>CM055403.1:55323624-55349531 GCA_029228625.1 Pseudolycoriella hygida | reverse complement strand
CAACAAAAATTCTTTTAAGTTTTCAAAAGAAGGTTTTTTCACTTTTTGACACATTAGTATGGTTTGTTGTGTGCGTTGCCATCAAAATAAAGTCTATTTGAGGTTTTGACGAATTTGAAAAAATTATCATTTATTCCAATATAGGCTTTATATATTATTTATTTATATATATATATATTTATATATTTATATATTTATATATATATATATATATATATATATATATATTTATATATTTATATATTTATATATATATATTATATATTCCATATAGGCTTTCCCTTGAAAAAATAGCTATAAAATACACACAAAAATATTGTCTTTTGTCGTTATAACGTCACCATCGGCGATTCGAAAACGACTTTGGCCATTTCTTATGTTCGAATTGTTCGACTATTGTCATGATGGTCATTTCACATGTAAAAATGTATAAAATTGTAGATATTTTATATTGTAGACATTTTATCCGTTATTGTTTTTGCGTAATTGTTTTAGTTGTAGACATTTTCGCTGTAGACATAAATACCTAGAGCCTCCGGCAAACGACTTCCTAAAATTGTGTGACAAGATTTAAATTTTAAAAAGATTTTTTGTGATTTTTTAATGATTTGGACCCGTACGAATTGCAAAGGTTCTATATGTTTACTATAGACAATTTTATTGTAACGTGGGGTAGATCGAGGTGATATTGGGGCGAATACATCTATTATCGTCTAGAGATGACGAATCAGCAATAAAAAAATGTCCGTCCGCCAAACGGCTCAATCTAAACGTTTTTGTTCCTGAAAGGTCTGGCCTAGTCCTTTTCTAGATTTCAATGGTCTGAGACGTACTTCGGTAGGGCATTTGACACGAGGGGTAACGGCTGCCAAAAATCGTGTGACAGGATTTTATTTTTGCGAAGATTTTAAAGGGTTTTAGAAGATTTTCCGGAGCATCCGGGATTTTCAGGAGTGTATACAGATTTTAAAGGATTTTAAAAGATTTTTAAAGATTTTTTGTGGCATTCTTTGTGATGTTCTTTAAGAAATTCAAGTGACTTTTAGATAATTTATATAATCAGTCCTTTCTAAATAATGCTGACACTACTAATATTAAACTTTGTTTTTAGAACAATTGGGCACTGTCTTTATTAAAGGGTTTGAGAAGTATATTCTGTTGCCACGAAATTTTAGGAAATTTCTACAATATATGGATCTTCCGTTGTGAGGAAATTTTGCAGACTTCCTGCATTTACGTATTTGAAACACTGCGAAATGTCGGTACTTAATGGTCTAAGTCTACTATATTACTTCCAACTCCAAGGCTCGCTCGAAGGGGTCTGCTTAGCGCAAAATTTTTTATAAAAAACTTCTATATTATTGTAGAACAGATTTCTTTAAAAAATATATTTACGAGGATTTGGGATATCAGTACTTGTGGAAGCTATTAGTTATTCGACTCGTACGAAGTACTGGTCTTATGCGTTTACTACGACGTTTGTAACAAATCGAATTTCGACCCAGGAGTTGGTTAGTTTTTCGTTTTGGGATCTAAATGAGACAAATCTATAAAAAAAATTTTGTCCGTCATCACGATAGCTCGAGTAAAATTTGACCGATTTTCAAAAAAATTTTTTCCCTGAAAGTTAAAAGAAAAAGTGATTAAGGGATTGAATTTCGGTAAAATCGGTCAAGAACTTTCGAAGTTACGGTCGAAAACGTGGTTTTTTGAAGGTCTGTGAAACTTTTTCGCTTATATTTCCGCAAATTGCTTTTCAAGGTGTTAAATGAAAGGTATGAACATCAAGAAACCACAAAACAAAATTGGTGAAAATCGATCGAGTGGTTCCGGCTGTAGGGTCCTTAGTATGACTGTAACGCGTACCACGTGACCCTGCAAGATAGCTAGTAGTTTTTCATTAATATTTCTTTAATGATGAGGATTCTTGTGTTGTGTTGTAGAGAAAATTAAAGCGAACATTTTTGTCCAAGGATATGTGCGTCAGAAGCCTCTCCTTGGGGCTTCCAGGTCGGTCCTAAAGGTCGGCCGTAGCCCTAACAACGTTTTTGTTACGTTGTAGAGAAAATTGAAGGGAACGCATTTGACCTTGGCCCAAAGACCTACAAAAATTTTTTGTTATGTTGTAGACAAAACTAAAAATTTCTAGTTTCAAAAATTTCAAAAACATTTTTTTCAAATTTTTTTTTCAAAATTTGTTGGAAATTTTTTTTTCAAAATGAATTAGTTTGTAAAAGAAGAATTTGCTAGTAACTTTTCTTCGATAGTTGAAAGATGTTTGGTGTCGAAGAGTTCGATAGGAAGTGGGCCTAGGTTACCATCACTATTGCGGGCATAGGTGTGGGACGGACTTTGGGGTAAAATAATAGTTTTTTCTATAACTTTTTTTGATAGCCGATAGATCTAAAAAAAAGATCGAATCCTAAGAGGCAGATCTTGAATAAAGTTGTGGGTCTTCGGACGGATTTTTCAATATTGCTTTTTCGGCAATTTCCAATCGAGATGAATATGGACCATTCCACGCAAGTTTGCCATCTCTTTTCTGTTTCATTCTTCAAGTGTGAACCATGATATCATACAAAACCGTTATACATTATGTGAGCTCTCACATAAGTAATGTACTTGCAATGGGAACCTGTATAACGGGATTTGTTCGGGTCCGCGGAGCTTATGTTTTCCGGTCTATTTTTGATCACTTACGGTTATTTCCGGTCACATCCGATTTATTTGGCGCCGCGGCACTTCGCGCGGATGCCATAGCTAGCATTAAATATTTCCGGTCACTTCCGGTTTATATCCGGTCCCAAAAATTCTCCTAATCTAACTCTATAACTTTCCCCAAGAAACCAACTTTGGAAGTATTGTCATTCAGGAGCTAAAATTAGAAAACCAATGCAACCCAAGAACGTGACCACTTTTTGAGAGGTTGGGGGGGGGGGCTGAAAGCATTTCTTTTTTAGTTCTCGTAAATTCTAAACGTTTTCTTATGACTAGACGAAGGTCACTGCAAAATTTTACGAAAATGCTAGAAACCGTTCTCGAGATTAATATTACAGACAGAAGGACACACCCAGGGGGGGGGGGGTGACAGTCATTGTTCTGAACCGTCCAAATTCTATTCAGAGTGAAGTTAGCTGCAGTTGGGATCGTAGCTAACTTCATTTTAAACGAATCAGCTGATCTCATTCACAAATTTACCAAAATCAGCTGACTTCATTGATAAATTCAAAAAAGCAGCGGATTTGTCTGTAATGAAGTTAGCTGCGATCGCAACTGCAGCTACCTTCACTCTGAAAAAATCTGAAAATTTGAAAAAATTTTAGTGAGTTTTTAAAGATTTTTTTTAACTTGTGTACTTTTGACAATATTTTGAAAAGTCATTTACCCCTCGGCCTCCGGTTTCAATAGTCTCTTTCATTCATTATACTAATGTTTTTGTAAACAAAAATAAAAAGGAAGTTGAGGATAGCTAATTTCTTTTTTGTACCCACCAGAGAGGGAGAGGCATGTCCGAAAAAGAAGAGTTTTCTCAAGTCGAATCTGAAATCCCAGAAAAAATATCGTTTGGCCTCAAAAACGCCAAAAATGTTTTTTTTTAATTTTTAGAAAGAAAATTATCTGTGGTAATAATCAAAAACCTCATTTTTTTCAATTTTTTACTTCAAAGCGTCAGCGCCACCTATTTAGCCCAATGCTTCCAATTTTATTTTTCCCGTAAAGGATGATCGATTACCTTTCCACCGATACCCGACACAATGACTTTGATGGAAAGGCAAGATCAGAGAAAATGAAAACTTCCCACACCAAAGTATTGCTGATATACTAAGTCGTAAACGACGAAATCAGCACTTTTAGTTTTTCGATTTTTGTTAAACAATTGGAAGTAGGATGAAGAATTGTGAGTGGCTTTTAAATATATCTTCACAAATACAAATTCGGCCTCACGCCTTCAGTTAGATTTTAGAGACCTTTGCGTATTTTAACAGACCGTTATGCCATGGCACAAAGGGGTAGAGGATGGAATGCATGCTTCATTTTCTCTCAGTGTTTAAAGTTTCAGTAAGATGTCAGAAAAATGAAAGCGATTTCTCACAATTTTCTAAAATGTACCACAAATTTTGCAGAAGTGAAAAACAAATTACAGCACAAAACACCTTGCACTTATTAAGACATAAAGTGAAGATGCGGTGTGTTCATAACATCCACAAGGACATTTTAATTAAAATAAATGACTCCAGCTTCAACTTTTGCATCTGTATGCATATTACTTCTATCATGCTTTTTAATATGCATTTCAGACATATTCAACTAATGAGTTCAGTTCAGACAGTTCAGTGAAAATATCAACTTACTGAATTTTGAATCTTTATTCGTGTTAAAGTAATTTGTTAATTAGATTTACATTTTAAAATTCTTTTACAACGAAACCTGAAAGCTCACCAACTACTCTCAAGATCAGGTGAGTGAACTGGTGAATGAGTTCGGTGTGCAACCTACGCTAAAGAAAATATTTTAGATATTCAAATGCTTAATGAAGTACCATTTAGATACTTGAATGTTCAGGTAACATAATAATCAAAAATAGTCTAGAATGTTGATAACGTATGCTTCAAATGGTTCTTTGAAAGAATGTGGCATAAAATATTCGCAAATGCAAATTCTATTGTGCTTTCCGAAGCTAGTTTCAAACATTCGAATCATTGATACATAAAAATTATTGGAGCGGACATCGCGCATATTGAATTATGCTCTGCTACCTAACAGTTCAGACACATTCGCATAGCAGTTTTCAAAGGTTTAGTATTGCTTCCGGCAATAACATATTTAGAATATTTTTCTACGGCACACTTAACACTTCATGTTAATTGAAAACGTTTTGACCCATAGGATGGCGATTCTGATGGTTTTCTGTTTGTTATATTGGAAATGCGTATTTGTAAAACCGATAAAACAGGAAGCCTGGCCGACCTGTACGATTCGCAGCGCACACAGTTTTTCTAAGCAAAAACACGGAAATAGTTATTTTTCAACTAAATATTCCAGTTGAGCAATTGAAATATTTGACACACGCGGAAGGAATGAAGAAACACGGCCGATCGCTTGCATGGCATGTGACATGCATCAATACCCTAATGCCTTCATACGTTAAGCAAACGTCGAAAAGATTTGCTGCCGCAGCAAAATTCGCTCAAAAGGAGAAAATCGAACTATATAAAAGGAAAATCACAACAAAAACCTCTTTAAAGGTAGAGTGTAACGCATTCCGTGAGTCTGTTTCCAAAATTATTTATATCGCTTGAGGTGACGCTATCGCTGATAATACGCAGAAGTTTTTTTGAATGGAACTTTGTGTTCAAAGTTTTGATTTCCTGAAAAAACTTTTTTTAAAACAAAATTACGTTGTTTTAAAAAAATGCGTCACAAATGCCGGATCCACCAGCGGAATAATTTTTCGATACTTTAAATTAATGTTTTCACGCAAAAATTTTCCAAAAAAAAGTTTTTCTCCAAAAAAATTTTCTCCGAAAAAATTCCTCCGCAAAAAAAAATTTTTTAACAGAAAAAGAGTCTCCAAAAAAGGTTTTATCAAAAAAAATGTCGCCGAAGAAAAATTGTCCTTAAAAAAAGGTTATCCGAAAAAAAATTTCTTCTTTCTCCAAAAAAAATTTCTGCGAAAAAGTTATCTCCCCAAAAAAATTTTTCTCCAAAAAAATTTTTCACCGAAAATATTTGTCTCAAAAAAAAAATTTTCTCAAAAAAAAATTTTCTAGAAAAATTTTCTTTTCGAAAAAAATTGTTCTCCAACACCTTAGGCTACCTTCGCAACACTTCGTGTCACCTTCGGCTACCTTCGGAACACTTCGTGTCACCTTCGGCTACCTTCGGAACACTTCGTGTCACCAATTCTTCTCAGTGATTCATATAACTTTCCTGAAGAAACCAACTGTCTAGGTATTCTTATTCAGAATCTAGCGAAAAATCCAAGATGGTGTCACTTTTACAGTTGGCAGCCATTTTTTTAAAATGCTAAAAAATTCTCCTGACCAAACTCTACAACTTTCTAGAAGAAACCATCTCTCTAAGTAGTGTCATTCCGGAGCTAAAATCCGAAAACCGAAAAAATATAAATGAAAATCCAAGCTATGACAGCTGGCAGCCATTTTCTAATTACCAAAAAATTCTCCTGATGAAACTCTATAACTTTTTCGAAGAAACCAACTCTCTAAGTAATGTCATTCCGAAGCTAAAATTCGAAAACCAAAAAAACCCTAATTTATTGCTTGGGAAAAATCAAGATGGCGCCGGTTTGACTGCTGGCAGCCATTTTCTTAAGATCCCAAAAAATTCTCCTGACCAAACTCTATAACTTTCCCGAAGAAACAAACTCTCCAGCTATTGTCACTCCGGAGCGTCCGGAGCAGGGCCTATTTTTGAGAAAATTGTTTCCAATTTTCTCAAATTTTCCAGAATTTTATTTTAAGGAAAAATACGTTCAAACAAGTTAAAATGAGTGTAAAATTAATAAGAATCGACGTTAAGTGTATTCTGAACCATATTAGAGGTCGTGCAGATGAAAAAAGCAACAAGAAACCAAGCATGAACGGGTGGCTGAAAATTCAGCTCTTAGGATGTCCTAAAACACCTAAAATAGGTCGTTTGAACAAATTTTGGAATAAAAAACATCAATTATACTTCAAAATTGTTATACATTTTCAGAAAAATTTTTAGAAATTTTAAGCAAACTTGAGAAAATTTTCTCAAAATTTCACAAATTTTCTCAAATTTTCTCCAATTTTCTCAAAAATTTTCTCAAAAATAGGCCCTTTTCGGAGCTAAAATTCGAAAATTCCGAGCATTACCTAAAAAGCCCTCAAAATTGAGCACTTTTCCACATGCCACGGCTTTTCCAGAATTTTCCCGGAAAAGCGACATATGAAATTTTTCATTTGGTGCAGAGACTGACGTTCCCTGAAAATTTTAAGAAAATCACTCGGGCGGTTCTCGAGAAAAAAAAGTAGATAGATACATAGATAGAAAGATAGATCGTGGACACACAACACAGGAACAAAATTTTAATTATTTTCAAACATATTTTTAGCAATATTATATGGAAATTGGTCATCTTCCGAAGCTGTAAGCGTCACCCAAATTGATATCAGTTGTTTTGGAAGAAGGGACGACGACTTGCATCACGTTTCCCTTTTAAAAAGGGTTTTTGTTGAGTGTATTTTTGGAAGAAAAGAGAAAACAAATTTTGGAAAAAAAATTTTCAGCGAAAAAAATTTCCGGCGAAAAAATATTCCGGCGAAAACAAATTTTCAGCGAAAAAAAATTCCGGCTAAAAAAAATTTCGGCGAGAAAAAAATTCAGCGAAAAAATTTTCATTGAAAAAAAATTTTCAGCGAAAAAAAATTTTCGGCTTATTCTGACGACGGTCGTCCTTGTTATGTATATACTAAACGGAAAAAAGTCACATTTCGAACAAAACACGTAGGTGTGGAAATAATTGACAGGAGGGAAATAAAGTAGGGAAATAATTGACAGGTGGGAAATAAAGTGGGCAAACATTTGACAGGTGGGCAATAAAACAGGGAAATAATTGACAGGTATGAAATAAAGTAAGGAAATATTTGACAAGTGGGAAATAAAGTAGAGAAAGTAGGTAAGAAAATAATAACTGTCAAAAGTAAGCCTAGCCCAGCGAACAATGAATTGTATATAATAAAAGTGGCGACGTGAAACAATGTCAAACTATATGTATTTTTGATTCCTCCGTGATGGTTATGAATTCCGAATCGATTCGGAATTAGAATTAGGTTCACTGGGAAATGAGTTCCAGTGCGGTTCGGCTTACCAGGCCGTCCCACTGTATTCATTATTGGTAAAAGCGGTCATAGGCAGCCTCGGACGAGTGTTGGTCACGGGGTACGACCAATGCGGGACTCGAACGGTACCCCATCGTTGACGATCAGGCAATGTAAAAAGGTTGATGGTTTGTTTATTGGAAGTCTAAACGTTAATGGGGGTTTTAGGGGTCGCAAGGGTGAGTTGGTGGACTTGGCAATGTGTTATGGTGTAGATATATTAGCGTTGAGCGACATTAGGACAAAAGGGCAGCGCGAAGAACTGGTGGGCGGTTATAAAGTGTTTTCGTCTGGTGTTCAGTCTGGTAGGGCGAACTGGGGAGTTGGAATGGCTATCAAAAGGGAATTAGAAAAGTTTTGGACGTGCGGTATGTAAGTGAAAGGATCATGTGGGTCTCCATTAAGCTGACAGGAGGTATTTATCGGCTGGTTAGTGTTTATAGCCCGTGCGAGGGTAGCAGTGCTGGCGATCTTGACACCTTTTACGAGCAGTTAGGGGATGTTGTCAGCAAAAAAGGTAGTGAGTGTGTGATTCTGTTGGGGGATTTCAACGCGAGAATAGGAAACAGTAAGACCAGTGGCGGCTATGAAAGGGTAATGGGCAAATTCGGGGAGGATGTTTTAAACTCAAACGGGAAGCGGTTGTTGGATTTCTGCGATTTCAATGGACTGGCAGTAACCAACTCTTTCTTTAGGCATAGGTGGATCCATCGGTACACTTACGTTAATAATAGTTTGGGGCACAAGTCAATAATTGATTACATGGTTATAGAGCAGGACAGGAGGCAGGAAGTCAGGAACACACGTGTTTTCAGGGGTTTCACATTTGGCTCAGACCACTACCTTTTGGGTACCCATCTCTCTGTTAGTAAACTCTGTCAGGCTAAAAGGAAAAAAGTGGTGGTTCGGAAATTTCGTGTGGGAAAATTCAGGGACGAGGAAGTTAAGTCTCGCTTTATGTCAAAATTCAGCGAAGCTTTCGAAAGGCTTCCTCCGGACTGCGTAGACATTGAGGTTGAGTGGGCAAACTTTAAGGAATTTGTCTTGGGCGTAGCTGAGGAATGTCTAGGTAGTGTCTCTAGTGGGGGTAGAAACAAAAAGACAGGCTGGTGGAACGCAGATATCAAAAAGGCGGTATTAGAGAAAAGGAAGCTGTATTTGATTTGGTTACAGGATAAGACGGGCGAAAAGCATGAGGCTTACAGGGCTTGCAGGCAGGCGGTTAAGGCTCTAGTCAAGGAAGCGAAGGATCGGTCGTGGAAAAAGTTTGGGGAGGAATTGGAAGAGGCTGGTCAAGGAAGGGGTAAAAAATTTTGGTCGGCAGTCAAGGATATTAGGCGTGGTGGTGAAAAGGAGGGCTGCGGTAGCATTTTGGGTAAAGATGGCGAATTAGTTACAGATAAGGGTGAGGTCCTGAAAACCTGGCAGGATTACTTTCAGGATCTATTCGCCTCTGTCAATCCCGTAACAAGCCTTGACAGGGAAGAGGGCCGTAGCTTGGAGGGTGAGGAGGAAATTACATTAGAGGAAGTGTCACGAAAGGTCAGCAGGCTGAAGGCAGGAAAATCCGCAGGTATGGACGAAATTAGGACAGAATTTATTAAGAATAGCGGGCCGGGTGGGGTTCAATGGCTTTGTAGGATTTTCAATTTAGCATTGAAGTCCTCAGTAGTACCCGCTGACTGGAGCTTCGGTGTTATTGCTCCGATCTTCAAGAAGGGTAACCGCAAAGTCCTTTCCAACTACAGGGGGATTTCACTCTTGAGCGTGGTCGGGAAGGTTTATACAAGTGTGCTAGTAGACAGGGTTAGGGTTATAGTGGAAGGTGTTCTTGACGAGGTTCAGAGTGGTTTCAGACCTCTGAGAGGTTGTCAGGATCAGATCTTTTGTCTCAGGCAGGCTATAGAAAAGCTCTCTGAGAGAAATATTGATTTATACTTGTGCATCATCGACCTAGTAAAGGCATTCGATCGGGTACCGAGGCAAAAGCTGTTCGAGGTACTTGGCGAATACGGGGTTAATGGAAGTTTATTGGGCGCTATCAAAAGCATCTACTCAGGGAGCAAGGCTGCGGTAAGGATAGATGGTGAAATTAGTGAGGCTTTCGAAGTTAATGAGGGAGTTCGTCAGGGTTGTTGTCTCTCCCCTCTTCTGTTCATAATTTTTATGGACAAGATTATCAGGCAAGCGAATTTGCAAGGGAATGTGAAGGTGGGGGAAGTAATCATGAAAATCCTGGCCTATGCGGATGACTTAACTCTATTAGCAGATAATGCCAAGGATTTGCAGGAGAATTTAGACTGCCTGAATGCTGCATGTGAGGAATACGGCATGAAAATAAGTGTCAGTAAAACTAAAGTTATGCATATTGGCAAATCCCGGAAGGATGTAGTTTGCAGTTTAAATGGGGAGCAGTTGGAACAGGTCTCTGAGTTTAAATATTTAGGAGCCATTTTTTCGGAGAATGGCAAGTTAGTTAGGGAATTTGAAGAAAGGAGAAGAATGGGGAATGCAGTGGCCAGTCAGTTGAGGTCGTATGTGTTCAACAAAAAGGAGTTAAGTAGTGGCACAAAGCTAGCTATTCACAGGTCAATCTTCAGACCAACGATTTTATACGGTAGTGAAAGTTGGGTGGACTGCGGATACCTTGTGCATGACCTGGAGGTTTCTGATATGAGGGTTCTTAGGAGCATAGCAAAAGTAAATCGGAGGGAACAGTGGGACAATCATATTAGGAACGACGACATCAGGGAAAACTTAGGGGTTACATCAGTGGAAGAGGCGGCAAGGATTAGTCGTCTGCGGTGGTACGGGCACGTTCAGAGGATGGGTAATAGCAGGCTACCAAAGAGGATATTGGATGCTCAAGTCCCGGGTGTGCGTCCCAGGGGTAGGCCAAGGAGAAGGTTTATAGACTCAATTAAATCCGATTTAGAAGTTAGGGGACTTTCTCTAGGCGAACAAACCATCTCCTTGGCACAGGATAGGGGGGTATGGAGAAGGGTGGTCCATGATCAGTAGTAAAGACCTCAAACCGAAAGGTACAAACGGTCTATAAAGTGTGATGATGATGATGATGATGATGGGAAATGAGTTATTTCTAAGTCTAAATTATGTGAGGAAATCTGACGTTTTTTGTCCACCTGCGCATGAACAAAAATTCACTTTTCATTCGTAGGATAGAAAACTGCTGTTTTCCGTCCTATTTTAAAACAGAAAAGCAGTTTTCTGAAACCTCGGAATAAAAATATTGTACGAAACTCGGAAAAATATATGAGTGATTGCAGCTCACACTCGTCAAAAACATTATATTTTTCCTTGTTACGTAAATAACTATTTATTCAATGGAAAATTACATGGAAAGAAAGTTTTAAATATTTTTTAACGAAAGAAAGCTCATGTAATTTTCCGATTAAAATTTCAAATTATTTTCCATAAATTTCTCCAAATGAAATGGAAGCGCTCGTTGAAGCAAATTGTTCGCCCTGTAAGAAAACAGTGTTTCATTTTCACAGAAAATAAAGAAAAACGAACGCGAAACAAATACCCTATAAATTTAACAAACAATGCACATCTTGAGACAACGAACTTTAATCTTGTTTTACGATTGAATTGAATTACGAGTTAGATGTTTATTTATCTGTACTGGTTCATCACTTATAGCACATATATAAAAAGAGTTACATTGAAAGGTGAAAATGTATTTCCTTTTAATTATATTTTATTAGCAAGATGGATCTTTGTCACAGTAAACATGAAGAGTTTTGTTGAACAACAAATAACACAATTTACTCATTGTTCTGCAACACTATATCCCTACAATTTAAACAATAGATAATATTGAGAATACCAGAGTTTTCCCGAACAAGACGACAAATTACGTAGGTGATACGTAAACCCACTTTATATCTTGTATTAATTTCCTCGATAATTTCTGTATTTAACTTTACATGCTCAGATAAACGTATTTAGTTCAACATAAATGAAATTATTTGTGTTTATGGTTCATTGTAGCGAATGAATTAGTAGAGCTAAGCAGGAGTATCTAATTTTGAACGCCCTAAACTTTATGGGTATAACGAATTATTAACAAACACCACAGCTCATTTAGACCCTAGTGACAGTGGCAAATGAATAACTAAACTCGAGGTTAATGCCTTTTGCATGTACATCGTTGGCAGAGTAAGAAGCTTGTAACTATTTATTAATGATATGTTCCACTCCACAAACGCCACAATTATTTTTCCCCTGCTTCCGAACTATTTTCAATCTCAATAAAATGTTCAATTCCTTCGAATAACCTCATCAGTGTACATACCCGTGTCACTCTACGTTTAATTATACATATGACGGGAGATTTCTGGATGTTGTAACATTGTATTGTTAACCGAATTGTGTTTGTCTCATGTCGTGTTTACTTGCACGTCGCCTCAGCGTGAATCTTCGATTACATATTTGATTCAATAAAATCTGTTTGTTACACATGACATGGTACAGACTACATAATCGTAAATCTGGACTGATTATTCCAGGCCTAAAGAAAATATCAAACGAGAAACTACCGTTCATATAGCTGATAAACCAATTAAGAAATGAACAACAAACTTAATGTGAAAAAGTTTTTCGCATTCTCGCATAACTTTAAGCGTTTGTGTCGCATATTTACAAGTAGAGGCTTTAGCATTAAGGTACATTTATATGTGAATGACACTTGACAATAATTAAACGCAAGTTCTTTTTCTCTCCGTTTCTTGCTCCGTTTACATTTGAAATAAATCAGTGTGCTACGTTTATATGTTTATGGAGTATAAAAGGTCACTTACTCCATTGGTAAGGACATAGAAAACGATGTTTAACTGACGAGTTTTACAGAGATTTGAATTGAGGGAAATATATTTTTCACAGCAGCAAAATTATTCTTTAACCAGCAAATTTCTTCTTTTACACCAGTAAAAATTTTATTTTTCCGCAGCAAATTTATTGCATTGAGTCAGCAAATTTATTGCTTTTCCCAGCAAATTTATTGCTTTGGCTAGCAAATTTATTGCTTTGTTCAGCAAATTTATTTATGGGCGAATCAGCAAAATTATTTTTTTTCGTTCAGCAAATTTAATTTTTTGTTCAACAAATTAATTCTTTTTAGGTTAGCGATTTTATTTTGTCAACAATATTCTAGTGGGTACATAGGTCATATTCGAACATGAAGTCTGTTAAAAATGTGCCGCAGGCCTTGATCTAAAATGCGCAAAGAAAAAGCGGTGTCGAGGGGCGGCAGTCCCCGCAGAGGGGTGTCAAGTTGGGTATAACCGCCCTTGCGGGGTCTAAGGAACAGAGCCGCTAACGAAATTTGGGCCAGAACCCCAAGTAGGTATTAGAAAGGTTATGGCTGCCTGCAGGGCGTAGTAAATGCCCTGGATGTTAAAACAAGCTTTTAATACAAGAGGCTTGGGGAATGATCTTTTTTAATAAAAATCAAATTAATTTTGCTGGTAAAATAGAATCACAACAAAAACCTCCTTAAAGGTAGAGTGTGACGCAGTCCGTAAGTCTGCTTCCAAAATTAATGATATCGCTTGAGGTGACGCTATCGCTGATAATACGCAGAAGTTTGTTTGAATGGAATATTGTGTTCAAAGTTTTAATTTCCTGAAAAAATTACAGCGCTTTCTTTAAAACAAAATTACGTTCTGTTAAAAAATTGCGTCACAAATGCCGGACCCACCAGCGAAATAATTTTCAACACTTCGAAAAAAAATTGTCTCCGAAAAAAATTTTCTCAGAAAAAAATTTTTTCTCCAAAAAACATATTCTCAAAAAAATTTTTTTTCTTCAAAAGAATTCTTCTTCGAAAACAATTTTTGTTAAAAAAAATTTTCTCCGAAAAAAAAATTTTCTCCAAAAAAAATTTTTCTCCTAAAAAACTTTTCTCCAAAAGAATTTTTCTCCACACTTCCCATATCATTCCACACACTTCCCACGTCATCCTACACACTTCCCACATCACTCCACACACTTCCCACATCACTCCACACACTTCCCACATCATTTCGCACGCTTCCCACATCATCCCACACACTTCCCACATCACTCCACACACTTCCCACATCATTCCACACACTTCCCACATCACTCCCCACACTTCCCACATCACTCCATACACTTCCCACATCATCCCACACACTTCCCACATCATCCTACGCACTTTCCACATAATTACACATAATTTTCGGTCACTTCAAAAAAAAAAATTTCTCATAGTCGTTCTAAGGCAGCGTAGCTCATTTCGGTCCACTTTGACCGACTCCTGGCAATGAACCCCCCCAACCGATTTCCACAAGACCGGTTCCGTTGGCTTCGTGAGATGGATACCTTTCATTTGATACCCCATTCACCGCGATCTGACCACTAGATATAGCCGAAGAAGTACTCCCGTCGGTGTATTTTCATATATGGTTGTATGGAAACTTTACTCAACAATAACTCAGTTCCAAGATTTTTTCGGGGGTAGCCATTTCCATTTGGGACCGAAACAGAACTTCCCTAAACATTTTAAGGAAATCGCCTGGGCGGCTCTCGAGGAAAAAAAGAGTAGATAGATACATCGTGGACACACAACACAGGATTAAAATTTTCATTATTTTCAAACATATTTTAAATATTTTTTTTAATTTGTGAAACAAAAAGGATTTCTTTATTTAAATTAATTTATCAAGTTTCACAGAACTCCAACCACAGAAATGCCTAAAAATATTTTTACCATTTTTATATGGAAATTGGTCATCTTTGATTGGCGGTATCTCGGCTCGTTTTCAACCGATTTTGATGATCAAAAATGCGTTGGAATCAAGATAGGAAGTAGTTTTTTTTTTAAATAATTTGAAGGGGGACGGGGGCAGGGAGGAAAAACTCCAAAGTTCGCCTATACATCGTGTCTTGTCCCAAAGTTTTTTGTATGGAGTTTTTGGGGTTTGTGGACGTTTTTTTGGGGTGGACTACGTTACGCTCTCAGCTACCGCTCCGAGCATGATAACCTTGCTGAAAAAAACATTTAATTTGCTGGTCGAAAAATTAAATCTGCTAGATAAAGCAATAAATTTGCTGGTCGAAAGGAATAATTTTGCTGGCCGAAAAATACATGCCTTTGAATTAATGAAAAGAAAGTGTCCCATATAGGTAGACATTGGCATTATTTTAAAGCTCATTACAAGCAATCTTTCGAGTATTTGTAAGCTTTAACAAAAATTTTGCATGACGTAACACATGATAAGATTCACCTCCCCCTGTCAAATCTGTCACGATAAGAACAACCCCGCTTCCTCCCATTAGAGCGTTACGTAATTTATGAACTACCCCTTATGTGTCTCATGACTAACGAAATTTCTAACCACAAATTGTTCGCTATACAGATTTTTATAAAAATTACAAAAATATTACCGGAATGGTGGGAGGTAATAACAAGAGGCGCCCACAAGAGGATCTTGCTTACCTTTTGAACGATGCTCACAATGCATGAACTGTATCATTTCATTCGAGTGTATATCTTGGGAATAACTGGGTTTTTTGGAGAATAAAGAGTTCCTCGATGTACGTAATTTCTAAACTCGCTTCATGGAAGTGAACCCGAAAATTTTTAAGCTTAAATTTCGAGTAAAAGATACAATATTTTCTATTTCTTTGAATCGTAACATATTTCACATCGCCAATACAATCATCTAAACAGGAAAAATACGAAAGAAACGTTTTGAATATTGATAAATTTTCGGGAAAATTCATAGGGTGGGGAAAAGTGGAGATGTCCTCTTCAAAATAATCCCGGGATTACAGTAAGAAGATTATATATGTAATTGTAAATAGATTGTATATTTGCCTTCACCTTTCGAACTTTTTTCATCTCATGGAGAAGTAATAATAATTGTGTAGTAATTAAGTACACAGTTAAACTGTTGTTGAAAAACACAACAAAATCGTTTGAAGATATCAATTTATTTTATGTAGGGTACTAAGCTTTACGGACGGACCGTTTTACTCGTCCTATTTTATAGCAAAGTTTGTACTCTAAACAAGAAAGTGTTTACGGAAAACTCAAACGATAAACCTATTGTAGATGTCTTGAAATGAAGCTCCACTCAATCAATCTTTTCGTTATTACATGCTTTTTATTTTTCGATATTTTTTAATTATCTTTCAACGAAATACCCATCGGAAAAGTTATTTTATGTTAAAAATGAATCAATCTTTCTCCATGAATTATCGAAATGAGTTTTCGACGAGAGGGAAAGACGAACCAACTCACTCATACCACACTCCTTTTCTCACATCCACCCAATTCCACCCATTCCGTTCATTTTACTTCGACCTACACCCATTCAATTCATATTCATAGGTACTTATGCCCATTAACCGTTTTATCCCACAAACTCGCGGTTCATTGTTTGAGTGTAGATCGAACTAATGCTGTGGCCTAAAATCGTCTTTATATTTTGAATTCCGAACAAACTCTGATGTCTTTATTTTCCAAAAAATTAGTCAAAACTTAACGTTCTTGGATTAAATTGGAAACGTTTGGGAGCAGGATAAAATGCAGTTTAGCGACGAGAGAGGTGCGGATCAATTGATATGCCCATAATGTGCCATTTGGTTCTCTCTACAGCAATTTAGGTCACTTACAATCTTAAGGGAAAATTTTTGAGTTAGCGACGAGAGAGGTGCGGATCAATTGATATGCCCATAATGTGCCATTTGGTTCTCTCTACAGCAATTTAGGTCACTTACAATCTTAAGGGAAAATTTTTGAGTTTAACACAAACTTCATTTAAATTTTGCCAATATTTTGTTTTTATCACCTACTGCAGTTTTGAGCACAAAGTTGCTCATCATCAGGGAACTTGTATCAAACTAAAACATTTTAAGACAAGGAAAACATATTTCCCGCCGATAACATAGATAACAATAAGAAACAGTAAACATTTAACAGCTGATATTCTACATTTACGCTCACAACGCCCAATTATTTTTCAACTCTCATGCTTAGAGGGTTAGTCAATACAGGGTGTTCATTACTCGCAATCAACAAATTCGTTGGCAGATGTATCGCTGTCTGTCTCTTTTGTTAAATCAACAATGTTCTTGTCAATAACTTTTTCCAAAGTGAACAAAGTAAGTAATGGGGACGTTACTTCACCATAATTCGCGTTCAGCAGATTTTGATGTTTGTTTTTGTGTATGTGTATGGCTTCATAAAATTCAATTTTCCAATGGTCCCTTACTTCTTGCATAAGTTTTAGGTCACTGATGTGTATTTTATGTTTTGGGCTGAAGATGTGTCTACCTACGGCAGTCTTTTTTTTCCAGTGCGCTGATCTTACGTGTTCGTTAAATCTAACAAATAGTTTTCGTGTTGTCATTCCATAATAAATCCTGCCACAACAGCTGCACTGGATCCGGTAAATTCCAGACTTATGCAAATCTTACTGCGGATCTTTAATTGAACCTATCAATTGCCTCAAAGTTCCTGCGTTCCTATGGACCAACTCCACCTCATGTGCCTTGTATAACGGCTTCAGTTTTCTAGTTACTCTGGGGTAGTGCCTAATGCCCACTCTGTTTTTTGTTTTATTTTTATTTTCAAAAACAAGAGTGGTGATTTTTCGGAGCGCTTCCTTTTCTTCATGTTTTTTAATTATGCTTCTTATCGTTGTTGACCTATGTCAATAATCTTTTTCGTCTCTTCTTGTCTCTTCTCATTTGATAATGGTAGGCTCGTCATCGTATGTGCCGTCGAATGGTATGCTGCCATTTTGTGTCTTCTTTCAAGGAAAGAATCACTAGTTATTTTTCTTTTAGTACTCTTCGGCTTCCGGTACACGTCAACTGCCGAGTTTCGCGAACCGGAAGTAAAAGTTTTATTGAAATTATTTTCCTTCCTCCAATGAAAAAAAAAAACACGTGAAGTTGATTGTTGAAGGAATTGTAGGTGGCAAGACTTGAAGACACTTAAATTTCCCTGAAACGACTTTCGCATCAGCAGAACGTGGACTCTGTCGTCGAATTTCATAAGTGATAGAGCAAGAGACTCCTCTCTCAACTGCGGTAGCTCCATGTGAATAGGGTTTATTAACTATTGACACCGGGAATTTCCGAACAATAGATAGTCAAGCTGACTTTTGCTTATATGGACTGTATTTGGGTAAGGAAAAATTTGCAACTAATAATAGTCTTCATTTCATACGCGAAGTGTTTCCCATTAAAAATCATGGGCGCGTGGTAGCAATGCGCCTGTGACGCCAGTCCACATACGTACAAAAAATTAAGAATATTTTTTTTCGTAGACGGCGGAACCATATACTCGGCCTTTCAAAAGTAACTCCACAGACCAGCATGACTGTCTCTTTTACGCATACCCTCGATGAACGAGACTACCGTAGTAGGCTGTGGAGGTACAGCTAAGTTTGTCTTTTTCCACTTGCATCGCACCCCCTGCGACCTAGTTTTTCGGATTCTACGTAAAATTTTGATTGAAATCGATATTTTACTCATTAAAATCGATCCAGTGGATCCGAAGATATGACCTTCAGAAAATCGTAATTTTCCATATAAAATGTGCTATTTCATAGAAGCCAAAGTTAATGGAAACACGAAACATCCTACGTTAGTTAGTTCCAGAGCCAATTGTATGAAAACCGACTCTTTTGGCTCGTGCTCGAAAACGGCTTGATAACTTTTCTTGAAATTTTGCAGGAACCTTCGGGTGGGCATTCTACGCCATTTGAGATTTTATAAAAGGGGGGTACCGGCCTCGTTTGGGCGCCGGTGCTCTTCGGAGGCACCATATAAAGCCCATATAAAAGAATGTTTTGTATGTGTGTGCGAGTGTATTCAAAGTATTGGTCAAATATGAGCAAAATTTTTGGACTGTGTTAGGATGGAGATAGATGTTTGGTGTCAAGGAAAAGTTGTTGGGTTGGGTGTGTAGTGTGTCAGAGTGACCAACAAAATGGCAGACGTTGGTATGGGACGGACTTAGGGGAGAAAATTGGGTGTGTCAGGGTGACCAACAAAATGGCCGATGGTGACATGGCACGGACGTAGGGGAAAAATTCAATTTTTTTTGTTGTAGATAAATGTTTCGTGTCAAAGGTAATTTTTTTTTGCCGCTTTTTTTCGCCGGAAATTTTTTTTCGCCGAAAATTTTTTTCTCCTGAATATTTTTTTTCGGAAATTTTTTTAGCCGGAATTTTTTTTTCGCCGGAAATATCAATTGGGGTGACGAGACGCTTAAAGCTTTTAAACGCAAAAAATTCTTTTGGAATGTTTTCATTTTTGATTAAAAAAATGCGTCACAAATGCCGGACCCACCAACGTAATAATTTTTCTACGCTTTCAGCTTTCATACGCAAAAATTTGGCTCTCAGTACTCAGGACATCATGCGAAGTCAAATTTTTGCGATGTGTAAGCTGAAAGCGTAGAAAAATTTTTACGTTGGTGGGTCCGCATTTTTTTAATCAAAAATGAAAACATTCCAAAAGAATTTTTTGCGTTACAAAGCTTTATGCGTCGCCGTCGCGTCACCCCAATTGATATCAGTTGTTTTGGAAGAAGAGACGAGGACTTGCGTCGTATTGCCTTTTTAAAAAGGGTTTCTGTTGTTTATTAATCTATTAAGAAAAGTTGAAATTATTAATCGCTGACAATGACATTCGTCATTCTCTTATATTTGTATTCTCTTTTTCGCTTATTGTCATTTCAGGGGAAATCTCAACAAGCCTCAATTGCTCCCCTCAAATGGCAATAAAATACTATTAAACTAGAGGTGAGCTCGAAACTCTCAGGTGGCTTGGGCTTTTATCCCGTTAGGGTTGGTTGTTTGAAAGCTTAACTTGATAGAAGTTTATGCACCTGAGGGGAAATTTTTTTATGTTCGAGAGAGAGATTTGCATCCCGAGGCGAAGGTGAGGGATGTAAAACCCCAAGCAGATAAATAAATTTTCCCGCAGATTTTATTCACTAAAGCAACAAATCAACGAAACAAGGTTTCACATCAACAATTAATGTATTTTTAGAGCCCTAGGGCTCTGGGAAGCAAAAGACTGAAACTTTTTTTAAAATATTTCGGGCGATTTTCTCGGAAATAGATCAAAATTTAGCCTTAATTTAGAAATGCGGTATAGATTAGTCGCTTTTATAGCAGACATGTTTCTATCCATTCTATATTTTAACAATCCACGACAAAAAGTTTGGCTGATTGGGACGTTCACGCCTCTTCAGTGCACCTTTCTCGCAAGACCATGTGCATATCAGCGTGGTCACATATTGAGTGAGTAATCATCTCGAATATGCGGCCTTATATACACCTCGTTTGTTCGATTATTCAAAGAGAAACTCTTTGACTTAGTAGATCCGTTGTTATGGTAAATGTTTTTGTTATGCTGTTCGTATCTGCAGCGGTGATAATTTCGATTCGGTCAATGTTTCTTTGATCTTGCAATTTTTAAAATACTTCAGGCGATTTTCTCAGAAATTTCTCACATTTCTAAATTACCGCTAAATTTTGATCTATTTGACCAAACATTGACCGAATTGAAACTTTTTTTCCTTGAAACTTTCAACCTGACTGGACAACTATCAAATTGTTAGAGCGTTGCGATGCAATAGAGATCTTTTGGCATATCAGTTGATTCCTTCCTTTCTAGTCGGTAAACTGCATTTTCCCCTGAAAGCATATTATAATTGTAGTCAATTGTCCTTTTATTTAATCCACTTCATCGTTCTATTTTGCTGTATGTTAACGTCATATTCTGTGGTATAATGTTAGATGTTTATATCCGATTCACCCACAGTCATAATCCTTCACTAATTAGGATCTGCTACTTTGTAAATACGGTTGCGAAATACCCAACCAAAATACAATGCAGATGTGTTGAGTAGAAACTTGTTACGTTGGTTTTTAGTCAATGGGAATGTATCATTAAAGAATGGATTCAACATTAAATTGAGAAACAAAAGCTGTATTAAACTTTATCGGGTATTGGGAAATGTTGTGAAATTTTGCGTTCAGGTTTACGTTATGTAATACGAAATGACAAATGGTGAGTTATAATGCTGTATTATGAACATAATAGAAATTTGATTACAATGCTTTGAAATAAATTCTGCAAAATGTTTATTGTAAGAAACAATTATTAGATGCTTGCCTTTGTTTGAAACGAATTTATTACGAATTACCGAGTGGATTGTGAAATTTATCTGCAAATTAAAACAATTATAAAAAAAGGTTTTTATTTGTCATTCTTGCAGATTAAGATTAAATGTCCAATTACAAATTCGGTTAACGAACGGAATTACATTTTTATCATTCTTGAATAGCGTACAGGTTAAGAGAAATGCCTATCATCATCCATAAGGCCATTAAAGCGATTTTGTTCATTTGTTTCTACATTCGTTGTGGGAGGTCCGTAGAATGAGCCAGAGCCGAACTAACTGCTTCTTGGGGAAAATTTATTCACACTCAACGAGTCTTTCGTTAAGAAACTTTATAATATAAAACTTACCGAAAATAAAAAAAGACTATTTTTAATCGAAGTAAAACTTTACTCTAAGCAATAAAGTTGTTCTACAGCAAGTTTATAAAATATTAAATTGAGTTGAAATTACGAAAGGAATAACTCTGAAATTAATTCTGAAAGGAAAAATTTGCAACGACTGGGACCCGAACCCAGACCCTTCACCTTACCGGCGTATTGCTCTTACCAATTGAGCTGCCGTGAACATTTCCACTTCAGATCTAATTTTGAACCGTTTCATTGTTACAGATACCAACACACTTATATGTAGCCAAAGCATGCGTATTTTTATGCCGGTAATATGAGCTTCTCATGCAAAGTGAGTTTACTGAAAAAGTCTACTTATTTCACGTTAAATAAATGAGCCAGCCAATGAGAGACGAGAAGCTTTCGTTAAATTTTTCTTTATCGAATCGTTCAATCAATTCATTCAAGAATTCTTCTCTCTCATTGGCTGGCGCACTTATTTATCGCGAAAATAATATTGTCGTAGAAGAAGAATTTTTCAGTAAACTCAATAGCGTAAATGCACCAGTTATCGGTCATGTAGTAGTCTCCGGCCAGCGCCAGTAATCGGCCATAATTCAATGCGAAACGTTGACCAACTGGGGTCGTTGACTAATTTCCACTTATGAAGCATGTCATTGCATCGTTCGTGTCCGGTTCTTAGTCTGTTTAGGTTGCACCAGAGCTTACGAGGAAGTGTGATTTCTTCGGACTTAGCGGAGTGATTGTCGAAATCAAACAGAATATTGAAAAGTTGGAAAATGTGTTACGAGGGAACCGTCTTCTGGCTAAGAATGCAAAGGTTGAACTTCTTTCGCATGAAGGAATTGTACATTCAACCACACAAATCTCGTATGTGCACGGTTTAGCAAGAACACATGGTTCCCTCGCAACCTACCAATGGAATCGCCCACTATTTGCGCCACTGCTATCCCATATTTTTTTCGGATCAAAATCGGCAGCATCAAGCAGTCTGCTTGTAGTGATCGGGATCGCTGTATTGCGAGACTCAAGTCTCCCAATATTTGGCAATCCAAGGTCTTTGCTCAGTGGTATGTACATTGTACATATTCATTTTCCACAAATTTTTTGTATATTGACAGCAAATTGTTTTGTCTTCTGACTGTCGGTGAAGCGATATTACTCAACGCAGGTAGCCAGTGTAATGGTATTGATGTCCATTATTGTCCTCATTGGTTTGTAGAGCTCAGTATCCACCATCTTTGCGAGTGCACCGTTGAGCCAGGATGAGCTACAATATTCCGTACGAGAGTACACTAAGACCAGAGCTGTCGTTCTTAGAACCGCTGCTGATGCACCCCACGTCGTACCGGCAAGTTTCTTGAGACGATTGTGTCTTGTACCTTGCAAGAAAATTGAAATTGATGCCATTTCGCGGGCTGTTTTCGACTCAGTATGCATCAGTAAGACATTTTGCATCGATTACACACTCAACCGGACTGATTTGAAAAAATAACCTATTCTGCATTTTTGCCTAAAAAAGCTTCAGGGTGGAGGTGAGCGGGTTACCCGACCCGAATCCGACCCGTACCCGAATCAATTTTAATAATTCCCCGGGGGATAATTCATGTCACCGTTATCAAGCGAAATTCTATTGCATTCACATCATCTTATCCGTTAATAGAGAATCGCACGAATTTTACCGGAAAACAAAATTTACGTTGGTAATAATTCTGTAATTCTGAAATTTAAGGTGTGATTGAAGGTCGTAACGCGAAACTCCGTTATTAACATCTCGTTGCATTTGTCAGAAATTGAGGGTCTATGTATACAGTATATGTATTATATCGGCACATTGTATAATTGTATACAATTATACAATGTGCCTCCTATCTTTGTGTGAGGTCGAAGTTACATGATAAAGATTCTTTTATAAATTAGTTGGAAATTATGAAGTCCTTCGAAGTTATCAAAGGTCTCAAAAATACGGAAGTTTTTTGCTTTTACCATCTGAGATTTTCTTTATCGCTTGACACAGGACATACTAGTGTTAACTGGGTGTTTGCTAAAGAGACTCGGAAGTGTAACTAAAAGAATGAATTTTAAACATTGGATAATGTAAAGAAAGAGCAAATATATTGTCAATGATGACATAGAAGTCAAACATTTTTGAAGTGATTCAAATTGTAAAGGTAACGAGACATATGATTGGAGAAAAACGATTTCCAAGCATATTTTCATCATTTTGAATTTCTGAACATTTACAACTCACAACTTCCGAATAGTAAAGCTTACTGACGAAAATATATTTATTTTTCTTCCAAATTTTCATGCACATTATTCGTAGTGCGTGCTCTTTCACACAACTTTATGTCTTTTTCGTAAAAGTTCTTCGAAAAAAGCTTTACTAACAGTTTCCCCTTTGTTCTCCGCATATTCTCCGTTTTAGCTTTGCACCTAATCTCGACGCTTTTCCATATTTATTTTCTCAATCTCATAATACGCTGTGGTTACTATACATACAATAAAATATGAGAAATGAATATTTCCCATAAAAATTGAAGAAAAATCGAAATTTAATATGCCTGTGTCAATAAGATAAAGATATTTAACTTCGATTCTGCAATTTTTCCGGCATTGAAGGTGAAATTCTCAAGTAAAAACTTTGGTCACACAACATCTCAACAGTCATATTTATCACATAACAACATGTTAATATCAGGAAATATTTTGAATTAAATTATCGACCAATTTTTTATATAAAGTTCAAAGTAAAATAGATCAAATCGAAATAATTTAATTCGAAATAGGAGAGTCGTAATAATAAGCTGATAAATTACTCCAGACAAAGCTAGATGTGTGTGCGCTAGTGGCTTTTGCAAAGATGTATAGAAATAGGCAAAGACCAAAATAAATCGGAGAATCGTCTTTATAAATACTCGAAATTTGTATGAATGATCAATTAGCCAACCACCAGTCAGTGCGAAAAAATGTATACGAAATTCCATTGCATGTCTAGAGCAAACAAAATCCACATTTTCATACTAGAGGCCGTTCATAAATTCGTGCCTAGCGTGACAGTTTGTGACAGCGCAGGGGGAGGGGGGTCTGAACATGTGTTATGTAACGCAAAATTTTTGAAAAAGCTTACAAATACTCGAAAGCTTCACCGAGCTATTCGCAGTGTCTCGGGTCATTCCATGTCAAATCACTTAAATCAATTAAATTCACTCACATTTCGATGGATTGGTAAGAAATCCTTTCCTCTAAGTCTAGATATGACGATTCATAAGTTTCTGTGTTCGAAAATGAGTTCATAGAAAAATGACAAAAGTCTGAAAGTGCCAAAAATGAATTTTTCGAAATATTTAGAACTGAAAATTTTTTGTACACTCCAACCGGACTTCAGATGGTATGTGCTGCTGGAAAGCTTGTCTGTGGGGATTGAAAAAAAAGTGAAATGAAATTATTTTAGTATCGCTATATGAAGAGTCATCTGATGATCTCGAAGAAAGTATCTCCCGATTTTGTTAAAAATCCGTCTGTTGCATCATTTTATGGCATATTGAAGAGCTACAAGTTTCATCGTGGGGAAACGATTTTTAATTTTTGCGTGATTTGATGTGGAATGACTCTCTCCTTTTGCATATGGGAGTAGTAGTATTATGGAGCGAAGCTAGTTTTCAATCCTATCAAGCGATAGTATACTTCAAAGTGATAATTGTCAAAATGACAATATTCATGTCTTAAAATTTCTTTCAATTTCTTACAACTTCTTAAATTTTCTTACAATTTCTCGAGTTTCTGACATTTGCAGAAACTTTCTTCAAATTTCTGCAAATTTTCTGTAAAAAAAACTTCTTGTTGTAACCGGATTTTGAATTTGATTGGGTTACATCAGTCAGACACACCAGCTGGTTACCGAGTTATGTAGTGACTACGCCTCGTTGGGACAATATTTAGGACTACTAGTAAATACCCCCGCCCCTAGGGGCTACGCGGACATTAAGCATTCTTGTCCGCTAGGTCCGAGATTTGCGACATTAATACTAAAATTTATGTAACAGTGTGCAATTTTCTCTGTACTACCGTTTCCCCGTACAAACGTTATCACCGTGCTACTTTTTCTCCGTACAACCGTTTCTCCCGTCCTACAATTTCCCCGTAATGCCATTTCACCGTTCTACCATTTCCCCTACTAACATTTCCCCCGTACTACAATTTCCCCGTACAAACGTTATCATCGTGCTACTATTTCCCCGTACAACCGTTTCTCCCGTCCTACAATTTCTTCCTCACTACTGTTTTACCCGTACTACCATTTCACCATTCTACCATTTCCCCCGCACAACCGTTTCCCCGTACCACGATTTTCTCCGTACTACTTTTTCTCCGTACAACCGTTTCTCCTGTCCTACAATTTCCTCCTTACTATTGTTTTCCCCGTACTACCATTTCACCGTTCTACCATTTCCCCGTACAAACGTTATCATCGTGCTACTATTTCCTGTACAA
>CM055403.1:55303475-55323124 GCA_029228625.1 Pseudolycoriella hygida | reverse complement strand
CTGGTGACTTTTACTAATAAAACTCTAAGACTTTGCCGAAGAAACCAACGAAAAAAATGTATAAAGAAAATCAATGCATCATTTCGTTCCATACAAATAATTCCTTACAAAGAAAATATTTGAATACGCCACATGACTTCATTTCATACAAATAAAAAAAAAATAGTTGAATACGCCACTTAATAAACAAACGTAAATACATTGAGAATATTACTGAATGAAGCCACGTGCATAAAATAGTTTTTTCGTTTCTTCCTTTTTACATTTATTACATTTACACACACACACTCATAACAATATATTCTCCCTGAAATTACTTGAACAAATTTCTCATACAAAATTTCTAATCATTTTTCGTTGTATAAATGTTATACTTCACAGAAAGTACGCAGTTTTAAATGTAGAAATACCACTTTTCAATTCGCTTGAAAGTATCGCCGGTTGGTGATGTCCAGCGCTAAGCGTCGTTGCAAAACGATGCTAGGTGCGGATAGCGATACTGTTCTTATATGGGAGACTGTACCCATAATAAGAGCGCTTTATTTTTGTTGGACTGCTTCATTGCGGTCGAAAGGAACATATTTCGTTCTCTGTCTCTAGGTTTCCCTTGTGGTCTCCTCTTCCCCTTCGAAATTAGGTTTGCATTGCTTTTTTGGGTTAAAAAAAGCAATGCAAAAGGGTTTAGTTCCTCGGAACTCTTCAAGCAGGTCGGACGTAGATAGATTCGCATGGGAGTCTTCTTTTGCATTGCCTTTTTTTGATTCATATAAGGCAATGCAAAACGACTTTTTGCTTTAGTTCTTCGGAACTCTTCAAGCAGGTCGGACGTAGATAGATTCGCATGGGAATCTTCTTTTGCATTGCCTCTTTTTGATTCATATAAGGCAATGCAAAAGAATCTACTATTGCATTGCCTTTTCTTTGGCTTTTCAGCTTATAAAAGGCAATGCAAAACGACTTTTTGCTTTAGTTCCTCGGAACTCTTCAAGCAGGTCGGACGTATGTTGGTTCACGCTGGAAACTTGTGACCGACAATTTACAAACAAACAGACAGACAAAGTTTTGCCTTTTATAATTAGTAATTGCTGGAATCTTAGTTACAAAACTGTGTACCTTTACACTTACGTTACTATTTTTATAGTTTCCAACTAATTTCAACTACAAATACGGTTTCAAACATGTTGCCAATTAAATCGAATTTAAATTGCAGGCATTGCAAACTATTACGTATAATCATCACCGTAGTTCATCACCGAGCTGTAATGCTATTAACCATGTATTTCATGCATTTTATTATAGATGTTCTTTCAGTAATCATCATGTATAGAATATTATTGATGTTTACCAGTTCACTTGCTTGAATTATATGTAATCCTATCATTCATTTGATTTTCAAATGCGATTTTGGAGCGATTATAGTGGCAAATTAGGCTATTAAAATTCGATTCAATTTAACAATTTTACCGCTCAATAATTACATGCAACTTGTTATGAATTTCCAGCAGTTGACTAAATTATATGTTCATAGTTTCATATTTAATTCAAAACAACGAGAACAATTTGGACGCTGAGTGGATAGATGAAGGGATTTGGTCGAGGATGGTCCTAAAAGCATGCTCGAAATAGTTTGCAACGACAGAAAGAATAGTATATTTTGTAACGAGTGATGAAAAGTTGAATTTTTTGGGACTAGTCGAAAGCTTGTCCTAACGAGGTGAAGCCGAGGCGACAAGCTTACGAACTTGTCCCAAAAAATTCCACTTTCATCATGAGTTACGAACAACGTTTTTTGCTCCGTTATGATCATAATGAGACGAAATCACACAAACGAACATATTGAAATCACTCTATAACAATTTCATACTTGATTGTGGCCGAAAAAGAATATATGAATAGTATATTTCAACATACCCCAAAACACACGAGATGTGTACGTACGCGCGGGCGAAGCCTAAGCGAAAAGTACACATCGAGTGTGTATTGGGGTATTTTGAAAGAATTTTTCTGTAATAGTGAGAGTGTGTTGGTACACATTCCGCGGAAAGCAACTTTTCGTCCCAAGTGATGGGAAAATATTTTCCGTCACAACCAATACGCTTTGCTTACAAACATCGGTCTACCTCAGGTGTTTTTTTATTAAAATAGTTGTTCTATTTATGATAGAACTCGCCTCTGTGTGAGTCCATTGTACTTAGAACCACAAGATCTGTGGAGAGCAGATTTTGAATGCGCTCTTCGCCTCTACAATTGATATCTAAACTTCCCCAAATCGTATGATGGGAGCTTGAATCCACACCAACCAATACCGGCATACGCTCTTTTTGACAGAAATGAACGACTTTTGCTAGAGATATGATCAGGGGTTGGGTGAGAGGAGTCGTGTGGTCTTGTGACCGAGTGTCTTGATGCCAGTTCCTCGATCAACATTAGCGATGTTTAGTTGCACTGAAGTATGATCTTTGGCATGAATGATGCGGTTGATTGTAGAGCATTTTCGAGGGATGTCAAAGTCAATTGAGTGTGGAGGGAGAGTCTTCCTACATTTTTCAGTTTTATTGTAAGCAAATGTTCTTAAGTAACAAACAAAATTTTTAATAAAGAGAAATCTCAACTAAAAAACAATCTTTTTTATTTTCTGGCAACAAGCATACTACAAGTTGATTGTTATTATTTCCAAGATGCTGACGTATGCACCACTTAAAAAGCCAACTATGCCGAAAAGTACCAAGAGACTATTCTTTATAAGTCGCCAATTGAAACGACCCATCCCGGGATCATTCCAGTAAGTTATCGTTTCAATCACAGCTGGAAATATAATACCCAAAGTGCTCAAACAAACGGCCCCAATGAGTGATGTAAAAGGCCCAATATTCGGTACGATAATAGCCACGACGACTGTTAACGTCTGGAAAAAGAAGCTCTTAACTGAGTCTGCAACAAGTGCTAAGATAAAATCGTACAACTAACGCAACACGAACACCACATTCTATTAGGTTCAGGTGCACCTTGAAATGTTTCTTAATTCTTTTCCGAAAAATTTCAACGGGAACATAAAATTGCAAAGAATACGTTAAGAATATGGAGATTGCAATCATCAATTTAACCGATTGAGCGAGCCTAAACGAATGAAAGGTAGAGATGAGCGGGTTGCCCGAAATTTCGAAAAACCCGACCCGAAACCGAACCCGAATCGTTTTTTTCGGGTTAATGAGTTTCGGGTTTCGAAAATTTAAATCGGGTCGGGTTCAGTCCGGGTCGGGTTGTTGTATCCTTTATTGACTTTCTATATTTTACAAAACTCGTCTAAATTTTATCATCTTACATTACACAAATTTTGTTTTAGTCTAAGGTCCGTGAAGAATGCGGACGTCGGGCCTTGAAATAATTTTTGTTTCGAAGTAATTTGGGTTGTGAGTTTCGAAAAACTTGAGTGTCTGGTTCGGTCCGGGTCGGGTTTTGAAACAGTTCGGGTTTCGGTTTTCGAAAATTTTAATCGGGTCGGGCTTAGAAACAATTCGGGTTTCGGGTTTCGAAAAATTTTATCGGGTCGGGTTCGGTCCGGGTCAGGTTTCGAAAAATGGTCGACCCGCTTGTCTCTAATGAATGGAGATAAAGTTATTTCAGTTCTTTACATGAAGATAATGTGACCTGTGCCTTCGCAAATTTTGACGCAGTTTTTCAATTTCGCACTATCTGATCCACTCAAACAAAGAAATTAGTAATTGTAATAAAATTGGCAACATTGAGCGTATACGCACTATTAGACTTTTTGAGTTTGGCTAGGAAATGCTCCTGGCTGGAGTTGATCACACCCATCCCACATTTGTCATGCTTGAAAGCGTTGAAGGAGCGGATAGAGTCGGAGTTCGCCGCTCATTTGGACGTCTGTAAAGGAGGAAATGGTCCAGAGAATTGCTCATCATGAAGGAGTCGCATAATGCGAAGAAGTTATAGCCGGGCACTGTGTGCTGGAGGTCATGTGGTTCAACTCTCAGTGATACCCAGGAGGGAGGTCAGGGTCAGGGAGGTTTGATTTGATGAAAGAGAAAAGGAACATATGATCACCAGATCTGACACCACCTTCCTTGGATTTCAGAGCTTGCAATACAAAAAGCAATCCGTCCGTCGAATATGCTATACCGCACACTCTTCTACACTTGACTCACTTATTTTCAACTGGCAAATTGAGCGTGATACTTCCTTCAGTAGCGGTTCCATACTTTAAAAATCCCAAGAATCCAAAAATAGCATACAACGTTACGAGTAACGTCATCCCGATATTCAGCACTCCGGGGCAACCAATGAAGTGGTCAGGATTTTGCATATTGTTTTCCAAAGATATAACCACGCTGATACCTTCGATTGCAAAAATCACAGTCCCAAAAAACTTAGGCCAATCAGACACATGAGCCACGGCATATTGATGAGAGACTGGTGGCAAATCGGATAAAATGAAGTACAAGGCGACCCCGAGTCCGAGGCCCATTAAAGTATTTGCGACGAGTGAATACCAGACTAAAAATTTTAACTCTCTCACTAAGTTTGTCAAAGACAACGGCAACAGCAACATCAGAAGGTAAAGCCTAATGTTGAGTTCTGTGTTGTAGAAGAATTCCACCACTTGCTTAATGTTGTGTGCAATTATTGTCGTGTAGACGCACAAGCCTCCTATCGTATATAAGCTCATGAAGAATTTTACAGCAAAACTTGCCAATCGCGAAAGTTTGTTAAGGCGTTTGGGACCAAGGGAAAATGCTGTTTCGGCGATTCCTGCATAGTCCAACGACGGTATTTGTGCACGTCGACTAAGGAGATGAGCACATTTCACGAGAATGTGAACGCAATACGTGCAAATTGCTCCTACTACAAACGTTGATCCAAGTCCGAACCATAGACCAGCATTCGAAAAGGCCAGTGGCATCGACACAATGCCAGAACCCAAAGATCCTTTGATTAAGTGAATTAATGTTTCCGAATCTCTGAGAAGGCAGAATGAGTTGATCGCAGCAAGTTAAATGTTCTAATTTTTGACTCACGTTGTTGGGTGCTGAACTTTACGATGTTCGAAGGGATTATAGTTCCGATTATCTTGGGACGTTTGTCTTGTTTTAATCGGGAATGAAGAAGCGCTCGCAGGCTCCGAGGGTAAGCTATCCATTTGAGAATTGAGACCGAAGAATTACGGAAATTTATTAACTTTTGATGTAAAAGTTAACACGAACAGCAAACAACGTTTTATATATCGACTTGCAAAAGTTAGCTTTTGAATACAACGGAATTTTTTATACAACCACTTCAATCACTAGTGACAAAAAGAAACCTCTTACGTCACTAATATTACACATGAAAAAGAGCACCTATACCTTAAACCGCTTATTACGTAGCGGTGGCTACTTTATGAGAATGCTCTGGCTGTCTGCCTGTGCACGTTTTCAACTTAGGCCTACTATGGCCAAATCAAAGTTAAATTAGGCCAAATTTGAGTCAAATTAGGCCGAGTTTGAGTTAAATTAGTTCAAATTTGAGTAAAATTCAAGTCAATTTTTGGCAAATCTGAGTCAAATTAGGCCAAACCTGAGCCAAATTTGGCTAAACCTGAGCTACATTTGACCAAACTTGGGCCAAATTTTGTTTAACCTGATTCAAAGTTCCAAGCAGGCGTAATTACTTAAATGTTTGTCAAACTAATTAAATCTAGGACAAATCTGACAAAATTTGAGCAAACTTTTGTGTAACTCTCTAACAATGACCAACATTAAGTTTGATTCAAATTTGTTTAACATTTAACTCAAGTTTGACCGCTACTTTTTTATACCATTACAATATGGTTTTTCCCATAATTTTTTTTCGTGATCGGTGGGGATAATTTCTCGACTAACACTCAGTTGGACGTGATGAAACCCGAACAGCAAAACCACTTCTTTGGTTCTTCGCGGTTAAATTGAGACTAACTTTTAATTTTTTTCTTTCTAATTGGTGTCCAATTTTCCGCCGCGTCGTCGTCACCAACGCAATCGCACGATACGATCAAATGAAGCTGATAAATTCGAGGCATTATCAAGCCGTTTGAACGACAAAGTAACAGACCACCAATTTGCTTATCAATCCAAATCCAAATCCAGTGTTGATTACTTTGGCACAATTAATGCATTTTAATGACACACGCGCAACGAGGGGTAAATTGTGTAACGCCTTTTTGCAATTTCGGGAAAATTCTGTGTGGGACAATTGACCGAATTGATCAAGTATTTGACCAAATTGATTAAATATTTGATCAATTAGAATATCAGTTTGATAAATTAGTATCAATTGTAGGGTTGATTCGATCAAACAGTAAGTAAAATGATAGGCAAATTGATACTCAAATTGTCAATTGACTAAACTGACTTCAGGGGAAATAAAAGAAATTGGAATTGAGTAAGACACAATTTTTTCGTGTTGTTAACCCCTCGGATACGATCGACTTTTAGTACACCGTAAAATGTGCACTTATTATGTGTAGAACCAACTTCAATTTTATTTTATCGATGTTATGTCCATAACAATGAAGTTCGCACGAATGCAAATAAAATCAACGAAGCTGTGCTAAAGGTTCTAAATGTACTAATCTTGATGATAAGTTTGCTAACGACATAAATCTATAACGAGTAAATGTGGAATTAGATTTTCCAGAGTTGTGTCCCCCTCAACGCGCATAATATAAAAATCGACCTTCAACTTGTCGCGATAAAAATGTCATTACAGCAACGACAATCGAGTTATAGTCACATTATTCTGAACAATTAATTTACGGCCTGATATTTAAAATTAAAAATTATTTTATATTCGTCAATTTTAATTTATTAAAATCGTATTTCTGTTTATATTCTGCGAAAAAAACCGCACTGGATTCGTCATGTGTCACATAGTTCATATGGATGTTCTACTCTTTAAACACAATGTCAATCTTCTCCATTTTACTTCTTCACTATAAAAATTTGTAAAAAAAAAACACTTTTTACCGACAAAAAACTCGCTTTTTGTGCGTCATTTCGGTGTCGATGGAGGTCACTTTTCGCACTAGTGTAACAAAATCTTGTTAACGCACTATTGCGTGAACCCCGCGTTTACTAGTGTGCGCTGTTTTTGTGCACTAGTGTGAAAAAATAATTGAAACTTCTACAAATTTTCGCAAGTGCAAGCACGCAGGGAATTCCAAAAAACGTTGTTTGATACACGTGACGTATACTGGTATTTTAACGCACACGATTTGTTGCCGAACTCGCCGTCGGCTCGTGTCGGCAATATCACATCTAGTGCGTTAACTACCTTCATACGTAACTTGTATCAAAAACTACTGTTTTGCAACTATATATATCTAAATATGACAGATTTCTTTATCGCAGGTGGGTGGCCGTTCGTAAATTACGTATCGCAAAAATTGTGATTTTTTGACCCCCCTCCCCCTGTCAAACTAGTGTCACGCAAGCATGTTTTAGTTTTTTTTATATTTCAAATAAAAACATATGAAGGGACCCGTACGTATCAGAATAGATGTGGCAAACAGAGTTGATGCTAAGGAAAGACTCGAACATGTTTAAGTAAATATTGCCTGAGCTCTTAAGTATATGCAATTAAGTCCTCACTAAACTGGACTGGATATTGCCGAAAGAGAAATATTGAAAAAACCCGTCCGAAGAAACGGTGTTAAAGAACCCTCCCGAAAGCACAAAATTGATCTCCAACTAGTCAAAAATGTTCGCCTTAATTTTCTCTACAACATAGCAAAAAACAATGTTTTTTGTTAAAGGCCGACCTTAGGACCACCTAGGGCCATAAGGAAAGGCCTCTGACACATACTTCCATAGACAAAAATGTTTCCCTCAATCTGCTCTTCAATATGACAAAAAAAAGTTTTTTTGGTTAGGGCCGACCTTAGAACCGATCAGATAATTCGGTACACGGTTACCTCTTAAATATAAAAAGAATCAACAAAATCGGTTAGGATTTGCCCGATTTATATAAACAAAAACACGATGGGCCTAGTTTCAAGGTCCTGACTGAGTCCAAGGGCATCTTATCAAAAACTTTCTTCCATAAAATGTGAGACATTGCTAAACCTTTCGATTAAATTTTTTTTTTTGAAAATCGGAAGGGATTTATACTCGAGTTATGTACAAAAAAAAATGTAGGTCCCTATCGGAGACTCGATTTTAGTGCCCTAGCTAAGTCCAAGGGCCCAGATCTTTCAAACAAAAAAAAGTTTCTGAAAATCGGAAAAGATTTACTCGAGTTATGTGCAAAAGACCAAAAACCACTTAAAAGGCCCTAGTTCATTGGCCCTTGGGCCGACAGTGCCCAGACTCAATCCCATTAAGAGGTAAAGTGAAAAAAAAGTTTTTGAAAATCGGAAATCGGAAAACGTCGTGGTAAACGCATGAGACCCCTTTTCGAAGAACTTCGTTCTTCGTACGGGTCTAAAAATAGCTATTGATGACGTCACACGTCAAAAAGAATTGAGGAAAGTATGACGTCCTGAACGAACGAAGGATTTTTTCGATTGACTATCTCAATGAAATCAGTCTTTTTCCTTTTTCTTAAATTAAATTTTCCTTTTTTTTTCTTGTATAACATTAGATGTACATTAAATGTGCTAGTTATTTACACTAAAATGTACATTAAACGTACATTAAATGTGTATTCAAGGTTTTTTAAATGTACATTAGATGCACATACATGTACCACACTTCAGTGTACATTTAATGTACATTAAATGGGTTCACATGTAATGTACATTTGATGTACATTAAATGCACTTCTCGTTCCAAAGAAAAGATTTAACGGTAACGGCGCTTTTTAATACACATTAAATGTCCTGGAACTGGAGCACATTAAATGAGATCAGCACATATTCCGATGGTTCTTTATGTACATTTCATGGGGTCAATTGTTATCTGGGTAATGTCTACATATTTCATTCAAAAGCTTGAAAAGCGATTTCCGTCCTAAGTTTGCGGACCACGTTGACCACTTTTTAGACCGTAACATCGAAAGTTTTTGCCTGCAATCAATTTTCTGATTATTTTTCAGTAAAATAACGTTTTTGAAAATCGGATAAGATTTACCCGATTTATGTAGAAAAAGCACGTTGGGCCTTTGTAGAGATGCAGTTTTAGGGCCCTGGCTGAGTCCAAAAACCCAAAATTGAAAAAAGTTTCGTTCATGAAAAGTCGGGCATGCCCAAACAAAAAAAAATTTATGAAAATCGGAAAAGATTTACTTGAGTTATGTTCAAAAGATCAAAAACCAATTAAACGACCCTAGCTCATTTGCCCATGGGCCGATAGTGCCCAGATTCAATCCAATTCAAGATTTTTGGATTACCTTTCAGGGAAAAAAGTTTTTGAGAATCGGTTGATCCCTTTTTGACGAACTTCGTTCTTCGTACGGGCCTAAAAAGCCAAAATGACTTATGTTTACTTGCTAACAGGGCCGTAAGTGGAAACTTTATACTTCACTGGGAAAAGCACTTTCGGCTCTTGTCCTTGTGACGTAAATAACTATTTCATGCCTGCCACGAAAAGAAAAATGTAATCCTACGGGGCGAAAGCTGGCACTATTTCGATTGAAATTTATTGAAATTAGCGTGTTGACGAACGAAATGACACAATTTTTTTGCAGATTCCTGATTAGTCCTATTAGTCGCAGCAAGGTGAAATCCGGCTTAATTAAAACAAATTTAAGCCGACACACCGTAATAGTTAGCCCTCAACAGCATTTTGGAAGCGCAAGGAAAAGGAAGCCAATGCCCCGCGCTACATTCTCACGAGATATTAATTTGAAATGCATGAGACTAGCATCACGACTCATATCATACCGTGGTTCTTTCATCTCCATAATCAATTCTGGTTTAATTACATTAGCAGTTGACGGGACTAACCAAATACCCTTTTTCGTAAATAATTCCCAAAATAATTCCCAAGAAGCCACATTTACACAGGAAATTCATCGGATATTCGATAATTCATTATAATTTTCCTTTTCGCCAATATTGGCCTCATTATCTCATATCTGGGAATCGGTAAATGAATAGTTTGCTCTTCAATAAATTTTCATAATAATTATGATTAAGCCTCTCGATATTGTGATCAAGAACATAATATCGCAAAGTATTACAGCAACCAATAGACGTTACAATCAATACATCCCACATCCACAATTTGTAGATAATTGATTAGTCAAATGAATACGACACACACTCAATTGAAATTTCTATTATGGCATTAGATGATACCGTATGTATATTCTTTTACCTATGGGTGAGCCAAGTAATTTGCAAAGCAAATTGATTTTCGTTCAAGGCTCGCTTATTTGCGGTTTCTTAACATTTACTGAAATGTGTTCGTCTCCCACGGGTGCACTCTCTAAAATTATTTTAAATAAAAAGTCAGTCTAGAAATGGGAAAATTGAATTTACGTTTATAGGTGGGAAATGTTAGCTAATCAAAAATGGGTTATCCGATGTCTTTGGATAGTCATCAAAGGCAGGCTAAGTGACTTGCCTAGGGGTGTTAACTACACCCAAAAAACGATATGATTGTGGTTATCTCAAATGGTTACAGTCGTATAATGATCGTAGCTGTCACATGATTTTTAATAATAAGAAGGAGTTTTTTGCTACAAGCAGAGCCTATTTTTGGGAAATTTTCGGGAAATTTATCAGGAATTTCAAGAAAACACCAGAAAATTTTTGGAAAAGTGAAGGGAGTCAATAACTTTTGTTCCAAGAAAAAATCATTTAGATAAGCAAGTAAAGCTAATAATATTGATTTGAAGTATTTTTTATGATGAAATAGTTACAAATTTCTAAGCAAAAGATGTATTACAAACTAGACGTCTTCATCGCCGTTATTGTAACGGAACGCAGGTAAAATATATGTTTAAGTATGTTTTAGTAAGTAAATGAGTACTTCGACGGTCTTTTCCGATCGTCATATCAAAAAAAAAAATTTTTTTTTTTTTTTTGAAAATTTCGTGAAATTTTAGGAATTTTCGAGAAATTCGGGCTCTGGCTACAAGTGATCAAGAAATGCTAATCAGGAGCATATCTACATCGTACTTAGTATATATAGTTTGCCTAGGAACGTTACTTTCATGCTATACATTGAAGACAAATCCTATACAGAATTTGTCCCCACCAGGATTGAACCCGGATATTCTCGGTGGAAAGCCAGTACGTTACCACTGAGCTAACCCGTTTCTTCAAATCATATGATAACAACAATCATATTATGACTGTTACCATTTGTGATAACTGCAATCATATCGCTTTTTGGGTGTAGTTTTTCAATAGGTGAAAATATGCCCTTAGCAAAGACCCGTACGTATCAAAATAGATGTGGCAAAGAGAATAAAGGATGTCCCAAAAGTAATTTCCAAAAATTTAAATTTCGCGCGCGCGTCAAATACTTTTTTTTTGACGAAATTTCTTTTTTGCGAAAAATTTGTTATCACCTGAACTTTCGAATGATACTAAGACATTTGAGTGGCAATTAAAAATGAGTGATGCAATCTGCCCAGCGCAGGGCACATGAAAATGTTGATTTTTTCCTGGCTCATAATCAAGACCGATCCGATGCCATTAATCACTTCAAAGATCAAGGTGTACAAGAGCGAACCATTCGAAAGGTTCTGAATCGATCCGTTAATGAAGGAAGAGTGCAATTCAACCAAAAAACTGACCGGAAACATTCTACTCTAACTAAACGAAAGCTTTCTACGATAAAAAAGCCGTTCATCAGGCAACCAAATGTATCAGTGAGAACAGTGGCTCATAAAATCAAAATTTCGAAATCCAGCGTACAGAGAGCGAAGAAAGAGTTAAATATCCGCACTCGCCGTAAACAGAAAGCTCCTTTACATTTAGATCATCAACGAACTCGAGCAGAGAAGGTCAATTTTCTTGAAAAAAAAAAATCAATTTGTGAGCAAGGAAGACAACGCGCCAAATGTGCCACATTGCAGACCGATTGAACGCTTCTGGGCCTTGTGCAAGAGCTAATATAAGAAACGAAAGACTGTTTGTAATGATCAAGGTGCGTTCTTACGAATTTGGAAGAATAATAATGAGAAAATCTGGGAAAAACCTACTTTGTAACTTTCGAAATAATTTTTACAAAACAGGCGATAATGGCGTCCTATCTACTCTGAATAAGTAATATAAGATTACTTATACATTGTAGTAAGCGAGTAATAACCGTTCAAGTGTACATTACACACAGCGCGCGAGCGATAGCGAGCAAGTGTGTGTAATATACACGCGAACGGTTATTCGAGTGTCCAGAATGTATAAGTATATTATTTTACTTTAATAGCGACGATTCGCCGAACATTAAACACAAGTACTGATGGCCGAGCGAGCTAGGGCACAGTAGCGCCAATTTTTTGAGATGAGGTGTCGGGGGTTCAATTCTGATTTTTTTTACTTTTTTATGTTTGTTTCATGCACAAAATATTCAAATTATCAAATTATTGCATCTAGATAGAAGAAAGTAAAAAAAAAAAAACAAATTTCCGCGCATGCTTGAACCTAAATGCACATTTTATATAAATATTTATATAAAACACAACCGAAGATTATGTTACAATGAACAATGCGCATATGCATTCGAAAACAAAATTTCGAATTAAACACACACATGTGAGATTCCATTTACGCATATAGAAAACACATTTTATGAGAGTTTTCAATTGAATCACATTAGCTGCGATAATATAATTCGCAATTCATGTATTTAATAAGATCATGTGGCGTAGTGGAATTTATCCCTCTAGACGGATAAATACTGAGAATAATGCAATAAATTCTCATTTTCCGTCTTAAAAATTGGCATTTAATGTAAGGCGTATCGTCGCATATAAAGTAAATTTTGTTAAATAATAAAATATACATTTATCCTAAAAAATTTTTGTTTATCTTGCTTAATGGACCATGGCTATTTCGACAAAAGTGACGTAAAATATTATTTTAAACAAAAAGTTGTTTTACGACATGCCGGAAAAATGCACCAATTTTTTTTATAAAATTAATTAAAGTAATAAATGAAAGGAGCAGTTCAGTTAGTACAGCCGCCCAATTCGAAAAAATGAGCGATGGCGGACACTTAAATTGAATTTCAAATCACAATGTAACTCTTTATAACCCTAAAAATTGTATAGTTTTTGATTTCCAGCGTAAAGACCGCTCCTAACATAGTAAATACTATTCGGTAGTGCATTCTGCCTCTGTCAGTTCGTTTGCGGCTGTCAAATGGGGCTAAAATTTTGTAATTTTTTTCAAGAAAAACAACAAAATACGTTTTGAAGGTATGCCGTAAAATAATTCATTGCTTATAATTACGTTTTACGTCTGTTAAAATTAACTTGTCAAAATAGCCATGGACCATTCATGAATTATCGAAATTTAAGATTTCGGAAATTACTTTTGGGAGACCCCTTAGATGTTTCAAAAAGACTCAAACGTATCTAAATAAAGCAAACAATCCAATGTTTCATGCTCTTTTGTAACTATAAGAATTTCAAGGATCCATAAAAATTACCCACGGTAATGTAAAAGGCCCTACCGAAGTACGTCTTCGACCATTGATTTTGATGGCCGAAATGTTCTCGACAAAAGAGGACCAACGTAGTTTCTTCAAGAAATCATGAAACTATTTCCTCTAAAATGTTTTTCTCACCAACATTTTCCGTACCACACTTACTGAGTAGGGGTGTCCAAAATACAAAAGTGTCGAAAAGTTTGGCGTACCAACCGAAAAACAAAAGGAATTTGATCAAGATTGTATATGGGCGTAACTTGATCCGAGACGATTGAGGGGTAGCTCAAAAGCGTTAAAGTAAAAAATTCAACGACTTTCAAAGGCACATATTCACTCAAGTAATGAGAGAGTCCATCGGTTATTGTGGTGCAACCGCAGCTTTCCAGTCTCTGCTATTCACCCTTTGACCTGGAGGTGAAAGTCAGTACTTTCGGTTTGCCACGGCTGACCCTGTGTAACGAATTTCTAACCTAAACAAAAATTAAAACTCCAAATATAAATAACTAGCAAATTCACTGAACATATTTTATTCAAAATCACTTTATCACTTAAAACTATATTGCGCACCCCTTACAAACTAACCTAACCTGTAAGTTGGATGATGAGACAAACGTGTGCTGAGTCCACGAAAACGAAACCATCCAATTCTCTTTAAAAATGTTTCTAGAACTGATCATCCACAAATGCGTCTAAATAATAGCCTTTATATCCAAACCTAGAAGCTGTTATCGACATGTTGTTAACAATACCCCGAAACAACGAACTTCTAAATGCAATTCAAATCACACGATGGTCCAACTGGCCTTGCCTTGTAACAAAAGCGACAAACAATCACGATCAACAAGTTAACTCTTACAACTTTACTGTTCTGCGTCCAATTACGAAAAGAACGAACTCTCTTAACTTGTGTGAAATCTAGCAAATCATTTGTCAAATCGTATGACAGAATGGCTCATCACATGTTTCCCATGCGACATCTGTGGCTCAGCATTATCACCACCACATGTCTCCAAATCTTTCACCGGGTTATTCAAAATCTCGTGCTTATTTTCTAGTGTTATGCAGTTAACAAATTTTCTTACCACTAAGCAAAACCCCAGTTACACCTGACAGACTGGCACAAAATTTACTGTGGACTTCAGGGCCTCTTTTGGGAATTTTATTTCCCGAAAATTTCCGAAAATTCACAAAAATTTCCGAAATTAATTCGGGAAATTCCCAAAAATAGGCCCTGATGGACTTACGGACCATCAACTATCAAATATTCCGCAAATATAAAGGTGGTATACGAACACATAATTTCATCAGTCGATGGTCGTCTTTCAGCCAGTAAAATTATCCGTTATAAAATTATTGCCTACTGTCGGCTATTCGTGACGGACTGAAAAACTATTGGAACATTGTTTTGAAAATTGTGGCAATGAAGCCGAGTACTGTGAATACAAGTTATATAACAAATTTATCAATCGAGCCCGAGGACGTTTGGATGTAGTGAAGTGAATTTCCATTCCATGTAAATTCGAAGGCGAAAAAGTTTATTATCATATATAAAAACTTTAAAGCAAAAAAAGCTTCGTATATTTTTTTTTCTTATCTATGAGAGTTTCACATAGCACATTCGTCCGTGTATAGTTTGTATTGCAACAATGTTGCAATTGCTGTGACGGCAAAAAGCGTTCAGACGGTATAATATACACCGCCTGGGGAGAGGCAGATCCCTCGTGTGGGACGCTACATGCGTAGACTGGACAACCTACTATGTCTGTCATTTTCACACTAACATTGAATGACTGAGAGAATCATATAAGGTGTCCAGTTTCTTATGAAAGGCCCAGTATATAATGGGGAATGAAAATGCGGACGAACTAGCCAGAAAGAGTAGCCAAGAGCTATTCGAACGACCAGAACCTGCGTTTGGTATCACATATGCTACACAACGCCAAATAATCAGGGAACACTTCACCCAAAGACACAACGAACTATGGAGTAAGTTGGAAAACTGCAAACATAGTAAAAAGTTTATCGAAGGATGCAGCCAGCGAACTACGAGATTTTTAATGACAAAATGCAGAAAAGAGTTAAGATCAATTATCGGACTAATCGGTCATTGTAAACTCAATAGGCATTTACATAGAATAGGTTTGTCACAGGACGAATCATGTAAAAGGTGCAACGAAGAGGATGAAACCCCACTACATCTCTTGACTAATTGTCCTGCGCTGACTGTCGCAAAAAAAACTTTCTTTGGTTCAGCAATAATAAAGAAACAGGAGCTTCCTCTGGTGAACATTAGGACACTGTAGCGATTCAAAAATCAGCACATAAAGGACGTATAACATAGGGGATATACCACCGGACAAAACTAGGCGCCAAAACTTATCCACAACAATTATAAACACCTAGGGAGAATTTCTTGAACTCATTTGGAGTATTGTGAAGTGATGAGTTTTTATTTCTGTAATATTATTTATGGCAAGTAAAAGAGGCCCAATTAAGAGAACTAATTACATCAAACTAACTAGCTTTAGCGCCATCCAACATCGCGAGCAGATCGAAAACATCGGGCATGGCGTTGGAAAAAGCAGTGAGACGGAAACATTCCAAATACACTACAATTAAATCTAATTATTATTTCATTGCTATGGCGGTAGAATCGCCAGGCCCTTGGTCGAAAGAAGCGGTGAGTTTGCTTAACAAAATCGGAACCAAACTCATCAGACTGTCAGGCGAACCAAAATCGAGACACTATCTGTTCCAAAGGATATCGTTAGCTATCCAGCGTGATACCGTAAAATGGGGTGAATAGGCACACTTTTGATCTTCACAAATCACAATTAGAATATATTTTTCACTTTTTTGCTAATTGGCTTCTTTAAAAACATTAGCTCGTGGGTGCATTTGTGATTTTGTGAAAAATTATGGAAGGGGTGATGTTGTGTTTTCGTGCTGCTTTTCTACATGTCATCACTCTTTCAACGTCAGCTATTGCTGCCTGAAGTATAGCTGGCGTGTCTTTTTTTGAAAACTTTTCCGTCCAGTTTTCTTTTATAGACTCACGGCATTATTTCTTTTGTTTCTAATCACCCCGAAAAAGAAATATTTGTGACAGCGGATCTATTTTTGTATGTTTTAATTTTAATAATATCAACTTACCTTATGTAATTTTTTGATATAAGACTTCCACAAACTAATAAATAAACGAAAAAAAGGTCCTCGATCAACTTGTTTTAAAATTTCTATGCTCTGTTAGCAAAGTTTGGCACGGTAATTTATTTTGATACTTCAACATTAAACAAAGACATGACGAAAAGTCATGGCAAGAGTGTTGACAATCTGAAAATGTTGTCAACCTGACGAAATAGTCCCAGTTGAAATATTTTCTGAATATAGTATATTACTTTGCGAGAGTGTAAAATATGAACGACGAACTCTCCGACTTTTCGTTTCAAATCACCCTTGCGTGCCTAGTCACCCCATTTTGCGGTAATGCAATGAGTATTATTTCTGGCATCCCACAAAGTTGCACGCTGGACGAAGTTTACTCGCTTTAATAATTTTTCTTTTTACAATTTTCCTTTCACATTAAGACATGTTCGAACATTAAGACATGTAGAATGAATTGAAATAAAAATTTCCTATTATAATGTAGAGATGCACATTTTTGTGTTCCAATGATCACTCGTATCATAAGTTTTGATTAGAACGGACGGACGGATAAGGTGACTAAAAAAATACCGTTGCCGCTTTGTTTCGTTCTAAGGGACAAATGCAATGCAATTTATAATTAATTAACATAATTACACATTAAATATTATCTCGTTGTCCTATCAAAAATAAAAGTTTATGCAATATTTTATTCTTTCCCTTTCGCTAAATATGACGAGTCATTACGAATATTACTTTTCCCAGATACACCTGTCAGAAAACTTGATTAAATCTCAAATATAAAATATAATACCGAAAAAAGTTTATTCTATACTTGATGAAGTTCTGCCATAACTTTGCTTTATCGTTGAAACGTGACAGCTTTGGATGTGATTAGGATAAATATGAAATTTCCGCCTTTCTAAATTCTATTTATCGTTTACAGCGTTTATCGTGATTTTTGTGAAATTTAAGGGACGAGATTTTTTACCTGTTTGACCTTTGAAAGCAAATAGCTTTCCCAATCATTAAATTACAACCCGCTTGGATATTTGAACATTTTTTGGCTTAATAAAAGTAATTACCTTAATTTGATACAAACCAGAAAGACAGTAAATGTTCGATTCGCCAATTTCAGAACGACACGCTGAGAAAGTAGCCCGGTGTCGAAAATCAGCATGAAATTTGGCGAGACAGTACTTCTAGTTCGTGTGAAAGTATAGAAATAAAAATCGGCTGAAGCTTTTATTTCGGTGGCTCGCTTTGATCATAACAATTCTGATTGATAAATGCTGCAAACAGAAAGTTCAAAAAGTTCGAAAAAACTGTCCCGTCGAAACAAACTCTCCACAACAAAGTAATTTAGTTTTAGCTACCAAATGTATTTTCCAAAATGGAAAAAGTGTAACTAGAAATTTCGTAGATCTCTAGTCCCTATTTCCAAACTCATATTATCTTCGGAATGATGATGATATGAAACACTTCATAGAATATAGTTTTCTCCCCGTCAGACAAATTCGAAAATGGTGAATTATTTTGTATGGAAGTAGTGTGTTACCGCAAGAAAGTGTCACGATAATACTGAACTAATTGGTTTGATTATATTTACTGTAACAACCTTCCGTACACAAGTTAAGGTTAAGGTTTAGGTAAGTGCACTTAAGTTCAGGGTATTCTTTATCGTTAAATTATTAAAATTATAGGAATTGTAGCAATATCTAAGGACTGGCCAAGAAAAAATTCGTTCTCACAAAAACGGCTATATTTTTTGAACCGATCAAAACAATTAAAGTTTCTGATCATAGTAGGCTATCGAATGTACGTCAGAAACATGTGAAACAGTAACTTCATACAAAATTTGTTTCTCAGTCGCAAAATGTCAAACAAATTGAAAACACGCAAATTGATAATAAAACTTTTCCAAGCAAATCCAAAATGGAGCTTCAAAAAAATCGCCAAAGAGGTTTGTGTTCGTCGAGAAACGGTCTCAAGAGTTGTTAAACGTTTCAAGGAAGACCTTACAATTAGCCGCAGGGAAGGATCCAGGAGGAAAAGGGATTTCATAGCCCGAAAAAAGCGAGGAAAGCCGTCAGCCTTTTTCATAGGAATCCTAACCTCTCAGAACGAAAAGTTGCCCAAAGCTCGAAGTCAACCGTTCAAAATATCAAGGCGAGTAGTGGACTGAAGACATATAAAGTACAAAATGTTCCAGATAGAAACGCTGTGAAGAATTAAGAAGCGAAAAAAAAGAGCAAAGAAATTGAACTCGAATTTCTTTAATAAATTTTCCTGTTGCGTGATGGACGATGAAACCTACGTCTTGGCCGATTTCTCACAGCCTTCTGGTCAGGAATTTTATGTTGCACACTCTCGTGGGAATGTCGACGAACAGTTTAGGGTGAAGAAACAAGCAAAGTTTCCTAAGAAATTCCTTGTTTGGCAAACAATTTGCTCTTGTGGGAAAAAAAGCAAATTTTTCGTTGGTCAAGGCAGTGTTAACTCAAAGATCTACATCGAAGAATGCTTGAAGAAACGACTTTTACCTTTTTTACGTGAGCATGATGTGTCAATATTCTTCTGGCCAGATTTAGCTTCATGCCCCTACAGCAATGTCACCAAGAAATGGTGCGAAGTCAACGGGGTGTTTGTGGTCCCCAGGGAGGCCAATCCATCAAATTGCCCAGAACTCAGGCCAGTCGAGAGATATTGGGCTTTGTCGAAAGAGTATTGAAGAAGACTAAGAAGTCAGCAAAAACAGTAAAAGAATTCCGAAAAAAGTGGAAGACAGCATCCCAGAAAGTGACTGAGGCCACCATAAAAAGCTTGATGGAAAAACTTCCAGAAAAAATCAAAAATTTCTGTAAAAATTTATTTTAATTTTTTTTTTTTTTTGTAAAAAGCACTTTTAAAGATTGAAAAGAAGTTTTT
>CM055403.1:55267188-55302975 GCA_029228625.1 Pseudolycoriella hygida | reverse complement strand
TCCAGAAAAAATCAAAAATTTCTGTAAAAATTTATTTTAATTTTTTTTTTTTTTTGTAAAAAGCACTTTTAAAGATTGAAAAGAAGTTTTTAAAATCGGCTTGCTATCGGAAATCGGTCCAGTGGTCCAAAAGATATAGCCGTTTTTGTGAGAGCGAATTTTTTCTTGGCCAGTCCTTAGAAAAAAATAAATTCGGTCGGATCAGGAGTTCCGCAAGGAAGCCATTTAGGCCCTCTCCTTTTTTCGCTCTTCATTGACGAAGTGACTAAGGTTTTCAAATCATCAAGATGTTTGCTTTACGCTGACGACCTCAAGCTTTTCAAAAGAATTCAAACTATCTTAGACGCGAATGCATAGTAACGTGACATGAATGCCCTTCTTAAGTGGTGCGAGTACAAGTGCCTAGATTTGAACGTTGGAAAGTGCTCGGTGATATCGTTTTATCGTATAAAAAACCCCATCATTTATGGTTACACAATTGACGATACACCTTTGAATCGTGTCAAACGGATCCGTGATCTTGGCGTTTATTTTGATGAGAATCTGAGCTTCAGCTATCACATTGATTCCATCGTTTCTAACGCTTTTGCCATGTTAGGTTTCTTAAAGCGTATTTGTTACGAATTTTGTGATGTTCGATCACTCAAAAGCATATACTTAGCTCACGTTAAGTCACATTTAGAATATGCTGCGATGGTTTGGTTCCCTTACTGCGCCACACACAGAGCAAAAATTGAATCTGTTCAGAAACAGTTTGTGATTTGACACTTTCACACTCACTCATTTCACTTAAATCTCATCTCAACTCTATTAACTCTATCGTTATTTATTCCCCTTTCGACTAATATTCATTTAACTCTCTCAGATTCATTCATTCTCACTCTCACTCACTCACTCATTCACTCATTTCACTTATTCAGTTTTCATCATTTATCAGTAGGTTGTAAGCTATTGATAGTAATAAAAAAAAATAAACTGATCCCCTTTTTTTGTTGCAGTAGCTGAACAGAAAAAAAGTGGGTTTCTATAGCTGAACCTAACAAAATTATTAATTTTATATTGTCTTTACCTGTAATTTCGGAGGCTAAGAAATAAACACACACAGATAGCGAGAGTTGCTTATGCGAACTACCTGAGGTTCAAATTGTCTCCTGGCCTAGGTTTAAAGGCTCTGTATGGAGGAACCTGAAGAATCTCGGGGTTGTTGACTCCACGAGTCAAACCCCTCCAAAGTTTACGGCTGAGGACTTTAATATTCACCTGCATAGTAGAGTGCCGGCAGCATTTCTCAAAACATCACAGCTTCGGCTTCTAGTCGGGCTGGGATTACCCATTCTGTGTAGATGCAGAAACGGTGGCTCGATCTATCTTTAGTGTAAAATCTAATGCCATCGGTCAAGTGCCTTTGCCTTTTATGAAAGTATTAGTTCTGCTTCTTCAACCCCAACTGACATATCTCGTTAACCAGATATTGACCAGATCGGATTTTCCGTACCAGCTGAAAAGGGGTAAGATTTTTCCGGTGCATGAAAAGAGTAGGACTTTTTATTTAGCTGACTACCGTCCCATTAGCATCCTACCCCCCACCCCTCTCAAAAGTTCTCGAATCCACTATGAGATACCAGTCCACCACATACAACCGAATCAGGTTTCAGAGAAGGTCATAGCTGCTCAACCGCAGTATTGAAAGTTATGTTCTTGAAAGTTTTAAGCGGAAGAAAGCTGTCGTCATGTTATTGCTCGATTTCTCGCAAGCTCTCTCTCTCAAGATCGGCAGATAGCCTTATCTCTAGTTACGTGACGAATCGCTTTGAAGCGGTTGAAATCGGTAGTCATCTTTCAGGTTTCCTCCCAGTTTCGATGGGATTGCCCCAGGGGTCCCTCTCTATCTCCACTACTCTTCTCGCTTTTCATCGATGACTTGCCCGACGTGCTAACCTACATGACGTCTCACTTATTTGCGGACGATGTGAAAAGCTATATTGAAACGTCTGCTGATGATGTATCTGTTCGGGATTGTGTTGCTAGGATCAATTCTGACCTACTTAACGTCTGTAGATGGGCCAAAGAAAATTTTTTAGAGCTAAATGGAGGCTCAAAGAAATTTTGCCCGATATTGTGATGGAACAATAGTAACTCCACGTGATGAAGTTTTAGATCTTGGAGTCAAGCTTATGAGCGACTTGTCCTGGGCTAGTAACTCGAACCTAATTGTGTAGTGGAGACCTACGTTCTCTGTGGGTTCATAGTGTCAGAAGAACCAGGATTAGTTTGGTGAAGTACTTGCCGATACATCATTTCACGTACTGTGATGTGGTGTACTCGAACAGCCTTGATGCTGTGTCGAGGGCTAAAATCCAGAAAGCGTTTGACGCTTGTATTCGGTGCGCATACGGGCTTAGGGGTAATGTGAAATGTAAGGGATCAGGGATTTTGGGATGTAAAATTTTTGCGTTTCAGGAACATCGCGCTTGCTTTTTCATTCGCTCCAAGACTCCCCCTATCTCTATGAAAAGCTTAGTCTGGGTCCTTCGTCCAGAAGTCTTTGCATTAATGTACCGGAGTGGAAATATGCTACCGCTCATGACTCTTTTTTCGGAAGTTTTGTATCTACCTACCCGTCCTACGGCGGATTGGCTATATTGGTGCTTTCAAGAGATCATGTCTTAAGTATTTCTGTGATCTGTCGTAGGAATGTCAGTGGTAGAGTAGTCGATGTTTCGAGTCATGGAGTTTTCTGTAAACTAAGAATGTAGATGTAGTTGCAGTGGCGTGGTTGGAGAATTCTCTTGTACTTTTCTTCTCATATAGATAGCTGGAAAAAATTGAATGTGTTTCTTGGGCACTTTTAGGTTAAATCCGTCAAAGCAAATGTGGTTCAGAATCATAAACAATTTTTTCCAACTATCTGCCACACGCTTGGCAAACATCCGATCTACGGATTTCATTAATAATATTTGGGTCCAATGCTAATTTACAGCTAAAAATTATCAAAAAAATAGGTTTTTTAATGGTTTTGACAGAGTTATTTGGAATGTCAAGAAGTTAAGAAATTAATTTTTAACGTGGTCGTCGTGAGTTTCCCCATTATGTAGCGCACTTTACCCGCTTAAAATAAAGCGAGTGGGAATTTTAACAAAACGACGAAATATTTTACTTGCGAATGAGAACAAACCATTGTTTATTTTTGCAATGGAATAAATATCTATAATAAATATCTATAATATATAAAAATATATATCTATAATATATAAAATATCTAATATGCATATATTCAAATTAAATAAAATAGAATTTTTGCGAAAGAAAATGTGGTTCTTACACTACAGAAAACTTTGATTTAGTTGTGCACTGTCAGCACGAAAACAAAAAGTATGAGATTCTCCTGTCCGCAATTATGCAAGTTTCAAAAAGTTTGTGTACAGAGAATCACCTTTTGAACCGTATAATGCTATTGTACAACATACAAAACATACTGGTGTCAGCGTCTATTGAAACATGAGTCAACAAACAAACGTATTTGTATAAAATAAAGTTCTGAGAGGTCGTATTTTCATGCAATATGTGTGAAAGAGATACCCCGTATTATGCCTTTAGGTTTAATCTTTAAACACTGATTTCAACACTATTTCTGCTAAAAAAAATCTTGTCCATTTGTCGGTTTATCGGGAGAGAGATTGGAAGGGAGATTATATGAGAACGCGATTAGGTTCGAGGCTTTTCTTTAGGTTTTCAGGTCGATCATAACGTTAGCCCTAACTCAAATATTATTTTGTGGTCCTAGGACGGCAAAATAATATTTCGGAACGAGGTGGAGTAAATTGTTGACTCTACCGAGATCCGAAATATGTTTTTGCTGTCCGTGTCACACATACTTTTGTGTACAGAGAGCTTTGAAGGTTTCCCACAGTACTACGAAGTGGGAAAACAGTTGTACAAAGTTACTAGAGGTACACAAAAAATCCTTTTTTGGAATTCACCAACAAAAACTCGCTTTTTCGTGCGTCATTTCGGTGTCGCATGAAGTCATTTTGCCGCACTAGTGCGATGACGCTTTTTTTTACGCACTAGGCAATGAAAATCTCGTTTTTGTCGGTGAATTGTAAAAAACGTTATTTGATACACGTTACGTATGCTGGTAGTTTAACGCACACGATGTGTTGCTGAACTCGGCTTCGGCTCGTATCGGCAATCTCACATCTAGTGCGTTAAACTACCTTCATACGTAACTTGTATCAAAAATTACTATTGCTATGTTGTATAAAAAATTTGAGGGGAACAGTTTTGTCCATGGCCGAAGACAATTCTTTTTTTGAAAATCAGGTGGGGGGTTGGGGTGGATTTTTTTTATGCCGCTACTTCGGACGCCATCTTTCTGGCAATTTCCCAATTATCACTTAACGGAATCAGTAATTTGATAAATTCACAATTCTCGACGTTACTTGCAATGTAAGTTTCGGCTTTATACGGATTCGCACGAGTCCCCATAGCACAATAATGTCTAACACTGAAAACATTTTTCAACCGTAATGGACATACATCACTGACTGTACTACCACTGGGAATTAAATTTTTAAGTTCCACGTGATGAAATTTTTATAAATTTAATTAAATAATAATGAACTTAGTAAAGTAATATGCTCTTTCAACTGAGCTAATCTTATGTGCACCAGAGATGATAAACATTTCTAGAAAAATGTATGAAATGTAAAAAATGTTTGATAATAATTCAAGTGACAGAAAAACATAAAAATTAATTTGATGCGAAATAATAGTGTATTACATAACAAGGAGCTGAAATGGTTGATTTATACACAGTGGTGAACAAGTCAGAAGGTGGAGCGCAGCGGACCCCGAGGATTTGTTCACCATTGTTTTTGGTTTAAGTTAGCCGTTTAACATCCGTGTTATGTGTACTTAGGGAATACAATTACAACACCGTAAAAAAATTTCCGTAAAACCGAACAGGCAATTTTCCGTAAATTTACGGAAAATTTCCTCTGTCGTAAAAAATGTTTTATACCTGTCTCAGGCTTCATATTTATGATATTATTTGCTCAACACAGAAAAATACAGTAAAACCTCTCTGTAACGAACTCTGTCTTTTCACATTCTTCTTCGAGCAGATAAGCTAATGATATATGGTTTGGAAAGCTGTAGATGTTCTCTTTCTAAATCATATAGTATCATTGTTCTAGCTTATCTGATGCCCGAGATATCCGGTGAGGAATCTGAAAAAAACAGAGTTCGTTATAGAGAGGTTTTACTATACTACAACACCGTCAGTGGCGCCGACTTTGGTGGTGCTCGCAAGCACCGATACGAGCGAATTTATCGCCTGGGTGATTATGTGCAATTTCTCAACAAAGACGAATTTGTAGTTTGTCCTAGTCCTTCTGAAGTCTGTTGCCATACGGAGGCATTTTCGAAAAGCTTTAATCTTTTCATTAAGTATTTCGGTAAACTGTGCCAAACCGCGGCCGCACAAGTAAGGTCAGTATGGTAACATAGATCTTCACTTTGACGTCTTGGGAAATACCATTATTCGTCTTCATAACAGGATAGAGCTTATGTAATCCTGTGTGAACCTTAAGTGGCATTCTATTTAAATGTTCGCTATATTTGAGGTTCGGTTGAACTTAGTAACGCAGAAAGCGAACGCTCTTCTTTGATTGATTGATGGCATTGGCTCGATTAGATCTTTGTATTAAGAGTGCTTCTGATTTCTCCACATTTGCTCTTATTTTCCACGTTGGATGGTAACGCTGTAACTTATAAAGGTGGCTTTGTACATTGGGCTTTGCCCTACTTTGAGCTAGCCTCGTCGAAAAGGTGCTAGTATCGTCTGCGAAGACGATGAGAGTTGTATTCAAGTGCGTCAGAAATTCCATAATAATAATCGCAACGATTTGTACACCACGAAGTATGACGTCACCCATATTCGATGCACTGTGTACTAAACAAGCAGGTTCTTGTCCAGCGGCTATGTTAAGGTGTGTGTAAACGTCAATGAAAATGATAATGACAAATTCCATACCGTTAGGGTTGTGATTCGAATCTGTTTGATGCGCGCTTAGGTAATGCCAGATGTGCTACCGCGCGACAGAATCGGAAAAAGAAATAATCCTTCATTCGAAGGCTTGGTTCGGAATACACGTTAAGCAAGTGGTCCCTAGTGTGGTTAATCCATTCTAGCTGCCAGTTACTCAGTGTAACACCCCGGCAGTCGAACCAGATACTTTACAGTGCTGCTCCCGACTAATCAGTGCCATTGGGATTATTATTATTATTTATTCCATCATGAAAATAATGAATAGCAAAGGTCCCAGTATAGAGCCTTGTGGGACCCCATCATCCACAGTCACCGGGTCAGACAACTGGTTCCCCAACTTAAGCCGAAAATTTAGATCTTTGAGATAGGAATTGACAATTTCGATGAGGTAACGAGGAAATTTCATCTTTGTCAATTTATAGATAAGTCCATCTACCCACATCGTGTCGAAGGCATTTTCTATGTCCAGGAATGCGACTATTGTAGTTTTACGATCATTAAAACCCATAGTCGCCTCCTCCAATAATCTTATCAAAGCGTTAACTGTAGAGTCCTGCTCCTAAAACCGAATTGGTTGTTCGGCAATAGATTATCGCCATTACAGTATTCGAGTATCTTAGCGTGAAGGACTTTTTCAAGGATCTTGCTCAGACCGTTCAGTAGACTAATAGGTTTATCATTTTTCGCCTCATTTGTAGGCTTACCAGGCTTGGGTATTGGTACAATGTGGGCAGCCTTCCAAGAAGAAGGGTAATATCCCACGCATAGTATACGATTAATCAGTTTAGCCAAAAATTCATGTGCCGATCTAGGAAGTTTCCTCATGACAACGTTTGGAATGGCATCTGGTCCAACGGACTTCTTGCTTTTGATGTCCCTAAGAACACGTTGAATATCGTCAGCTTCTGTCAAACTTGGTCGCTTCGTTATCGAGGTTTGTAAGAGATCTTTGTCAACAATTCATTTTGTTTTTCTAGCTTCGTCAATGTTACTGTAAAAGTTAAATTTTTACGGGTAAGCCGCAAAATAAATTCCGTAAATTAAGGGAATTGGAATGCCTATGTTGTATACTATTTCATCCGCAGTCGAACAAAGTCGGATTCTGAACAAAACAAGTTAGAAAATTATTGACACGTGGGAAATAAAGTAGGGAAGAAATTCACTGATGGAAAATAAAATATGGAAAAGACAAGTGGGGAATAAAGTAGGAAATAATTGACAGGTGGGAAATAAAGTGGAGAAAAAATAACTTAGTCGAATTTAGTTTTTTGTTGGTCTAAATTCTGTGAGGAAAACTGTCGTTGTTTGTATGTCTGCGCAGAAAATCCGTAAATACATTTCTTCGTTACCAACTAGAAATTACGCCATGAGGATAAGAAATCTTTTGTGAACATAACATTTACAGCAACATTTTAGATAAAAATGTCCGTTACTATTGCAATGTATTTGAAAGAAGAAGGTACCCTTTATTCAAATCATAACATTTCGCAATTCCTATAGAGCCTCATACTGTCGTTTCACCCATTATGAAATCCTGATTTGTCAAATCTGTCTAAAAAGATCAAATAAAGTACGGACACAATGTAAATTGAAACTAATGCTTAAGTCTGTTGTTGTTGCGCGACTTTAATCCTTCTTTTTGAAAAATTTCTATTTTAATTCATTTGATCGTTAGAAGGGTTCACGGTTTATAAGTGAAATATTGCTACGTTTACAAAAAATCTCCGATATAGTCCCTAGATAAATATCATCCGTTTAATGTTTTCTACACACCAAAGGAAACTTTCGATATGTTACTTTTGCTTTAGGAAAATTTTTATTGATACTGGAATACATTTCATATCCTTTCATTCATACAAGATTTATCATGCATCTTGGCATACTTTTTCCAGCTGTTTGCTGAGAGATCAAAAGGGATATTGAATGGAAAATAATTCCCATTGGGACTCAAATCGGTTTTATAACGTCTCACGTTTATTTTGTTGTGTGTATCTTAGAGATGAAAATAAAAATTGAAGTTCAACTTAACGTTAGCAATAAGCAATAAGCTTTCATCCATTGAAAATCTCGTAAAATTTAATTTTAAAATTTTAATTATTTTCATATCTCTTGGTATTATTTCCTACGTGTTGTAGTATTTTTTTTATTGGAGCGATGAGTTATTGTCTGTTGTCTGAATGATCAAAAAGTACCCTCACCCACAAAGTCATAACTCGTGTTTTGGGGCTACTAAAAGTTTTTAGAATATGCGATACTTTAGAGATGAGCGGTCGACCATTTTTCGAAACCCGGCCCGAACCGAACCAGAACCGATAAAATTTTTCGAAACCCGAAACCCGAATTGTTTCTAAACCCGACCTGGACCGAGCCCGATCTGATTAAAATTTTGGAAACCCGAAACCCATAAACTCGAAAAAAAATAGGGTTCGGGTTCGAGTCGGGTTTTTCGAAGTTTCGGGCAACCCGCTCATCTCTACGATACCTGTGTTCGTAACAATTAATTACGTTGAGTTCAAAAAATTGCGTCACAAATATCAGACCCAATGACGAAATAATGTTTCTGTACTTTCAGTTTTTACGCTGCAAAAGTTTGACTTTTTTTCTTTTGGTGAAGATAGTTTTTACGTTAGGTTGTCAGGTCGGTTCTCTAAAGTTTCGACCTCCTTGTGTCTATGGTGAATGAGGTTATGCCTTGCGGAAGTCTTCACATTCAACAAATTTTTGTTCCTCATCGAGAAATCAGTTCTCTCTTCTAATAAAAATTTACGTAATTTTGTTGTTTCAGCTGTTGCTGAAACTTTCCTTTTGGCTAGCCGCTGTCGCGTCGGTATTTATGTCTCCGTGTGAAAACTGAAAGTACAGAAAAATTATTTCGTCGTTGGGTCTGGCATTTGCGATGCAATTTTTTGAACTCAACGTAATTTTGTTTAAAAAAAATGCGTATCGAAGCTTAATTGCGTCAACCCCCTTGATATCAGTACCTTTGTAAGTCGACGAACAAAGACTTGCGTCACACCACCACTGTAAGTGTTTCTTCGTGCGGTTATCAGTACTTTTGTAAGTTTATCTCCCTAATGTACAAAATCAGCAAAAAATGTTTGAAGTTGAAAACTGCTAGAGAAAGCACACAAGACCCTAGGGAGCCTCACTAATGCCGAAAACAACCGAAAAATATCAAAAAATCTGATAAAAATTGAAAAGTGCTAGAGAAACTTTGCCTTTGAAAGCAACTTTCTAACTCTCATAGTTCTAGAGATATGGATCATCCCTCCCAATTCTAGAAGTGGTCATATCTTAGGATTAAGCCATATTTCTCCAAAATCCTGAGACACTAGTTCGTTAAAATTTAATTCTCTACAAATTTGCCTTTTCAAGTAACCTTCTAACTCTTATAGTTTTACAGTTATTAATTCATCCTGACTAGGTTCTATTTACCGAAAATCGTATTTCAAAAAAAAAATTTTTTTGGAGAAAATTTTTTTCGGAGAAATTTTTTTTTAAGGCCCATAACTTGTATGCTAAAATATAGTCACACCTTTAGGCGCTCAAATATTATATTTTTGCTGATATCAGTGGACAAAGACGCAGTTTCAAAAAAGTAAGTCAGCATTTCCCTTCCTAAAAATGTTGCCTTTTAATAGCAACTAAACTTATTTTTTGGGATCCTACCTACTCTGAGAACGGCGAAAAAATCGTAAAAATTTGCACAAAAACTCGTCGTTCTGAGACAAGGTTCAATCCCAAAAAATAAGTTTAGTTGCTTTTAAAAGGCAACATATTTAGGGAGGGAAATGCTGACTTACTTTTTTGAAACTGCATCTTTGTCCACGAATATCAGCGAAAATATAATATTTGAGCGCCTAAACGTAGACTATATTTTAGCACACAAGTTATGGGCCTTAAGGAAAAACTTTTTTGGAGAAATTTTTTTTTAGAGAAAATTTTTTTTGAAGAAAAATTTTTTTTGGAGAAAATTTTTTTTCAGAGAAAATTTTTTAAAGGAAGAATTTGTTTGGAGAAAAACTTTTTTGGAGAAAAATTTTTTTCGAAGAAAAATTTTTTTGTTGTGATAAAACTCTAGCCAGGGAAATATAATTTTAAGTTATACAACAAATCAGAACAAGACAAATCATTCGAAGTTCTTATTTCATTCCAAAAAACTTTATATTGTCAGTTGTTCTACTTGTAACAATTATTAACTCAATACAATGTTTCAAAGCTCGAAGAATGAAAAGCTACATACATTTGTATTGTAAAACATTTAGTTGAATAAAAGTTTTTGAAATTAAAAGAAAAGCAAGGGTGAAAATCGGAGGATATTGAATTGAACCAGGTGATTTCCACTTTGGAAAGCATAAACTTTCTGCAATATCGATGACGTCATGTGAACAAAGTTAGTTATTGTAACCTAAAATCTAAGATCTTTTTTGAAAAACTTCAGAATCAACAGTATTTAAGAGGAGGTGTTGATTGAAAAGCCATTTACTATTTGCTTATAAACCTGCCAAAGATGAATGTGCGATGTACAATGAAAGAGACGACTTTGTAATCCAAGTTCGATTATGATACCTAGTTCCTAGTCTTTGGCTCTACAACTTACGTTGCATGTAACACGATTTATATCTATATACAATCTTCACAAAGCTCTTATTTAGCGAAACAGAGAAATAAGAAAAAACAGAGACATTATACTATAGTACGAAACATTGTTAATTTCCATGAGTAGTTGTTTGCATCACAGGAAACGAATGTAACATCAATTTTATTATTTCAGTAATATAATTAGAAAAATTCCGCTTTTCTTTTTTAACCACGAGAAACATATATATTTCCACACAAGTCCCTCCGTTTGTCAGTGTGTCGTTAAACCTTTTTTCACATTTCCGCAATGCCTTTAACGAGGTTGACTGAGACGTTTTTTTGAACGAAATGAAAATACACTGCCCATTAATTTTCCCGTATTTATGGCAATGTTACTCGTCGTCATCACTTCTATTCTACAAAGGAACTACATACTCTGATTACAGAATTGAGCACAACAGGGAGACCCATGTGGTCCGTTGATTTTCAGCTCGGCAATCCAATTTGTGATCAATGCTCTAATATCAGAATTTGTGGTATTCTAGGATAAGTGCACCGGTTGCGAGCCCCATGCTAGTTACGAGCCTTTCTTTCCGTTCTTTTTTGAGAACAAAGGAAAAGACAATAGGAGTTCGTAACTAAAGCTATTTCTAAACAAGTTCGTAATCGGTTTTTCACCCTATCTGGACGACGGAACTTTTACAGTCGAGTATGAAAGCGTCTAATGTCCACCTGAATTAGGAAAGCAAAAATCAGGAATCAAGAAATCAGGAACCAAAAATCAGGAAACGAAAATCAGGAATCTATAATAAGGAAATACAAAAATCAGGAAATACCAAATTTAGGAAAAACCAAAATCAGGAAAAACGAAAATCAGGAAGGAAATAGATCAGGAAAAGCATCAAAGTTTTCAATTCCTAAGTAGGTCGCAATCTTATTTTTGGTATGTAGCGGGCTCAGCCCCCTAAACCCCCGCGCCTGATATTCCCCCCTTGACCCCCCTACGCGGGGGCTGCCGCCCCTAGGCCCCGCTCTTTTTTTAAAAATTTATCACGGCCTGCGGCGCATTCTCTCAAAAATTATTTTCCTGTTTCTGGTTTTTCCTGATTGCCAGATTCCTAATTTAATTCATTCCTAATTTTTGTTTTTCTTAATTTTAGTTTTTCCTTATTTTTGGCAAACAATTTTTTTTCCTAATTTTCAGTTTACTAATTTTTTTTTCCTAATTTTTTTTTTTTTTTTTAATTTTTGTTTTCCTAATTCGTGTGGAATTCCGAAAGCGTCTTACGAGACTTCAAAATGGTAAAGGATGAATGTGCCAAAATCGGGCTACATATAAACCCCACTAAATGTGAGCTTTACTTCTGTTCAGAAGTTGTACGTGAAATAGTTCGTAAATTCGATAGGCATTTGCGTGGTCAATGATTTTACTTTATTGTGAGCATCTATTACCGACAATTCTTTGGATGCCACTTTCAACAAAAAACTATGCGAATTCAAATCGCTTTTCGAACGGCTTCTAGAATTGGACAACTACCATATAGCGTTTTACATACTTAAAAACTGCTTTGGTATCCCTAAGCTGGTTTTTCTTCTGAGATCATCGCCGACATGACAACGGTCAGGAATTCCTCGATGAAATGAACTCTCAAATAAAATGCTTCTTTAGAATCGCTAACAAATTCGGTATTGAATGATAACACGTGGACCTTAGCATCACTTACGATCAACCGAGGAGGCATTGGAGTTTACAGAGTCCGGGATATGGATTTTGCCAGTGAACGCAGTTTCTTCACTTGTTAGTGCCATGTTAAACCAACCTTCGCTGCATACTGAGATAATTGCCGAATATCGCGACAGTTTAAAGTTGTGGAATGATTTACATCCGGATTCAGGGCAACCAGAAACGCCATCTCTTCAAAAGCAATGGAATACAATAGTGACTACCAACTTGCTAAACAGTTTAAAATTCGAAGACAAAGCGAAAATAGCAAGGTTCCTAGCCGTTCGCAGACCCGATTCAGGTTGCTTGCATTACCCTCGAAAACAATAGGTACTCTGTTGGACAATAACTTCTTTCGTATAACTATCGGTCTACGTCTGGGAGTTGATATTTGTGCGAGTCACACTTGCCTCTGTGGATCACTCGTGGACACAAAAGGTCGCCACGGCTTGAAGTGTCGAAAAAGTGCTGGTCGTCACGCGAGACATACGGAAATCAATAGCTTAATCAAACGGGCACTAGTTTCAGCGGACTTTCCTGCTTTTTTGGAGCCTGTCTATGAAGGGAAGACGGCCAAAGGATTGACGGAATGATGCTAATTCCATGGGGAGAGGTAGCAGTTTGATTTGGGACACAACTTGTACGGACACTTTTGCGCCCAGCAACCTAAGACTCGTCAAGCAGGGGATTCGGCAGAGGAAAAAGCATGGCAGAAAGTTAGGAAATATCAATCCCTAAAATGCGTCCCCTTTGCTGTTGAAATAAACAATTAAAATGGTGTCAGAAAGTAGCGGTAGAGTAATTTTCTTGAAAAAACAAATGTCAGAGTGTCACTTTGACAGCTGTCACTAACTGTCTTTTTGACAACTGTCACTTTGACAGCTGTCAAAAAACGTGCACAGACAGACAGCAGGAGAATTCCCATAAAGTAGTTACCGCTACTTAACACTGGGTCCGTGTAGCAAAGACGCTTTTAATTTTTTCGACGATATAACCAAAATGTTGGTGCACGAGCCGCACTCAAAAAATTCCCTTAAACAGAGAATAAGCATGGCAATTCAGAGAGGTAACGCGGCCATTACAATAAATTATTCTTTTTTCATATATATCGGTCAGGAAACTGCTAAAAAGAATATAAACTGAAAGTTGTCGGAGGGGGCGGGAGTTGAATTTGTGAGAGACTAAAGCTTTGGACAAATCGGCCATAGACCAAAGGGGTTTTCCATCAATATTTCGTTAGAGAAAAGATTTCAAAGTCAAACTTGTAGAGAATCGTGATGGGGAGTTTCAATTTTATGGTTAGTATTTAGTCCATTATCAGTAGCTAAAGCAGTTAGTTCCAAAGGCTACTTCTGGCAATTCAACACGATCCTTAACATTGATTATCTGGGGCTGCGCCCAATACTTCAAATGTATGTACACTTAATGGGAAGGAGGGAGCGTGCGGGTCTTTTCTGATGTTTTTTTAGACTTTACTTGCAGGAACGAAAATTGTAGCAAAACTGTTCCGAACACGTAAAACCATTACTTAAAACTAATACATTTTCGCTATTTTATTATAAGACACACCTGAGGTCCTCGTGCAAGATGTGTTTTTGTGTAAAACTTAAGCTCGCTCTTTAATGATCGTGCACTTTTTACTGTTGTTTTTTTTCTGTTTAAAGGAGCATTAGTGTAATTTATAGTGAGAAAAAAGCATTTAAGCAATTTTAAACAAAAATGCCATTTAATTTAAGACGATACGACGATACTTGTAATCTTAGTTGAGTAAAAAGTTGTGGTAACGCGAGGATAAAAACGAAACCTTTGTATTGTTGGATTATGAAAATTGTGTGAGTTGAAATTTATAAGTTGATATTTAAGGAGGGTTCAAGTTTTTGTGACAAGAAAAACTTTTCACGCTGTTAGAGTTTTTTCTACTCGAAACATATTTCATGCGAGAACACAGCGTCGTTCGTATCCGCAATAAAATGTGGTTTTTTAAATAAAATGACTTTAATTTATATTCCGTGCGTTGGTATTTTTTTCATGCCTTCGAAACGGTCGGAATAATCAATGGGATGAATCAAAATTACCTTCAGTATGGGCTTATTACACGTCTATTGAATTCAATTTAAAAATGTTCGTATACGAGAACCTATTCTACCGAGTCAATAAAACAAAACGACCAGATCCCATTACCTACAAAAGTACAAATAGTTCACTGCAATATATCGTTATTATAATATTGCCCAAATAAATTTGCCATCGAATTACCGAATCGCTTTAGAAAATTGGTAAAGGGCCGCATAGAGCTGCCACAAAACCAGCTTCCCATCAGCATGAAAACATTTACGGTTATTCATTCGCCAAACTTCACCAAGCCTAGCGGGTATCACATAACCACAGAATACAAAATAAAATACAAAAAAAACTTTGCCATTTTAAGGGTGAAAACACTTTAAAGAATATTTTACGAGATAGCAAAACAAATCCATGTTGCTACACATTTGGTATCACACTGGATTTCATTTAATTCTTTGGATAGAATATTCCATGCATAATTGGAAGTGGTTGACGTTTAACCAAATTTTATTTGAAATTATCATTCATGGCAAGTGAGAATTTTTTACTTAAATTAAGAAAAAGGGCTTTACATTTCGTTGTGTAATTACCATACTTTATGGTCATCGAAAGCGTGAGGTATATTTTATTATATTTATTTTTACTGTTAATATCATCGAATCGTAGCCCTCAACTTAATTCTTATCCGTGATTACAACAAAAACCTCTTAAAAGGTAGAGTGTGACGCAGTCCGTAAGTCCATTTCCAAAATTAATATCGCTTGATAATACGCAGAAGTTTGTCTGAATGGAATCTTGTGTTCAAAGTTTTAATTTCCTGAAAAATTTGCAGCGCTTTTTTTGTTAAAAAGTTGCGTCACAAATGCCGAACCCAACGACGAAATAATTTTTCTGTACTTTCAGCTTTTACACGCAAAAATTTAAATTTACCTTAAACAATTTACGCAATAAGAAACAAAAGTAAAATTTTTGCAGCTGAAAACTGAAAGTACAGAAAAATTATTTCGTCGTTGGGTCCGGCATTTGTGACGCAATTTTTTTAACACAACGTAATTTTGTTTCAAAGAAAGCGCTCTAATTTTTTCAGGAAATGAAAACTTTTAACACAATGTTGCATTCAAACGAACTTCTGCGTTTTATCAGTGATAGCGTCACCTCAAGCGATATCATTAATTTTGCAAGCGGACTTACCGGACTACCTTTTACGAGGGGTTTTGTTGTTATATTAGTCGTTTTGGAAGTTGTTGAAAAATTTTTCTCCGAAAAAAAATTGTCTTCGAAAAAAATTTTCTCCGAAACAAATTGTCTTCGAAAAAAACTGTCTAAAAAATTTCTTCAAAAAAGTTTTCTCCGAAAAAATTTTTTTTTCGAAAAAAAATTTCTCTAAAAACCTTCGGCTGCCTTCGGAACACTTCTTGTCACCTTCGGCTACCGTCGAAACATTTCGGGTCTTCTTGGGCTACCTTCGCAACACTTCATGTCACCTTCGGCTACCTTGGGAACACTTCGCGGCACCTTCGGCTACCTTCGGAAAACTTCGTGTCACCAATTCTTCCTACTGATTCATATAACTTTTCTGAAGAAACCAACTGTCTATTTATTCTTACTCAGAATTTAGCAAAAAATTCAAGATGGCGTCACTTTGACAGTTGGCAGCCATTTAGAAAATGATACCAAAAAATTATCCTTATGAAACTCTATAACTTTCTATAGAAGAAACCATCTCTCCAAGTAGTTTCATTCCGGAGCTAAAATTCGAAAACCGAAAAAGCATAAACGAAATGATCCCAAAAGATTCTCCTGATGAAACTCTATAACTTTCTAGAAGAAACCATCTCTCTAAGTAGTGTCATTCCGGAGCTAAAATTCGAAAACCGAAAAACCATAAATGAAAATCCAAGATGGCGCCGCTATGACAGCTGGCAGCCATTTTCTCAAGATCCAAAAAAATCCTCCTGACCAAACTCTATAACTTTCCCCAAGAAACCAACTCTCTAGCTATTGTCACTCCGGAGCTAAAATTCGAGAACTCCGAGCATTACCTAAAAAACCCTCAAAGTTGACCACTTTTCCACATGCCACGGCTTTTCTAGAATTTTCATTTGGGGCCGAGACTGACGTTCCTGAAAATTTCAGGAAGATCGGCTGTCTAGTTCTCGAGTTCGAAAATTATTAATAGATAGATGGATAGATATATAGATAGATAGAACATAGAAACCGACAGATCAGAAAAAAAGTTTTCATAATGATAATAGAAAATAATAGAAAAATTGAAATCCCATAGAAAAATGTCATTTTCAAACCTAGATATCTCAGCCAATTTTCAACCGATTTTGATAGGTCTGGGCTCGTTGGAAAGCTGCTGCGACTGCATAATTTAGAGGGGACGGGGGCGAGAGGAAAAAACTCAAAAGCTCGCCTCTATATAGCTCCTTGTCCCAAAGGTTTTTGTATGGAGTTTTTTGGGTTTGTCGACGTTTTTTTGGGGTGTGGGGACTGCGTCACGCCCTCCGCTACCGCTCCGGGCATGATGATAAGTTAACAAGAAAACTGCTTCTATACGTTTCCTGAAGAAATGGATTATCTCGCTACGCTCATACACGAAAAAACTGAAAAAGTAGAAAATTAACGTAAAGATACTTTTGGACCCCCTACGAAGTATGCACGAGGGCCTATGCATTTACCACTACGTTTGTAACCAGTTGATCTGAGGGGGGACTAGGAGGAGCATTGATCATGGACCCTAGATGCCGAATCTCTTAAAAAAATTTTGTCCGTTTGTCTCTAAAGACGATAACTCGAGTAAATGTTGACCGATTTTCCAATTTTTTTCTCCTGAAAGGTAGTATCAAAAGTGGGTTCGGGATTGCAGATGGGCAAAACATAGCTCGAGGAAATCTCATTCTCTTCCTATTGTCAAAAATACTTCCTTGCCCGAAAGGTTTGGGAATGCCCGACAATTTTTGAACCTTGGCCAGGCCGAGATGGTGGTATCGTTATGTCGACGATATTGTGGCAATTGTGAAAAAATCCGAATTGGAGAAAACTTTAAATATGTCAAATGAACAATATCCAACTATCAAATTTACTGTTGTACCAGAAAAAGATGGTCAGCTCGCATTTTTGGATCTACTTTTGATTCGAAAAAATAACACAGTGAAAGTGGCAGTATACCATAAACTTACTAGCACACAACGTTTTATTCCGTCAAACCCTCATGTTCCATCCAATATACAATGGCACCTTTCCACTCAATGGCTCATCCGTTGAGTAAATTGCCACTTTCTTTGTCCAACTATAAGAAAGAGTACGACTATATCCAACAAGCAGCTAAAGTTAACGGCTACGAAGTGGAAACCATTGACCCAATCATCAAACACCATTCAAACAAAATTCGGAAAAACAATTTGTCAACGCTTTTCTCTCAACAAAAGGAAGAGACAGTCAACAGACTTTGTTTAACTTATGCACCAAAGTTAACGAACAAATTGAAATCAACGTTTCGTAAACAAAAAATGCAAATAGTTTACCGTACACAAAATAAACTTTCGAATTTTCTTGGTAGTACGAAAGATAAACCGAAATTGTTAGAAAAGTCTGGAATACTTGTAACTGTTGTTCAGCCGTATACTATGGTCAAACTGGAAGACAGGTTTTAATTAGATATCGGGAGCATTTGGCTTTTATTCGGAATAATCAACCGTCAACATCATTGATAGCCCAACACGCTTTAAAGAATTTACATTTGGACTTCAAAAAGGCAGAAAAAGCATAGGCGTAAAACCATTTTCGTTACATGATAATGTTATGAATTATTTTGTCATTGACATGACGCTCAGAAATTAACACATCTAGAACAGTTGCGTTATGGAGATTATTAGAAGAGATCAACATTTCGGTATATCGTGCCAATCATCAGGTAAGTCATTCAACTTAAAAAGCAAACAAACCGAAGCAGTGGGTATTGGTAAAGATGGTAATGAACCCGACACGTTTGGTGACTACTGATAATGGTAATATATCTTCACATCTGCTTAATTGTGTTAGATAAACAGATAGTTAGAATTTATGCTTGTACTTCCACTTGAACTTGAAATGCTCAATTTGTTTTTGAATTTTTGATCTTTAGTTGTGCGTTGCTGATGATGGGGGATAGATACCTCGAAATGCATTCAACGTAAAATTTTAAATAATAATTCTGTTCAAGTAATTTTTCGAATTATTATCAAAGTTCAAAGGTGAAATCAGTTAAAGGAGTTTTACTAATAAAAAAAATTTAAAAAAAAAAATTTCAACTAATTTAAAAAAACTGAGTCTCTACTAGGGCCCAACGTGTTTTTTCTACAAAAATCTGGCAAATTTTATCTGATTTACGAAATATTTTTTTTCCATAAAGATAACTGAAAAACTGATTACGAATTTGAATCTAAGCAAAATCATTTAGAAACTTTCGAAGTTACGGTCGAAAAAGTGGTAAAAAACGTGATTTTTTGAAAGTCGGTGAAACTTTTCGACTTATATCTCTGCGAAATTAGAACGGGAATCGCTTTTCAATGTTTTGAATGAATGATGTGGACCTTGGAAAATTACAAAAGTTAAATAAGTGAAAATCTGTTGATTGGTTCGGGCTGTAGGATTCTTAGTGTGCGCAAACTCACACTGCGTGACCCTACACGATATTTGGTCGTTTTTCGTGAATATTCCTTTTTCCTTAAATGGTGAAGCCTTTTGAGTCTTTTTGTAGAAGAAAATAGGCAAACTATTTTGTCCATGGAAGTATCAGATGCCTCTCCTAAGTGCTCCTGGTCGGATCTAGGATCAACCCTAGTACAAAAAAAAATTTTGGGTTTCTTAATTGTTTTCAAACTATTTTTTGAACTTTTGTTATTTGATTTTAGACTTTTTTAGGGATTAGAAATTTTTTCCGCCGTTGCTTCGGACGGGTTTTTCAATATTGCCCTTTCGTCAATTTCAAATCCATTTTAATGTGGACTTACATACGTTAGGATCTTTTTGCAACATATATTCTGATTGCCACATCTATTCTGATACATACGGATACTTTGCAAACATATCAGTAAATTGTATTTTATGTTACTACGCTAGTAAGTATTTCTCTACCATATATAGGAACGGGTTAGCTCAGTGGTAACGTACTGGCTTTCCACCACGAAAATCCGGGTTCAATCCTGGTGGGGACAAATTCTGTATAGGATTTTTCTTCAATGTATATCATGAAAGTAACGTTGCGTTCCTAGGCACACCCAGGCTTCATAATTTGGGTAGTTGTAAATTTGGTGCCGCAACGAATCGTACATAGAAGAATGACAAATATGACGTCACCCATATTCGATGAATTCTGTGTACAAATATCTGAGTCTGACTTTAGGCGGAGATATAATTAGCACCAGAAGAAATCCTAATGGTACAATGCTTGCGCGAAATCTGGAAACGCAGAAAAATTATTACGCATTTTTTTAATCGAAAATGAAAATATTTCAAAAGAATTTTTTGCGTTCCGAAGCTGTAAGCGTCACCCAAATCGATATCAGTTGTTTTGGCAGATAAGACGAGGACTTGCGTCACGTTTCCCTTTTAAAAAGGGTTTTTGTTGCGATATCAGTAGTTTTAGAAGAAAAGAAAAACCAAATTTTGGAGAAAAAAATTTTCAGCGAAAAAAATTTCCGGCGAAAAAAAAAAGCGAAAAAACATCTATCTTCAACAGAAAAAATTAAAAAAATCAATTTTGCCCCTAAATCCGTCCCATACCACCGTCGGCCATTTTGTTGGCTACCCTGACACACTACACACCCAACCCAACAACTTTTGCATTGACACCAAACATCTATCTCCATCCCAACACAGTCCAAAAATTTGAATACACTCGCAACTAGCACACACATAAAAAACATTCTTTTATATGGGCTTTATATGGCGCTTTCTTAGAGCCCTGGCGCCCAAACGAGGCCGGTACCCCGCCTTTTTTAAAATATTATATGGCGCGCCATGGCCCACTCGAAGGTCCCTGCAAAATTTCAAGAAAAGTTATCGAGTCGTTTTCGAGCACGAGCCAAAAAAGTCGATTTTCATACAAATGGCTCTGGAACTAACTAACTAACCCACTTAGTTAGTGGGAAAAAAGTCAAAATTTAGCTGTATATATGGTTCCGAAGTCTATGAAAAAAATTTTTCTGAATTTTTTGTTCGTATGGGGACTTGCGTCACGGGCGCATCGTATATGGTTTCGTGAAGCATAAAATGTTTTTCATGCTGATAAATATGCTTCTATGGCGCGCAATATGCTTACATGATGTATAAAATGCTTACAGGTGGCAGAACGTATCAATCTCACCAATATTTTCTATCGAACTGTATTGCGAAAATCTTGCACCAAGTGCCTGCCTGCCTATTCGAAATTCTTGGCCTAATTAATGAGCTTTTTCATGGATATCGAGCTTGTCTTCGATTGGCTCGGGTATGCAAACTCTACACTTGACAAAATAATAGTTTCCAGTGTTTGTTTTGCTTAAAATCAAACTTGTGAGTTCGGCTCGTATCACAAAATTGACCCGTCGTTTTAATGAATGATTTCCGCCACATACGCTGCTGTAATATACTACTTAAAGAATTTTTGAGAAAATCAGGAAACGTTTTTCTGACAACACGGCCACACACATCGAAAACGAAAATTTCCTGAAGAAACTTAAAATAATATGTTAAAGAAACATTAAAGCTTTCCCCGAAACGCTTTCGTTAGATATACAATATGATGCGGTTTAAAAAACTGAATGACATACTCGTAAAACGAAGTCATGCGTAAAATCAGTAAAATTGTGTGGTCCATAAAAGCGTCTATTTCTCTGCTGTTGTCTTAGAAATTATCAATAAAAGAGAAAAATATTTGAGATTTTATTTGTTTGTTTTTATGTGTACATAGAACATGGACCGGTTATTGATATTCGAGTTTTTTTTAGAATGGGCTACGAATAAATCCTTTTTCGTGTTATTATCTTTTATGTAATGACCTCAATTGAGTTTAATGATTACAGCGATAAAAAGGTAATGTGCCTCTTTTGCTTGCTTTCGTCTAATGGTAAAAATAAATTCCAGTCGATGCTTTAGCAAGAAACGTTGGTCCGTAATTATTAGGAATATTAACGAAAACAATAGTTGTTTATGTGCCTAGAGCTTCTAAGTAGCATTTATTGTGAGGCAACTCATAGCTTCAGTTTGATTTTCAAGCGCTGTCGGACTCCCTCGATCGTGTAGATGTGAACGTATGAGACTGTACCTTTAAACTTCCTTTTTACGTTTTCTTCTAAGAGCTTTTAATTCAAATGTCACTTCTAAACGATGGCTTCCTAGTTTGTTCTAAGCAAACATCCTCTCTACCAGGGCCGTCACACTCTTTTGTAATTTTGCAAGTAATACTCGACGTGGAGCTAGCTGCTGTTGCGACCGAAGCTAACTTCATTGCAAAAAAACAGCTGATTTCATTCATAAATTTGCCAAAATCAGCTGACTTCATTGAAAAGTTAAAAAATCAGCTGATTTATTGCAACTGCAGCAAACTTCACGTTGAGTATTACTTGCAAAGATCAAAACAATAGACTGGCACGCCCCTGCTCTCTACTCTCTTTCTCTCTGTGTGTGTCTCACCCACGCGTCCAAGCCATTTACAAGTCTGAAATGGCACATTGAATGTCCGTTTATAGTCCGAAAACATTAACATTTAACTTCTACTGCGATTTATATCCTTGAGTTACGAATACATGATGATTAATATTTCCTCATTATTATCATCTATAATACTCTATTGTGATCACTGATGTATCATGCAATAGAAACATTCTCCCACATTATTCCATTATAGTATCCGCAGATAAAATAATGATTTCCCATTCAATTAACAATGTCTAATCTCTGAAAATGTTTCTATACTGAATAATAGAAAATTTATTTGGAAATATACTGAACAAAGCTTTTGAATATTGTATTTGATGCAAACTAAATAGCTCATGTGATGTGATTCTAAACTCTCCATAAGCAACAGCAAAAGGAATACCATGTAGTGAAAAATCAGATGAACGACTAGCCAGAACCAGTAAAGGTACTCTAGGCCAGCTATTCGGACCCGATGGGTACTCTACATTCGTATTCAGGAAGCAATGTTAACACAATAAGAGCAAAGAATGGCAGAAACTACTGGCTCAAATTCCCAAAGGCAACAAGGAACTGTTTAAGAACGTTATCTATGCTTTATCGGCCTTTACCACATAAGGAAGAATATATTTAGGAGTATATACCTCCATATATATAAAGAGATTAAAAATCTGGATCCAAAACACATCTTGAACTTCATCGCTACCGGAAGATGATTTTAAGTAACAACTTTAACCACACAGTTGGCGATATAGGTCCGAACGGAGGTTACTGTGCAAGTCTTACTAAGGTAAGATGACTGTCCTTAATAAAAACATATGAAAGAGACCCGTACATAACAGAATAGATGTGGCAAAAATACATGGACGTATCTAACTAAATATTGCTTATAGTACATCAAATTACGTCCACATTAAATTGGAGAGGGCAATATTGAAAAACCCAACGAAGCAATTCACTTCACTATAGTCATTAAAACTACAACTAATGAAATTCACCTACTACAGCTGTTAACTATCAATTAGCATTTGAGTTTGTTGTGATCAAAAGTCTGTCTATTCCAACTTTACTTCTTCTTTATTGACATTACATGCATAAGGCCTTGCAGCCTTTTAATTTACATGGAATACCGTTAAAAAACGCGTACAAATAATTGACGAGCTCTGTTAAAAATATAAATTTATAAAGGGATTTGTCATAATAATAATAATAATTAAACTAGACTATCATCATCGACTGATAAACGGATGAGCGCAATCTAGGCGCTGGAACTCAATTAGTAAAATGTAAGCAGCCACTGAGTTGATGAGTCGATGTTTTCTTTTTTATGAAATGAGGTAATGAGTTGTATGTGAAGACTCCACTAACAAAGAATGACCGCCATAAAACGTCACTACTAGATTTCGGGAGAATTAAATTGAAGGTCTCTCATTAGAGGACGGAGTCAGTAAGTCGTACAAGTATCCCGGCTCTTTCGTAAGGACAATTTTGTGCATAAACACACATGTTCGAGATAGCTTAATAAGTCACATCCAAGTACTGCATTGAGATCCTCAGAAGTGGAGTCATAACGACCCAGACCACATGCGAACGTAACACATGCCTTGAACGCTTTAAGTAGAATGTCTCTAGTCGAAGATTGCAACTTTCCTATCACTTGTGAGCAATAACTAAAATGCGGTAAAAGAAGAGATCTCACGAGCAGGAGCTTAGTGGAACGAGGGAGATAGCTCGAATGAGGCCACAAGCAACGTAGACCAGCGAATATGTTGGATGCTACAAACTGCGCGTGCGACCGGCAATTCAACTAGTTGTCGATATTGACTCCGAGATCTTTGACTGAGTCGTCATACTCAATAGATATACCGTTAAGACGAAGCTTCGGGAAGTCCGGTGGCCAGGCGCTACTTGAGAATCTGATCGCCTTCGTCTTCTGCGCATTGAGGAGGAGGCCATTCGCACCAGCCGAGTAGGAAATCGATCCGAGGTCAGACGACAGCCTTGCCATATCTTCCCGAATGGAACTTTTCCGAACGCCTAAATACAACTGAACGTCGTCTGCGAATGTACCCGAGAATGTTTGACCACTAGTGGCAGGTCATTAATGAACGACGAAAACAGGATAGGTCCGAGAACCGAGCCTTGCGGAATACCCATCACCACATCCATAAAATCTGAGCTACAGCCGCTAGCGACTACTTGCTGGCTTCTGCCGGTTAGGTATCTTTTAATCATATTAACTGCGGACGATGAGAACCGGAATTCCCGTGCGAGCTTGCGCAGCAGTACATTGTGCCTAACGGTGTCGAATGCTTTCGAGAAATCAAGTAGTGCGAGTATTGTCATCTAAGTTGGATCGAATATCATGAGTAATCTTAAGTAGCGCAGTAGCAGTGCCGTAGTTCGAACGAAACCCCGATTGGAAGCTGTGCAGCAGTTTGTACTCATCAAAAAAATCAATCATTTGCCTCTTCATCATGGGCGCGCGGTAGCAATGCGCCCGTGACGCAAGTGCCCACGAACAAAAAATTCAGAAAATTTTTTTTCGTAGACTTCGGAACCATATATACAGCTAAGTTTTGACTTCCCCCCCTTGCGACGTACCCCCCGGAAAATATTTTTCCTGGATTCTACGGAAAATTCTAAGGCAAAATGTCCTTTCACTCCTTAAAACGCTCCATCGAACTATAAACATTGGGGGTCCGGCATTTGTGACGCATTTTTTTAATCAAAATGAAAACATTCCAAAAGAATTTTTGCGTTTCAAAGCTTTAAGCGTCACCCCAAATTGATATCAGTTGTTTTGGAAGGAGGAAGAAGGACTTGCGTCACATTTCCCTTTTAAAAGGGTTTTTGTTGTGATTAACTTTTCCAAAGCCTTCGAGATAGCCGGCAGCATGCTGATAGGCCTATAGTCATTCAACGTATGGTTCCTGGTCTTTTTGTGACGCGGGATTACCTTCGATAATTTCCACTGTCTTGGAAAAAAAGATTTGGTAAGAACCGAGTTGAATATTAACGTGATCACAGGAAGAACGATTGGCAGTAGCAGTTTAATGAACGAAATAGGAATCCCATCAAGTCCTTCCGAGACTGTCAAAATGACGTTTTAAACGTCAAAACTATGTCGAGAAGTTAGGGAAAAAGTTGAAAATGTTCGTGAAGGTCATCAATGTGATGAGAAAGAACCTAAAAATAAAGAAAAACCTAACTTTTTTATGGAAAATCAGGCCTTAACCCTTTGCTTTTATCTAACTTATTTTACGTGTTTCAGCAATGTAAATGCAATTTTACATTCGCTTCGCTCATGTAAAATTCGTGTTTACATTGCTTCAACACGTAAAAAACAGTGCGTAAGTGCTTCCAAATTTGTATTTTGACGAGTGGGAATACAGCCCTCCCCTTCGGGTCGGGCCGTAACCTTCCCACTCGTCAAAATAAAAATTTGGAAGCACTGTAATGCACGAGACCCGTTTTTGCCAGGGAGAGGTTTAGCACAGAATAGGGGAGGGAATTATAGGATTATTGTTTCTCAACCAAGCAATTGTCTTAAGATACTTGTATGTTATTATAAAGGAAAACACTGAATTCGTTTAAGTGTTACGGAAATATGTCACCATAACACATCTCTACGCGTTAATTATGATGCACGAACTAGCGGGCTGAACTATTCCGGTGAACTCACTTAACGAGTTAAACTAAACGAACTGCGAACTGAACTTTACTGACCGAACTTACGAGCTGAACTGATCTGAACTCCTTTGATTCTCTATTGCAACTGATATTTATGCCTTGTGAAACTGCAGATCGAACGCTTATTCTTTCTCATCGCCCACGACGGTGAGATATCTCCACATCCGTTCACATGCATTTATTCAAAGTGTTTATTTTGTTCTAGACAAAACAATTTATAAGATATCAGATCCATATATAACAAATATGTTCAAATGCATACGGCAACATATATTGCGCTTGCATCGATATTTTTGATATTGATATATTTGTTCACAGGAAATTTTCCGGACGTCGTGGGTGTTGTATCGACACCATGCTTCCTGGAATTATTTATTTTCTCACGTTCTCGTCTGAATCCTTCACAGGATAATGCATGACGGGCTGGGATAGGACACACGTACGTAATGTACTATATCTAAATGTTTGACATTTAAAGCGTAATTTTTACAGATAATGGATTCCATCTGTCAAAATGACGTTTTAAACTATAGACCGATTTTTGATCGCAGCAAACGCAGTTATCAAATATTAGCTTCCATATTACCACGCTGCCGTGTTAAGCCTAAACGAAACGTAAAATTAAGAAGCTTTTAGCGCTTTTGAAGGTTCTCTTCAGCTTCCTTGAAAATTTTGATCTCTAAACGCACTCGTAGGACATTCAAAACCTTCAAATTAATGCTTCTTACGTTATTTTTATTACTAAAGCTTTGAATGTCATATGAGTGCGTTTAAAGATCATAATTTTCAAGGAAGCTGAAGAGGAGCTTCAAAAGCTTCTTAACTTTACGTTATTTATTCTTACGAAAATTTTTGGACGATACGTTGTTTAGGCAGTACGCAGACGTGATCGCCACCGTGATCAAGCCGCCGTTCAAGCGGCAGCCGATCCATTTTGACCCAGCCGAGCCGCCGTCCTAATATGCCGAAAAAATCGGCTCGAGCTGGTTGAAAACGGCTGGTAGATAAAAAACTCGTATAAAAAAATCTACAAACTGAAACGAAAATAAATTCAATCTTTGTTGAGATTAAATTTTAACCAAACCTTCAGCAATTATTAAACAAGCAGCTGGTTCGTCAATGTGGAGGTGTAGATGTACATAATCATGTAACGCTCTTTCCTCTTTGCGGAGTTTGAAAGAGTTTATTCGCCTTATTCACTGCTTGAGCATTAGTCAACAGAAGAATTCGGTCGAAATTGAAAATTAGTTTTGAATATCCATTTTGTAAAGCAATGCTTAATCTAGTTTCAAGTTACTGTGCATTTTTGGTGATAAAAGTCTGCTGAGCAACTGTACGAATCAATTTGGTGAGTACCTACATCAAGAGTATAGAGTCAAGTTTAGTTCAAGGTGATATTCAATGTTGTGTAATCGTGGTTTTCGCCCCTGTCCTCAAGGCACCACAATTTTCATTGTGAATATGTACAATGAGTCGGTGGCGTTGGGGGAATGGTGAATGGATCAACTGTCTTCCAAATTCAAAGATAAAAGACGAATGAATGGCAGAACGGTTTCCAATAACCGAAAATTTGGTTGGTGCAGCATTTCTGAATCCATCCATGCAAAGTTTGAAATTGCTTTCCTCATATTGTAGCGAAAATGGGGTTACAATGGCCGAATTGTTGATACAAAAATGGACAGAATGCGAGCCGAAACTGTCAAAATTAGAAGAGAAAATTGCTGCGCCGACGAGCAGACCTAGTAAGGCTAGTCAAATCAGAATGGAATTCATACACAAGCATGTAAACAAGAAAAAATTCGCAGCAAAAGTTTCACCAGACAAGCCGATTTGAGCCGACATAGCTGCCGCCAACTACTGCCATTTTTTGGCTAGCTGCCGCCGGTAATTTTCAGCCGACGCTCACGTCTGCTACTACGTTTAAAATCTATGCCACGATTTTAATTTTGAAATAGATCAACCAAAAATCCATAAGGTGCTTCTTGTGAGCTGCGAAACCCTTTGACCTACATATCTCCTATCACCCGTTTAAAACTTATCAGGACGAACAGACAGACAAAGGTTAGTTAGTTAGTTAAGTTTATTGGTTCTCCATTGCTACATAATAGTATATTATAATACAAGGGGAATAATTGCGTAATTATAGTCGAGATGGGGTGAAATTTCAAGGGGCGTTAGTCCTCTTTTGCAACCAAATAATTATAAAATTCTTTGAAAAATTTTAATATCTTGCTGATTTTGACGTTTTTTAAGTCTCCAGGATGCCTCCAGGATGTCATAAGATGTAGTGGAGTTTCGACTTCTTCTTGACATTTTTCACACGTATCTACGTCGGGAACGCTTTACTGCTTGAAGCAGCGATGAACCGAAAAACTGAGTATGAGGTGTTCTAGTCTGCAGCTGGATATGCAAAAAGGAGCTGTTCACAAGTGACGGGAGGGGGGGGGGGGTGGTGGTTACCAAAGAAAACGTGAAGATGTTGAGTTTTATATGGAAATTTAGAACGTTTCGAACACGAGGGGGGGTAAAAAATTCTATAACACAGTGTGCGACGTCATTTGTTAATGAACTCTCACAAATATTTGATTTTGGTCTAAATCTGACGTTCATAAAGGTAAAGGTAAGTGACAATTTTATTAGGGCAAAAGATAAATAAAATTAACTTTTCGGATGAAATTACCTGATCCAAAATTAAAATTAAAAAGCGGCAGCGTCGACTCATTAGCCATTTGAATTCATGTTCATTCTTTACATGTAATTTTCATGTAAATTGTTTCTTTAGTAGTTGTAGTGTTTATAGTTGGAGCTTTGAACAAAAGACTTCTATTGTTCAGCACTGTTGTCTACCATACTCACACGTTACGAAAACAAATATGAACCAGTACTCACAATCGGTATTGCATTTCAATTTGTGCTGTTTCAAAAAAGAAAAAAAGGCGCGCTTTTAGTTTTTTAAGGACGTTTTAATCATGGATGGTCCTTTAAATGCCAATTGCAATCCTCATCGTGTAGTGACTATCTTCCGAGACGTTCAATTGGATGATTTTTACTGAAGAAAATGTGGCAGGACTGTTTAATGTTCACGATGGAATTGAAGGACGTCACACACTGTGTTATAGAATTTTTTACCCCCCCCCCCCACTTTCACATAGAAAAAGTGTTCAAAACGTTCTAAATTTCCATATAAAACTCAACATCTTCACGCTTTCTTTGGTGACCACCACCCCTCCCCCCCCCTTCCGTAGAGTACACCGTCACTTGTGAACAGCTCAATTTCGCATATCCAGCTGCAGATCATGTTTCAGGGCAGTTATACAGACTTCTTCAGCTGAAAATAGTCAAGAAAAAGGGTGAAAAATTGACCTTTCTTACAAAAGTTGTTCCAGACCGGTGCAACAGCCTCAAACCGGGGAAGTCTTTGCCTGGTCTTATAGTAGAGGTAGTATACTAGAACACCCCATACTCAGTTTTTCGGTTCATCGCTGCTTCAAGTAGTAAAGCCTTCCCGAAATTTTCACCTAAAACGACTAATGACTCAGGAGTGGGGGAAGGCTCCAAGGAATCCAATGATGAAAAACCTTGGTTCCATTGGGGCTTACTATCCCATAAAAGTTCATTTGATTTCATTTCGTTTTACACGAGTTATAGCCAAAAAACCATTTTTATCACCCTCTGACATGCACTTACTTAGAGCACCATAACTCCCCTAAAATATCAAATTTTCCAAAAGTGAGAAATTACTTTTCTTACAATAGAACAAGGAATCGAATGGCACATTCATCGGGAAAAAGTAGGACATGTTGTCCCAAAAGTGTACGAAATCGTTCGAAGTTTTCGCAAAATCGCTCTTAAGAGGGATTTGGCCCGTGAAAAAGGGTTTTGCTGCCTAATTTAGTGAGTTGATACTTATTGCTCATTGATAGTGCGTCTAGCATTCTGCCGATATATTAGACGTGAAGCAGTGCAGTACCCTCTCATTACAGACAAAGGTACACAGCCATAAAAGACCTGTCGGGTTTCTAATAACAATTTATTAATCAGCCGCAGCCTTCATTAAATTTGTTCTCAGAAATATCCTAATCGCGATTGAATGAATCAATAAGTCAATGTTGTATATATGTAATGAAGGAGAGGGAGCAACAATATGAAGATAATAAGTTATTCTTTTTTATTTTTCCTACTAAGTAGGTCTGTTTATGGAGCAGTTAAGGAATTTCACATTAAATAACACTTTCATAATGTATAGCAGCAGTAACCGACATTCAAAATACAGAAAAATTGGTTGTCAACCCAAAAGAAAATGAGAAAACTGGAATAAATTGCTTATTTCCACAAAATAATATGAAAAAAGAAAATAAATGAAAAATGGAGTATCGTCTCCATTCTCCATCCCCGTTAAAGATTAAATGTCAACCAAAAATATATTTTAATGTGTTTTGACAGAATGATAATAACGGTAATATTATTCATTTTTCACGATAAGTTTTGTGCATGGAGCTTCCATTTCCATATATTTTTTTTCTTAATTTCGAATTTATATAAAATATTGACAAATTGCCTTGTTTTGCTCTTCGCAAAACAAAAACAATTCAATAACTTTAACACACGCATCCATAGTCCTCTTGAACCTTAAGTGTATAAAACTACAATTTTATGTAAAAATTGTCTATTTTCGAATTCTAAATCAATTCATGCGAATGAAATATTTAAATAAATGAGCCCCTAGAGTGCAAGTGATCAAAACTGAAATGTACCTCATAAAATATTTGGGTAAAAATTATTACTTTCGTATTTCTTTCCTATGGAGGGTTTCGCGATTAAAAAGCAAAAATGCGAGTTTTAGAAGGCATGTAGTTTGGCATGTATATTATTCTAGAAAAATTATTGTTTCACCACAAAAATTGGTGAGTTTTATAGGGAAGCATTCAAAAATTACGTCTGCATCTTTTTCGCTTCGCTGACATCACTACACCTGTCTATTATATCACAACAAAAACCTCTTGAAAGGTAGAGTGTGAGGCATTTGTGACGCAATTTTTTTAACACAACGTAAGTTTCTTTTAAAAAAAGCGCTGTAATTTTTACATGAAATTAAAACGTTGAACGCAAGGTTCCATTCAAACAAACTTCTGCGTATTATCAGCAATAGCGTCACCTCAAGCGATATCATTAATTTTGGAAGCGGACTTTCGGACTGCGTCACACTCTACCTTTTAAGAGGTTTTTGTTGTGATATCAGTTTATTTGGAAGTTTTCAGTTGTTGAAAAAATTTTTCTCCGAAAAAATATTTTCTCAAAAAAAAAATTTTTTTCTTCGAAAAAAAATTTCTCCGAAAAAAATTGCTTTTTTCTCCAAAAAAAAATTTTCTCTCAAAAAATTTTCTCCAAAAAAATTTTTCTCCGAAAAAAATTTTCTTTCCGAAAAAAATTGTTCTTCAACACCTTCGGCTACCATCGGAACACTTCGCATCACCTTCGGCTACCTTCCGAATACTTTGTGTCACCTTCGGCTACCTTCGGAACACTTCGTGTCACCTTCGACTGCCTTCGGAACACTTCGTGTCACCTTCGACTGCCTTCGGAACACCTCGTGTCACCAATTCTTCTCAGTGATTTATATAATTTTCCTGAAGAAACCAACTATTTAGGTATTCTTATTCAGAATTTAGCAAAAAATCCAAGATGGTGTCACTTTGACAGTTGGCAGCCATTTTCTTAAGATACAAAAAAAATTCTCCTGACCAAACTTTATAACTTTCTAGAAGAAACCATCTCTCTAAGTGGTGTCATTCCGGAGCTAAAATTCAAAAACCGTAAAAGCACAAACGAAAATCCAAGATGGCGCCGCTATGTCAGCTGGCAGCCATTTTCTCATGATCCCAAAAAATTCTGCTGATGAAACTCTATAACTTTCTAGAAGAAATCAACTCTGCAAGTGTTATCATTCCGGAGATAAAATTCGAAAACCCAAAGAAGCCTAATTTATACCTAACAAAAATCCAAGATGGCGTCACTTTGGCAGATTTCCGAAAATTCCAAAAAATTCAGCTGATCAAACTCTATAGCTTTCTCGAAGAAACCAACTCTCTAAGTATTGTCATTCCGAAGCTAAAATTCGAAAACCAAAAAAAACCTAATTTATTGCTTAGGAAAATTCAAGATGGCGCCAGTTTGACTGCTGGCAGCCATTTTCTTAAGATCCCAAAAAATTCTAATGGTCAAACTCTATAACTTTCCCGAAGAAACCAACTCTGTAGCTATTGTCACTTCGGAGCTAAAATTCGAAAAATCCTAGCATTACCTAAAAAGCCCTCAAAATTGACCACTTCTCCACATGCCACGGCTTTTCCAGAATTTTCCCGGCATATGAAATTTTTCATTTGGGTCCGAGACTGACGTTCCCAGAAAATTTTAAGGAAATCGCTCGGGCGGTTCTCGAGAAAAAAAATAGATTGATACATACATACATTAGGGTGGTCCAAAAAACTAAGTTATTAAAAAGTCTGGGGCCCCACCCCTAAAAAGTTTCTAAATGTGTCCCTGATAAAAAGTGTATATGTAGCCATCTGAATCCAAAGCCGTCCTGAGGGTTCCCCGAAGCAAAATAGTCAAAAAAGCGTGAAAATCGAGTGAAACGTAGGTTTTAAGAAAAGTGCATGAAACTTGTGAAAAATGAGGAGCGGTTTTAGGACAACTTTGGTTTATTCCGTTCAAAATAGTCCCGAGAAAATACTTTTTCATGTGGTGGGCGCATCCGAAGTGTTTCGATGTCAAGATAGTCCGTCAAGTGGCTTTCTTAGCTCACAACTTCTTTGCTCTAGGCCTCGGTGAGTTTCACAGTTTTTGGAAAACGGTCTTCTATGAAATTTTGAGTCTAGATAGGACTTCAAAATAACGCCTAAACAGTTTTAAACAGGGATTTATCAGTGACACATTTAGAAACTTTTTAGAGGTGGGGCCCGAACTTTTCGACAAGTTAATTTTCCCATACATTTTTGGACCACCCTAACATACATACATCCATAGAGATATAGAGATATAGAGACATAGAGGCATAGATAGATCGTTGACACACAACACAGGAATGAAATTCTGATTACTTTCAAAGATATTTTTTCCATTTTTATATAGAAAGTGGTCATCTTTGATTGACGTTATCTCGGATCATTTTCAACCGATTTTGATGAGTGAGGGCTCGTTTGAAAGCTGCTGCGACGTAGTTTTTTTAAAAATATTTTGAAGAGGAGGGGACGAGGGGAAAAAACTCAAAAGTTCGCCTGTACATCGTGTCTTGTCCCAAAGGTTTTTGTATGGAGTTTTTTGGGTTTGTGGACGTTTTTTTTTGGGGTGTGGGGACTGCGTCATGCTCTCCGCTACCGCTCCTAGCATGATACTGTGTCCCTCTGCTCCTGAAAAAATGAATATGAGAACCTGACCCGACAACACAGTAAATTCAAAAGCATGGCACGACAATTGATTCGGGCTTGTGATGGGTTTTTCTTCACACTCTACCAATTTATTACAAAGCAAGAGGTACGATTCTCCTGAAAATGAACGACTTTTGACCTTTCCTTTTTTCAACGGTAACCTTCCGAATTTTAGATATCAGCCTAACGTAGACATTGTTGAAATGTTAAACGCTAGTACACACTGTTCTGCTTCTTACTTACATTTAAAATTCTTTCGATCAAATTACTGCGTCTATCGCCGGAAGAATAAACATATTCAATTACGAAATTCAATCAAAAACATTTAACCGAATGATGATGAAACTCGATATCATATATACCATGCAGCTGTGTGCTATATGTTATCAAACGGAAGACATTCTTTGCTCATCGAAAACGTTTTTGTTTTTGTTGCAGGAGTTCTTCGCAAAACTCCAATAATTTATAACCAAACAAAGTCGCAGAGCTTCCTTATCCATCTACTTAAACAATATTATGTAGTGTATTTTGACGACACACATGCTAAACATAAATCAGACAATTTTTACATCTCAACATTCTTTGCTGAGTCGTTCGTACAGAAATGTATACTCGTCTCTACGTACTACGATATGAACCATCATAAAAGAGAGTTTTTATTGCTTCATTCTATTATAAAATATAAGTCGAATAATTTATGGATTGAAGCTGTCCTTTCCTTCTTATTCATGACTGTCTCACCGTAGTCATCACGAATTTCGTACGTTTGCTTAATAAACCATTAAATCGTACGTGCCGCCTTAATCAATAAAGTAAAACGTTCGATCATTACCCGCATTTGCAAATTGAAATTTTTTAGCTAACTCTTCCATCTACTTCCCCAAAATTTTATAATGATGAAAGTGTATCTAATACATTTATGTGGAATTTACTTTTGGTTTGTGGTATGTGGTGCTTTGATGTTGTTCAGTCATTAGTAAAATGAAAGGTAACATATTTGTTGGATTTCGTTTCTTTTAAAATTACAATACACTTCGTATTATTATCCAAACGAGAGGAAGTTATACCACTGCCTTCAGTCGAGCAATTTAATCTTACACCGAACTTTGATCAATTTAGAATTTATTTCTTATTACTTTCGAGTCATTTAATTTTTAGCCTGTAACTCATCAGCATAACCGCAAGAAGGTTCGTTCACTTCTTTCTTAATCTCTGAAACAATGGCAGTTGGAAATAAGGATCGGAATGGGTCATTTTGGATCGACCTGGCTCAAACAAAATTTGACCTGAATTTGTCAACCTGAAACCCAACATGACCTGTTTAAGCCTTTCAAGTTTCAGGTAGAGTTCAGGTCGGACCCAAAACGCAAAAACAGGTTCAGGTCGACCTGACCTGACCTGACCTTAATTGGAAATACACTTCTAAAAGCAATCATCATCATCATCATCATCAAACTTTATAGACCGTTTATACCTTCCGGTGTGGGGTCTTTAAGCCGCAACCCGGTGGTCATTGACCACCCCCCTCCATACCCTTCTATCCTCTGCCAAGGAGATGGTTTGCTCGCCCAGTGAAAGCCCCCTAACTTCTAAATCTGATTTAATTGAGTCTATGAACCTTCTCCTTGGCCTACCCCTAGGACGTACACCCGGGACCTGTGCATTCAATATCCTCTTTGGGAGCCTACTATTACCCATCCTTTGAACGTGCCCGTACCATCTCAGACGACTAACCCTTGCCGCCTCCTCCACTGACCTAACCCCTAAATTTTCTCTGATGTCGTCGTTCCTGATATGATTGTCCCACTGTTCCCTCCGATTCACTTTTGCTATGCTCCTAAGAACCCTCATATCTGAAACCTCCAAGTCATGCACAAGGTATCCGCAGTCCACCCAACTTTCACTACCATATAAAATTGTTGGCCTGAAGATTGATCTGTGAATAGCTAACTTTGTGCCACTACTTAATTCCTTCCTGTTAAACACATGAGACCTCAACTGACTGGCCACCGCATTTCCCATTCTCCTCCTTTCCTCAAATTCCCTAACTAACTTGCCATCCTCTGAAAGCAAAGTTGAAGATAATTATTAGTACACCCAACAAAAACCTCTTAAAGGTAAGGTGTGACGCAGTCCTATGTCCACTTCCAAAATAAATGATATCGATGGAGGTGACGTAAGCTGCTCGAACGCAAAAAAGTTAAATGGAAATAACTTTATCTCGTGTTTAAAAAATGCGTCACAGATGCCAGACCCATCAACTTGTAATTTTTCTGTTCTTCCAGCTTTCAAACTGGAAAAGTTTGTCTCCGCCTGGAGAAATTTTTTATGAGAAAAAAATTATTGGGTGTGAAGTCTGAAAGTGTAGAAAAATGTTTACTTTGGAGGGTCTGGCATCTGTGACGCATTTTTTGAACACGAGATAAAGATAAGCGTCACCTTCATCGATATTATTTATTTTGGAAGTGGACGTAGGGACAACTTACCTTTAAGAGGTTTTTGTTGGGATATCAATTCTTTTGGAAGTAAATTGGAAAAAAATTGAAAAAAAAAGTTTTATTTCAAAAACAATAGATTTTTCAAAA
>CM055403.1:55189458-55267168 GCA_029228625.1 Pseudolycoriella hygida | reverse complement strand
AATTTTCAAAAAAAATTAAAAAAAAAACTTTTAAAAAAAAATTCCAAAATAAATTTGTTCAAAAAATCTTTTTCGAAAAAATTCTTTTCACATCATCCCACACACTTCGTACATCAAACCACACTTCCCACATCATTCCACACACTTCCCACATCATCCCACGCACTTCTCGCATCTTCCCACACACTTTCCGCATCATCCCACACACTTCCCGCATCATCCCGCACACTTCCCGCATCATCCCACACACTTCCCACATCACCCCACACACTTCCCACGTAATCAGACACTACTTCATTCTACATATTTTCCGCTTCATTCCACACACTTCCCACTTCATTCCACACACTTCCCACTTCATTCCACACACTTCCCACATCATCCCACACATTTCGCACATCATCCCACACACTTCCCACATCATCCTTCGCACTTTCCACATCATTACACATCGTTTTCGGTCACTTCAAAACAAATTTTTTTCTCATAGTCGTTCTACGGCAGCGTAGCTGATTTCGGACCACTTTGACCGACTTCTGGTAACGAACCCCCCAAACCGATTTTCACAAGACCGGTTCCGTTTGCTTTGTGAAATCGATACCTTTCATTTGATACCCCACCTACCGCGATGTGACCACTACAGGCCGAGATATAGCCGAAGAAGTGCTCCCGTCCGTCGGTGGATTTTCATGGGGGTTGTATGAAAAATTTGAAGGCCAATAACTCAGTTCCAAGATTTTTTTGGGGGTAGCCACCGGCTGAATTTTCCATTTGGGACCGAAACTGACCTTCCTTAAAAATTTTAAGGAAATCGCCCGGTAGGTTCTCGAAAAAAAAGTAGATAGATACATCGCGGACACACAACACAGGAGTAAAATTTTGATTATTTTCAAACATTTTTTTACCATTTTTATATGGAAATTGGTCATCTTTGATTGACGATATCTCGGCTCGTTTTCAACAGATTTTGATTTAATTTGGAGGGGGAGGGGGGCAGGGGGGAAAAACTCCAAAGTTCGCCTATACATTTGTCTTGACCCAAAGGTTTTTGTATGGAGTTTTTTGGGTTTGTGGACGTTTTTTTTGGGGTTTGGGGACTGCGTAACGCTCTCCGCTACTGCTCCGAGCATGATTACGCATGTGCTTCCAGATTGGTCATTTTGACTCGGGAAAAATTTGCTGCATGAGCCGAAGGCGAACGTTGTAATCCCACGAGTCAAAACAAATATTTGGAAGGTAATGATGGATGAGCTAATAGAGAGTTTGGGCAAAGCGACTACGTTATAAGTTATAAGTCTACGTTTTAAGTTATAAATTTTTATGAGTTATAAGTTGTAAGTTATGAGTTATAAATTTTTAAAAGTTATAATTTTTCGTTTTAAGCTACAAATTTGTGTAAGTTATAAGCTACAAGCAGGGATATGACACTTCCATATCAGACTTATTGAAACCATAACCTCAAATTTCGCAACCCGTTTGACATTTGTTTGTTTGCAGTGAAGCTGGTGACGTTTGTCAATCAAATTTTGAACAGCGCCATTCGGTCAATTTTGTTTGAAACATGACAGACGTGAAGTTGGCACAGTTTGCATAAATCGCAATATAATACTTTTAATTTTTTCAAACGTCAACCAGGCGGCGCTGATCGCACGACAATTTTTTTTGTATGGAGTGTCATAGGCGTGACTACAAGTTATAGGTTTTGAAACTGATCAGCACTGATCCAGATCGGTTTTGAAACTGATCGTTACTTATTCCTACCAGTTTTGAAACAGTTTTGGATCAGTACTGATCCATATCAGTTTTGAAGCTAATCGGTACTGAAGCGTGTCAGTTTTAAAACTGATCAATACTGATCAGTTTCAAAACTTGTACCTTGTAGCTTATAACTTATAGAAATTCATAACTTAAAACGTAAACTTTTAACTTATAACTCATAACTTATAAAAATGTATAACTCATAACTTACAACTTACCAAAATTTATAACTTAAAACGTAAACCGATAACGCATAGCGTAGACTTATAACTTAGAACGTAAACATATAACTTATAACCTATAGCTATACGCAAATGTTATAAATTTAGCGATAAGTCGCTTTGCCCAATAATGCATTTACTGAACAGAATACGTCAACACAAAAATTTCTCTCAGTAAAAATCATGTCGAATTGACGCTTTTAGTGCGGTTTGAATTTGAATTTTCATGCGATATATGCGTAAATTGAAGTGATATGTGAGGTTAAGGCGATGATTGTGATGAGGCATCCGGTGAGGTGAGGTGAGGCGAAGGGCAATGTGAAGCTATGGGCGAGGCGAACATTTGTTCTAAAGATGCATTGACGGATTGAACCAAGATTCTCTGCGAAAAAAACAACTGCTGGGAAGCCTGAATTTCACCGCATTAATACTTTCTCGTTAATGTAGGAGACGCATACTTTCAATAGCGATGTGAAGACCTGTTTGTGTGTCTGCTTTATCTAAAATAATTTTCAGCATTTCTATTACAAAAACAATTTCTATCAAATATTAGCAGAGATTAAGCATCAATAACAATTAATTGGGCAAAAACAAAAACTATAATAAAGGAAACTTACTAAACTTCAAAGTCAACAAAAACTTGTTTTTTTGTTCACATTTTCTCTAAAGATTTATATTCGTTTCAGAAATCGACGTTTAGAACAAAGTTCTACGAAGCTAAAGCTGTATTTCAGTTTCGTTATTTTGTACGTTGACCTACTTCCCCGAATTTAGTTTTCCCATTCACCTACTTCATTTCGCAGTTTTGTTTTTCTATGTCGAAATTAAATTACAGTTAAACTTTGCTCCAGATTTGTATGCCGTTTATTATATATTAGGAAGAGCAAGCGAAAGCACCTGCTACAAATTTCAGTATATTATAACAACAGTATTTTACCATGTCCAACATGTTTTTCGACTTGCTCTTGTATAATGAGATTATACTTTATGTGACATGCGACTCTGAAAAGCACTATGGCTCCAAAAATATAAGTATCAAGTTACTTTAACTCACGTCATTTTTTGTTTTAAATTTCTAGATGCATTTATTTTTGTGCTACATTTTTGTACGAATTGTGTTCATGTTGGCAATAATGGTAAATTACATAGGTTGTAGGAAAGCAAATTTAGAAGGCAGGTAGGTGTCGGTAATAGAAGCAGCACATTCGAATGCTGTAGCTGGATCTTTTCACAAAAGACTTCTCTCTATTTCATTGAAATTCTCTTTTCGCTCTTTTCAAAAATTCTACAGTATAATTAAATGTTTACTCAAAATCGCCACGAACAAAAGACGTTTTTTCACGCATGTTATTGACTCGAACATTATCCTTCTATTCCTTGTAATAGTAACTTTTGTATAAGGAAGAATGAAATGTTAACTTGGATGTAGAGATGAGTGGGCATGGGCGTTATGGGCTTCAAAATTCGCGGGCGTTGGGCAGGGCATGGGCACTTTCATAAAACGTGGGCGCCCACACTAGGACTTTTCATCGTACTTCCTTCAATTCAAAATTGTCAACAAAGTCATAAATAAAATTGATGAATTTTCTTTTTCAACGAATATTTATTTCAGCGATTGCGATTGCGATTCATCAAATTTTAGCCATCGTGAATGTATCGTTTACAGTTCGTGTGAAATTTCATAGGGAGCAGGAGCACTGAGTGAAAGTGAGAGGGAAGCGCGATATGTACAGTGTACACTGTTCTTCTGACAACATCACCACACTCTGAAACTCATTGTTCATTTGTTCATGTTCATATTTTTCAATGACAACGTGCGTGTAAGTGCAATATGAAGAAGCGTGTAGCTAATCGATATCGAGTTGAATTTTAGTGATTCTTTGAGATTGAATTTTGTTTTGGTGGATTTAGTTAGACACGTATTCGTATTCGTCTTTTTTATAAGCTGACGACAATAAGGTAAGTTCAACATAAAGCTCAAACCATACTTTGGTAGAAAATTTAGCTACTCAGTTCCAGTTTCTCTCATAACAGAGAAGATTTGATGAGCCGCAAATATAAAAAACGATCGATGCTTGCGTTACCGTTGCAGACAAAATGAAATTAAAAGCCCTAAAATAGTAGGATCGAGTTGAAATAAAAATTGAAGTTTAATATTGTCGCTACACTCTAAAATACCGCGGTTAGCGCTGCGACGATAAGCAAATTGTGCTGTGTACCTTTGAGAAATAGTCGTCAAAAAAATATCTATTGTGAATGATTTTATGATTTTTTTATAGAAATTGGCGACTACATCCGTCTTCACACTGAAGTAGTCGCCAAATAATTTTTTATGGCGAAACTTTTGGCGACTACATACCGTGAAGACGAAAGTAGTCTCCAATTTTTTTTTTTGCGCAAATATTTGGCGGGTACTTCAGTTTAACAACGGAAGTAGTCGCTATTTTAGGTTTTATGGCGACAACTTCCGTCTTCACACTGAAGTAGCCGCCAATTTATTTTTGTGCCGGAAATATTTGGCGGCTACTTCAGCTTAAAGACGGAAGTAGTCGCCAAAAATTTCGCCATAAAAAATAATTTGGCGACTACTTCAGTGTGAAGACGAAAGTAGTCGCCAATTTCTATAAAGAAATCATAAAATTATTCACAATAGACATTTTTTTGCGACTATTTCTCAAATGTCGCTGTGGCCGCATTTTTCACTATTTTTTATTGAACCAGGAAATGTCCCTTGTTTCATTGTCTATCTTTTGATGTATATTTGTTTGAAATACGACAAGAATTACAGGTGTGGCGCACTTTTTCGCGCTGGAATTTAGAGTATAACGTTTCAAGAATCTTTTAACATAAATCTTATTTTTGTCTGAACGACGCACGTATCAAAGATATGTCAAAAATCTCCCGAAATATGCATTTTCAAACTGATCTCAGCCATTGTTCGGACGATTCCATTCCAAAACAGAAAAAAGACTTTCTTTTCTCGTTTTGGTTCATTCCATTTCGTTTTTAAAAACGGAACGAAACAAAACGAAAAAAACGAATTGTTTCAACGCGTAAGAAATGGAATATATGTACGACGCTAGGTTGTATTAGTGTTTTTTGATCAATGTAATTGGAGTAATCAACTTACAAGGAAAAATTCAAGTTGTGTTTGCTGAAAGAAATCACAGTCTTAATGTAAATGATTCCGATATCACCGCACAACAGACGACACAAATGGCGTAAACGCAGACATCATTTATTGACGGTGCGAAAAAAGTGCTTTTTTCGGAATTTTAGCCACCCTCTACCCCCCTCTAACTCTCCTAATCACCCCTTTCTGGAAGTTAAGAATAAAAATGTAACATCAGCATAAATTGTAACTAAGTCTTTGGTTTTACAATTTTTGTAGAGTATAAAAGTTGCACGACGTGACGTTCTGAAAAACCATTCCAAAATGTTCCTCTCAACTTCTACAACATACGAAAAATTAATTTTTGAGGTTCACAGTTAGGCTAGGGCTTTGGGTCGGTCCTAGGATCGCACAAGGACTTGAAAACTAATTTTCCATTAGTTCCAGAGGACATAGCTGTTTCAACATCTGTACTTCTTCTGTTGTCTGTGGTCTGTTGCTTCGAAGATGCAATGGCATGACGTAGCCATAATATCGTCAAAAACAGAACTTATATTTGGACCCGTACGAAGTACAAAGGTCCTATACGTTTACTACAAACAATTTTATTGTAACATGGGGTAGGTCGACGTGGGAGTTGCGGGGATGCATTTATTATCGTCTAAATATGACGAATCAGCAATAAAAAAAAGTCTTCCGTCTGTCCGTCCGTCTGTCCGTCTCCACTTTTTTTTGCAAACGGCTCAACTGATCAGCCTAAACTTTTTTTTTTCCTGAAAGGACCATGCCTCCCATGATTCAAGTTCGAAGATGAGCAAAATTGATGAAGTGGTTCCGGAGATATGGTCGAGGAAGTGACCAAAAGCATGGTTTTTCGAGAGTCGGTGAAACTTTTTCGCAAATATCTCAGCAAGTAAAGCACGGAAATTGCTCAATTTTGTGTCAAATGAAAGCATTTGATACCAAAAAACTGGGGATTTTTTTTTTTGTTGGAATCGGGTCAGGGGTCTGGGCACTGTGAGCCATGGAATGGGCGAAAATAAATTTCTCTGCCCAAAATGATAAGAGATAGTTTTTTTTCAGTATTTGCTTAAATACGCAATACAGAGATTTACTTTTAAAGGCAAAGTTGTAGAGAATCAAATTTTAGCGAACACGTGTCTCAGGGTTTTGGGGAAATATGGCCCAATCGTGGTATGTGGCCACTTCCATAATTGGGCAGGATGACCCAGATCTCCAGCGCACTGTCCACGCCCTTACTTCGTACTTTCAATATGTCGTTAAGCAGTAGGTTTCCAAATCGATGGAAACAATCATACGTGGTTCCGATATTCAAAAAAGGATCGAAGGCGGACGTCAGATGTTATCGCGGAGTTGCTATACTGCCGACATTTGGTAAATTGTTTGAGTCAATTGTGTGTAAGGTTTTGACCGCTGAGTTCAGAGAAGTAATTTCGTTATCGCAACACGGATTTATGAAGAGGCGTTCTACGTCTACGAACCTTTTGGAGTTCATCAGTGAAGCTGTACGCGTAGTAGAAAAGGGTTACCAAGTCGACGTGGTGTATACTGACATGCAGAAAGCATTTGACAAAGTGCGACACGATCTGCTGATATGTAAGCTGAGTGAAATTGGCGTACATTCGTCGATGTTGGAATGGATAAAGACATATCTTAGTGGCCGCAGTCGATATGTAAACCTCATGGGATGGAAATCTCAACCGTTTGAGGTAACGTCCGGAGTTCCTCAAGGCAGTCATCTTGGTCCACTGCTATTTTTGATATTTTTTAACGACGTGACGAGAGTTATCAAATCGTCGAAATGCTCCCCCTTTGCTGACGATTTGAAGGTCTACCGTGTCGTCAGATCATTCAGAGACAGTCTGGCTTTACAACATGAAATTACTGCGTTCTACGCTTGGTGTGTCGACAACTGCTTGTCACTGAATGTGGACAAGTGTAAGACGATGTCTTTTTACAGGAGGCGGAGCCCCGTACAGTTCCAGTATTCGATCGATAGCGCTGTTATTGAACGCGTAACTGAGTTTCGCGATCTCGGTGTCGTGTTTACCCAGAATCTGTCCTTTAACAGGCATATCGGAGCGATTGTTGCGAAGGCGTACTCGATGCTTGGTTTCTTTAAGAGAGTTTGTCGAAATTTTCGTAATCTTGAGGCTCTTAAGAGCGTTTTCTTCGCACATGTCAGATCACACCTGGAATATGCGTCGGTTGTTTGGTCGCCTTTTTACCAGTGTCATGTTGACGACATTGAGTCCATACAGAAAAACTTCCTAATCTACGCGTTAAGAAGATCTGTCAAGAGAGACTCACAGTATCGCCTACCGTCGTATGTTAGCAGGTGTCAGTCTATTGGTATCGAAAGTTTGTTGCGTGGGTGCATCAACTTATCGACAATGTTTGTTTTCGATCTTCTAAATGGTCGTGTCGATGCTCCCGGTTTACTAAGAAATGTGTCTGTGAATGCTCCAGTTAGATCACTGAGGAGTATCAGATATTTAAGTCTCGCGAGTCACCGGGTTAATTATGGTCTGTTCGAACCTTTGAACAGCATGTCTAGGATGTTTAATATGTTCGCTCATCTTTGCTCACCATCGACGGGTCGGTACACCTTTAGGTTGCTAGTGAAATCGTTTACACTCACTAATGAGATGCTCCAGAGACACGGGTTTTAAATTGCCGATCGAATGATCTTACTTGTATCGCCAGTTGTATCGTTTTGTGATATAATTTAATTTAGTTTGACATAGCACTAAGCCCGTCATCATTATTTCCTTTAATTCACATGTTTCACCGTCGATACTGACAACGCGACAAAATTGGCATCGCTGGTCGAACTGAAACAATGACGCACAACATCGATCGTAGCAGAAGGCGTATGTAAGCTCCGACGGGTCGACTGGGCCGACATATCGCCTCCGGTTCCTGCTTTTTGACGTACAATTCCTAAATTTCCAATACTTTAATTTTGACACAGATGTAAAGTAATGACGTCAGCCAGTAAGCATTTTTGCCATTGGCCGAGAATAAATAAATAAATAAATTTCTATGAATCTTTGAAATTCTTACAGCTATAAAAGAACAGAAAACGTTGGATTGTTTGCTTATTTGTATATTTAGGTACGTTCGAGTCACTTTGCCACATCTATTCTGTTTGTCACATCTATTCTGATACGTACGGGTCTTTGGTTATGTTTGATTTATCAACTCAAAACATGAAAACTGCGTGGGGGTTTTCAACATTACTTGTACGGGTCTCTGCTTATACTGTCCTAAAAGTACGTGTAGTAGTACAAAGTAGTACAAAATCTAATTTTTAGATGACGAAATCCATCAACACACTGATTTGATTAAATGCACCCATAGACGTAGTAAAGACGACAGAACTGCTTTAAACTAACTATTAATCGTTTTAAAACAACAATTTGTGTGTGGAATTTCAATTTGCTAAAACAAAGAAACTATAGCAAAAAGAAATCTTAACAAAGCGGATGGATTGCTTACTCTAAGCTTATTGGTATGTACAAAGAGACTGTAAGAAGTTTTCAATTTCAGTGAAATATTAAATTATTACTCTCGTGAAACTCTTTTTGCAAAAAAGGGCGAATGCTTCCTGTATACATCATCGAAAGAACTTCTCCTTGAACTATACTTGTGTATACGTACGTCAACGTTCTTTCTCCACTCAAAGCATATGGATTGTTTATTGATGCTTCTATTTACATTATCATCTAACTCCTATTCTGTTTTCTCGTTCGAATTAAACAAAAACGAAATTTGTGCTGAATGAGCTCGACAATCTAAAATTATAGAATAAAACGTAGCTTTTAACAAACTTCTTTTTCGCTAACAAATTGTTTTTTTTTTTTGAATAAACATGAATCGACATTTTGCAACTCAAACGTTATAGTATATTTTACACGAATGATTCTAACTAACAGACTGTCTCGGATTTTCGTTTCTTCTTCGTAAGCTTTTAAGATTTTAAGTTTGTAGACGAGTATTTATGTGGCAACGATCCTTTGAAGACAAAGAAAGTTAGTAGAGGCATCTGGAAACTGCTTATTTGCTCGTCAACTGGTAGATATATATTCATAAAAGAAAACTTCGAAAAAAAATCGTGGAAATCGGTTGAATATATAGGATTCATTGTGTGGGCCTAACTCGCGCTACCCAGCCGAAAGCGATTCGAGATCTAAAGACAAAGTAAAGGTGGAAATTTTTGCAAATGCAACCGTGGTGTAATGTTGACCCAGGACGAAAATGGTAGTTTTTGATACAATTAACGTATGAAGGTAGTTTAACGCACTGTGAGATTGCCGACACGAGCCGAAGGCGAATTCGGCAACACATCGTGTGAGTTAAACTGCCAGTATACGTAACGTGCATCAAACAACGTGTGTTTCGACTTGCGAAAACTTTCAATTATTTTTTCGCAGTAGTCGGTCCTAAGGTCAACGCAATACGCTAGGTCAATTTCATAAGACGTACTTCAGGAGGGTTTTCGATATAAGGGACCTTGGGTAATTTCTGATACATATCAAAATTCACGCTACGCGACTCTACACAATAATATTGTTGGTTTTTTACTCCATTATTGATGACATTTTTTGTGCACTGTTGTAGAGAGAAAAGAGGGGAACTTTGTGTCCGTGGAAGTATGTGTCAGAGGCCTCTCTTTAAGGCCCAAGGTCGGCATAAGACCGAAGATTTTTTCTTAGTCTTTAGAACCGTACGAAGAACGAAGTTCCTCGAAAAGGGGTCTATTGCGTTTACCACGACGTTTGTAGCCAGTCGAATTTCGACCCGGGATTAGAGGCGGAGCATCGATCATGGCCCTTAAGTGACGAATCAGCAATAAAAAAAATGTCCGTCCGTCAGCCAGTCTGTCTGTCAACACGATAACTTGAGTAAAACTCAACCGATTTTCGAAAACTTTTTTCCCTAAAATTGAAAAACTCAGCACTGTCGTCTCAAGGGCCGTTTAAGTGGTTTTTGGTCTTTTGTACATAACTCGAGTAAGTCTTTTCCAATTTTCATAATTTTTTTTTGTTTGAAAGATTTGGGCATGGCCAACAATTCATGGAAGAAAGTTTTTTGGATTTGAGTCCTTGGACAAAGCTAGTGCACTAGAAACGAATGTCTGCTAGGGCCCTACGTGTTTTTTGTACATAACTCGAGTAAATCTTTTCCGATTTTCATTTTTTTGTTTGAAAGATCTGAGCATGGCCGACAATTTATGGTAGAACTTTTTTTGAATTTGAGTCCTTGGGCTTACCTAGGGCACTAGAAACGAGTCTCTGCTAGAGCCCTACGTGTTTTTTGTACATAACTCGAGAAAATCTTTTCCGATTTTCATAAATGTTTGTTTGTTTGAAATATCTGAGCATGCCTGACAATTTTCAGAAGAGTTTTTTTTAGTTGAGCTTTTGGACTCAGACAGGACCCCAAAACTGAATCTCTACTATTTTTCAACGTGTTTTTTCTGTATAAATAGGGTTAATCTTATCCAACTTTTACAAACTTTTTTCTGAAAGATAATCGAAAAAGTGGTTAAAAACCTGGTTTTTTGAAGGCTTGTGGAACTTTTTCACTTATATCTCTGCGAAATTAGAACGGAAATCGCTCAGAAAGCTTTTAAATAAAAGATATGAACATCAAAAAACCACGAAAATTAAGTTATAGAAAATCTGTTAAGTTGTTCGGGCTGTAGTGTCCTTAGTGTGGGCCAAACTCACGTCACGCTACCCTACACGATATTTGGTCGTTTTTCGTGAATATTTCTTTAATGATGAGGTTTTTTGTGCAGTGTTTTAGAGTAAAAAGAGGCGAACTTTTTTGTATGGAAGTATGGGTCAGAGACCTCGCCGTAGTGTTCTAGACCAGTTCTAAGATCGGTCCTAGTACAAAAACTTTTTTTTTATTTTTTCTTCAAACTTTTTTGGAAATTTCTTTATCAATTTTAGGCTTTTTTAGGGATTTGGAGAGGTTTTTTTCCCGTTGCTTCGGACGGGTTTTTCAATCCAATTTAATGTGGACTGTAGTGTGACTTCCTATGGAAGACCGCCATCTTCTCTCGTTGGCTATTCAAGAAATGTTAATGGTACGGTCTAACAGTAAGGCGCATACGCTTTCAATACTCTTGAACAACTTTATCAAGTAAAACCAGCAATCTAGGTTTTCAACAAAGTTATTGTATTTCGACTGTCTATAGCGAGTGAACTAATAGTCAGATGCATTCGCTTCAACGGTGGGAACCAAAGTGATTTTGCATGAGTCTTGCTTCGCCTTTTATAGCAGCAAAACCATCATGGGTGCGTTGTCTGGGAAGTTCTCGAACTCGTATGTGTGAATGAGTGTTTTGCAAGTTGCGTTGCTTGATATGGCGTGAAGTTTTGTTTATAATTTGATGTTATGCTGCATACCCCCAAGTTGGGAGCTGAGGTTTCCGAGGCTCGCAAACTTTTGATTGAAGTATGACATCAAATTATTGTTTCTTCGATCTGACTCTCGTGTTGACTTTGTCTCAGGCGTAGATCTTATGATTGAGGTATTCTTCTTAATTGTGATTGTGGGTAAGACCTCGGTTTCGTTCATGATTTTCTGCACATAACCTGAGCGAATTGTGTTTGGTGGAATGAGATTGTTGCTGTGCTTGGTAGAGTTTCCAATTGATTTGTCCATGTTCCAGGATAAAAACATGTGCTTGACGCAAGTTCCGTTCGAGAGGAGTACCAAAACCTTCGCAAAGAGACAAAGAGACTGTCGTCGTGGTCTTGTGTATCTTTGAATGATCTAGTAATTGGTAGTGTCAATATTGATTTCACGGTATTTTTGCCTCGTCAATGTTTAATGAATCTTTGAGTTCAGTGATATGTTGAACTCTTCGGATTTGTGTATTGGTACGCAAGGCGGTTTATCCAATTTAAAGTATTCAGCACGGTAGACGGTTTATCTGAATGTGTAGTGCGAAGTGTGTGTATTGGTACGCAAGGCGGCATATTGATTGATATTAATTTTATTGTCTACTTTTTTCAAGCCGACATGGAAAAAGAGTAGTTATGACTGCTGTCATAACCCTCCTTAAAAAACCATGAAAACGTTACAAATCATACAACTTAAAGTAGTATATCTAACACAATCACAGCATAGTAAAAATACAAAGAAAAACACAAAATTCAAATATTCAAATACATAAAGTAAAAAAATCAAAATATAGCGTGAGCATGTCAAAATATTGCATGAATTCAACAATTGAATTCGAGTCAAAAGAAAAAAAAAATAAAACTTAGAGTTAAAATTGTAAATAAAGAAAAAAGCAAAACAATATGTCAAAAAAAAAATAAATAAATAAAAATTTAGCAAAATGCGTCGTCGCAAAAAATAAAATAAATAAATGAGAGTTAAGCAAAAAGCGTCGTCACAAAAAATAAAATAAATAAATGAAAATTAAGCAAAAAGCGTCGTCGAAAGTTTGGTCCAAGGTTAAGCAAAGTCGAGCACTAAAGGTAGCTGTTGTCAACAATTTAAGCGTCCATGCGGGTATTTCAACAAGTTGCAAATGAGTCAAACACTGAATCGTCAAGTTCTTGTACACAGTGGCGAAATTTACGTGAGGGTAGGGTTGGATCAACATGATCCGCTGCCAAATTGAACAAACGACAGGCGAAATTGAATGGGGAGAAAATCTGGTATTCTCGCCTGCATCCATCAATTCGATGGATTTCGTAGAGCTCGAGATCCGTCGTATAGGTTGATTCTATCACGAAGAGCTTGAGAGTTTATTTTACCGGTCAACACATCTTGAACGAAGAAAACTGCTGCATTAGCTCGGCGTCTTGTCAAGGATTGCAGATTCAGTTCGGAACACCTGTCAGCGTATGGACGGAGATGGTAGCTTTCTTTATTCGGGTCGATATGGCGATCATGGTTGGCGTAAAGTACGAACTGTCTTTGTACACTTTCGAGTTTTTGAACATGAACGTCGTGGTGGGGCAACCAGACTGAGGAAGCAAATTCGAGGTGGGAGCGAACGACCGAATTATACAGCATTTTAGCTTCTTCGAGGCTAGCTCAAAGTGCATATTGAACGAAAAGTCATTTTTATAATTTAGTCCGAGATCTTTTACATCGTAAACTCGCTTTATCGGTTTGCCGTTCATGTGGTATTCAGCCAGTATTGGACAGCGGCGGGATATCGTCATCACCTTGCATTTATCTTCATTCAACTCAAAGCCATTTTTGCAGCACCAATCAAAGAAGTTGTTTATTGATTGTTGAAGCGGGCGAGTGTCGTCAATATTGGAAATGTTATTTTGTACAATCTTTTTATCATCCGCGAAATTCAATCCTTTAGTTTGACCGAGTGTGTCATCTGAGTCATTGAAGAAAACTAGGAAGAACATTGGCCCGATAATTGAGCCTTGACCAACTCCGGAGTGTACTTCGATTTCTGAGGATAGGCTCGAGTTTATCTTTACCACTTGAATTCGATTGCGAAAGAATGATCGAAGCCATAGCAGTAATCGGTTGCTTAAACGATATTTAGCAGCTGCTAGTTTGAAAAGCAAGAGTACGTGGGATATGACATCGAATGCTTTGCGAATATCGGCATAAAATGTGTCCGTTTGTTTACCGCTAACGAAAGAATCGTGAACCAGCAGGGAGAATTCAATAAGATTCGACTACACTCTCCTTCCAGGAAAAAAGCCGTGTTGCGTTGGAGATATGTGAGGGTAAATGTTGAATTTCATTTGAGTCAAAATGATGATTTCGAGAACTTTTGCCAAGTTAGGTGAGACATTAACTCCTCGATAGTTAGTGACGTTAGCTTTCTTGTCAGATTTATGGATCGGAGTTAGATGACCAAGCTTCCAGATATCAGGATAACATAGTTCGGACAGCGACTTCTGGTAGATGGTTGCGAGCGGAACACATATCAAATCAGCACATTCTCGAAGAAACAACGGTGCCATTTTGTCGTGACTAATGCCTTTGCTTAAATCCATACGCAGCAGGACTAAACGCACTATATCCGGTGTTATTTCGATATTAAGGTAGTTCTCGTCGTTCCTGGAAGTTATGAACGAAAGGAATGCGAGGTCATCATCCTCTTCATTATCGTGCTTCTTATACACTGATGCAAAGAACTTAGCAAACAGATTAGCTTTATCCAAATCGCTCGATGCGCTTTCGTTATCATAAAAAATTGTTGCTGGCAGAGACGTTTTTTTGTACTTGGAGTTGATATAATTCCAGAATTTCTTCGGCTGCTTTTTGTAGTTGAGGGCTAAACCTTTTAAAAATTCATTGAAACTTTCGCTTTGATATGACTCGAATTCTTTCTTAGCTGTTAGAAACCTAGTGTCATCAGCATCGCCACCATTTTTGTGACGCTGGTTCAGTAGCTTACGGTACGCACGATTTCTCCTATTTTTAAGATTGATTAATTTGTTGTCATACCAAAGAGGATGGCTCGAGATACGAATTGAAGCTTTCGGAATGAGTTCATCGAAGATGTCATAGCAGGACTTGTAAAATGTGTCGACCATTTCGTTTATTGTTTTATCAGCAAGCAATGTCTCAAAGTTGATATTTGACAAGGCCTCTCGAATCAAATTAAATGGAGCCTTTTTGAAGCAGTAAATTTTCTCTGACGAAGCAGATGGTGGGCAAAACGATGGTTCATATTCAATCATGCAATGAAGTGGTACATGTGCTTTATCTTGTTGTTTTTGAGAAATGAGCGGCAAATCAGCTAGTGTGACCAATTTGAGTTCAGGCATGTTCGTGTATACCAGGTCAAGTACGTTACCAAATTTGTTTTCCGCGTCTGTCATTTGAAATAGGCCACATTCTAATAATTTTGATGTAAAGTTTCTAGCAATATTTGATTGCATCGATACCGAATCGCCAATACATGGCAGAAAGTCAAATCCGTCGTCGTTAGAGGTCCATTGAACAGATGGCATGTTGAAATCACCGGCTTGATGCGTATATGATGTGGCCAGAAATCAGACTTAGTAATTATCTCACCGACATTGTCACTAGTTTCAACCTTGAAATTGACGTAACTCAATGTAGCGATGTCTTGTCCTTTTTTGACTAATCTGCGAACTCTCACATCAGTTTTGTTGATACGGGCATTGTCAACTAGATAATCGATAATGTTATCCGACGTAACTTGAACGTCGATTGGTGACAAATGAAAATGAGTGTTGAATGATGTTGATTCAATGCTTGAGCCTAACAAGTGAAGACTCTTATGCGTATTCCCACTCGCATTGGTTTGTTCGCTGGTCGATTGAGTCAATACTTGGTTTATTGCCGAATTAAGTGGAGTAGAGTCATATTTATTAGAAGTTACAAGCGTGGATGGTTCTTTAGGTATGGTCATGTCTTTAGATTCATCGTCTGCATCGAGATACGTTTGGTAGCGATTTCGTAGCATTTGCGTTGTCTGTTCATCGGAGTTGAATTTTTTGTGGAGTTCGCTGACATTCGATTCTAGTTCGAGAAGTTTTTTGCTAATGTTGTCGCATTTGTCATCGATTACATGTAGGTTATCTAACGCAATAGAATCCAACACTGGCGAGCATAGCTGTTGATTAATTCTGTTCGGATCGGACTCCTTCAAAACTGATTCGATTCGTAGCACTGCTTCAGTATTATCATTCAACTTGCGGTTCAGGTGATCGAATGATGCCCAAGTATTGCGTTCAAAGCCGTGTAACAAGTGATATAGTTCACTGTTATCAGTTGAGAGTAGCGATTGATCGACAGAGAATGACCAATTTTGAGGGTCAGATATTGGTGGCGCTTGGTATCCCTTTTTCTTTGTTGAACTGTGACAGGCACTATGATGGATGTCAGGTGTCGACGGCATATGAATTTTTCCTTGAAGTTGATTCAATTTCTCTAAAATCGAAGATGTTACTTGCGTGTCGGATGATGATTTGGAATTAAGTCCATGGTCGACTTTTGCGTGTAAATTGGTAACATTTCGATTAATCGTAGCAAACTGAGTCATTATACTATTGTCATAGCTATGGTCGGTCGTGGGTAACAATCGCTTAATTTCCTCGTTGGAATTGTTGAGATGAGTAAAGTTTTCATTCAACTTCTGCAACGTAGACAATATATCTGACATAATTGCATTGTCATTGCACTCAGGTTCGTTATTTTGTGCAACGTGACCCACTGCAGCAGTATCGTTTGATCTGCGAAGACTTTGCTTAAACTTGGTAACACGATCGATGCATCTCCGGCACATGAAAAGTGCATTCGAGGATGAAAGCACTTTAAGGGCATGTTGAGAAGATAGTTCGAAGCACTTTGAGTTAAATCTTTTTTCGCAGAAGTAGCAGTGTATCAGCAACTTGTCTGAATTCCTTGCGACGAAGCAAACATCAGTGCACACATGGTTGTTGGCCATTCTCACGGATGACGTGCAGTTTTTTCTGAGCTGGGTGGGCACTTAAGCGGCGATAGATGTACGTTTTGGTATCCAGTTGTTGAAAGAATATGAAACGATAACAACAAAACGAGATTTCGCACAGATTTGGCCCAAAAGGAAAATTAAAAGCAATCCCCTACCTGCAAGCAAGTGGTCTAACTACGCCAGGATCGTTATCAGCCTTAGTGTAACCCAGTATGAATTATTGCGCCACAAAAAGTCCCTGCTTAAGCAAGAACGGAATAGCTCTGGACTGTGCACACTCCCAACACCGAACTGTGATTCAATAGCTCTGGACTATGTGCACTCCCAACACCGAACAATTGTTGTTGCAGCAAAGTCCACGAGAAAGTATGTTTTCATCAATTTAAAATAACCGCCTTGCAAAAATTAGTGGTTACAAATGCAGACGGCTTCGACCAAAAAATATGACAGCTAAACAAACGCGCCTTTGAACAGATTTTTGCGAATCAAAACAAAAACAAATTCAACAAAACTTCGACGTCACTCGCCACTGAGAAGGCCACTCAACAAGCTGAAGCGTACAGGATGTACAAATTCCAAATTCCAAAGCGTACAGAAGCTAACCAGAGACTTCCGATGTCAATTTGTCATAAGTTCGCTTGTTTACATTCAGTCCACTTGATGCAGGTAAACCGGTAGACGACCCGTTATTTCGAAATTCAACATTTACCAAATTACAAATTTAGTGGTTTGCCTCCTTCAAACTATGGAATTTCACCAAATCTACGTCGTATCAGAATGAGCACACCATTCAACATTCGTCTAACTTTAAATTTTTTTTAATTCACAGGGTTTTACTAGGACTTTTGCGGAAAACAAGCAGCAGCGATGTCCAATTTGAAGTATTCAGTACGGTAGACGTTTTACCTGAATTTGCAGTGCAGCTGCTTTTCTTTATGTGATAGTTGGTAAGGGCAACTATTCTTTCTTATGGTCTTCGTGTTTCTGTATACGAAGTACTTTTCAGTTCAGTAGAATTTTGAACTCTTCGGATTTTACGGTCCGGGTGTCTTTGATTGTGTAGTGAGCGTAGACAGTGAAATGCGTTTGTCGTTTATACCTAAGTGCTCTGGAAAAATTTTCCAATCTTCGTGCGGTTATCGGTAGCAAAGTGGTGTGCCACTGCGTTGTCCAATTAGTCCCACTTGTTGACTCGTATGAATTTATGATCACATCGCGCAAAATACTGCCGACCGAGAACTAAGTTGAGAACTGGGAGAAATCCTTGATATGGTACGGTTAATGGTACGGTGCGGTCTAACAGTAAGGCTCATACGCTCTTGAACAACTTTATCTAGTAAAACCAGCAATCTAGGTTTTCAACAAAGTTATTGTATTTCGACGGTCTATAGCGAGTGAACTAACAGTAAGATGCATTCGCTTCAACGGTGGAAACCAAAGTGATTTTGCATGAGTCTTGCTTCGCCTTTTATAGCAGCAAAACCATCATGGCTACGTTGTCTGGGAAGTTCTCGAGCTCGTATGTGTGAATGTGTGTTTTGCAAGTTGTGTTGCTTGATATGGCGTGATGTTTTGTTTATAATTTGATGTTATGCTACACGACGTAATTTCATACACTTAAGAGTAACATCTTTTCTGTTTGCCACAACTTTTATGATGCGTACGAGTCCCTTGCACATGTTTTTTTTTTAATTTCGTTCAAAATTTTTTTAATTTTTTTGAAAATTTCCTTGGAATTTTATCCGAAAATTTTGTTTTGAAACTTTGGAGTTTTGGAAAAGATTTTCACACCGTTGCTTCGGATAGACTTTTCAATATTGCGCTTTCAGCAATTTCTAATACAAATTAATGCGGACGAAATTTCATATAGTTAAGAGTAACGGCGAAATCTACTCAGATACGTTCATCTCTCAGGTCTCTTGCATAAGTTTTCACATTTAAATAGGGGGAACTCTACATTTATCTTGGAAAGCAGAAACGACAGTTTGTATTTCAAATCAATGGCACAAAACAAAACGCTGCTGTAAGTAATATTTAATCAAAATAATAAATTCCCAATATCATTTACTTTATATAATTCAATTGAATATTTTTTTATTAAATTGTATTTCAATATCATATCAAAATTGATATCCATCTCGAAAATGTATTTTCTAAACTGATATTCACAATAAGCAACAAATACTTCATGGAATAAGAATTGGATTTTAACGAGAATGGTGTTGCATATAAATTGCATACGCTACAACATAGAGCATGAAAATAACTGAACGCAGAAGTGATCATATAACAATCGGAGGAATCCTTAAAAAGTTGGACAATTCGAACAAGTGGAACCCACTTATCGTACATGCGCCAACGTAGAAGATCATTCGCACACAGCTAGTGTATCAATTAGTTATTTACGTCACAACACAAGGACGAAAGACGAAAGTGACATTTTTACTTTCGGCTGTGATACGAAGCATGTAAAACGTAATACGTCACACGGAAAAGCATTTTCGGTTGTGATGTAAATAACTATTTCATACAGTATGCACCGAAAGCACTACTTTTCATCGATCGTTTTGGTTCGGAAAGCAACGAAATGCAGTCCTCTGAAATGTGTGTATCCTAGTTCGGAAATGTGATTCCTAGGACGGAAATCGTGTCATCTGTACCTGACGTTGTGCTATGTCTGGTAAATTGCGTATAATTTATTGGAGAAATATGTGCAAATTAATTATGTGTTAAATGTTGATTGATGTGAAAGTTTTTTATTAAATTACACTGATAAAAAAACGCATGTGCTGGACTTTAACTTACGTGCCTAATGTATAAAATCGACCACGGTAAGTTTTTTACGGAACTTACTTCGGGCATGTATACTAACGTCCGGTATGTATGTTAACGACTCCATGATGTGTGATAAAAATATTTTACTTTCATTGCGTTCAACAGTACTCAGTAAATATTGAAAACTTGAATTCTGTGTACTATAGCACACTCAGAATTCAAAAGAAAAAAAAATTACGATTTTCTTCCAACTTTTTTATTTTGATTTTTTCTACCGTCGTGTGCTTACAAATTTACTTGTTATCAAGTTTGAGCTGTTTTCAAGGTTTTCTATACAAAAAATACACTGAAAACAGAGATAATTTCGATAATGTTGAGAACAGCATAACAAGTAAATTTAAAAGCACATGCTTGTAACTCAAGCGGTCACCCATACAAGTTTGAACCGCGACCTCTGATGCTTAACTTCAACGCCTGACACTCTGACGTTACCAATCCTGGTATAGGGCATATACCTTTTGTATGAACTACCAGTGCGCGACAACCGTATAATACCACCTAGTTTTTCTTTGAACCAATATCCAAAATACTTACCGAATTCGTGCGGAGTAGATTTATTTTCTTGTTTTTTGAGTAAGAAATAAGATTCATTCAAGAAAACATGAAAATTGTGCTTGTTTGTTCCAACAAAAATGTATATTTTGATCAAATTTATCGCGACAACCGTATATTACCACATTGTTTTAACAGTGTAGAATTCTCAAATGCAAATGCAATTGTGACAGTATTCGAAAATACCGCTAATCCGTAAATCATTATGTCTATTAATCAATTAATCAGTAAATTTCGAAATGTCGCGTGGTAAACTTCTCTCAGTCAAAGAGAGGGGGCAAATTGATATTTTGATTAGCTTGAAGTGTTCGTATCGACAAATTGGTGAAAAATTACAGAGGTCATCAAGTAATAAGCAATTATGTGCGAAATAAAGAAATTTACGGAAAAAATCACGCTGGTGGAACACAAAAAGCAGTGACGGAGCTTGATCTCCGTCATATTTTAAGAGAAGCATCGAATGCAATAACATCTGCAAAGCAAATCAAAGATAAATTGGGCCTCAAATGTTCAGTTCGTTCTGTTCAAAGAACGATTAAGAGCACGTCGCAAAAATGTGAAATGTCAAATTTGCGATGTTTTCTTCGAACAGAATTTGGCATAAATAACAAATTATTCAAATTTATAGCTCATGTGCTGTGAGAGGGAGACTCTAAAGCGGTTAAAAACTAAATTAGAATTCAAAAGGCTTACGCATGAACGTACGAATTTGCTCTGAAATAACATCGTAAATGAATTTGGAATGCGATGATTTTTCAGAGCAACTTTCGACCCTTATTCTCAAACTTTTTGAATTATGATTCGTCTATTAGTCGTGTTAGAGTCATCCTCTCACAGTACACGAGCTATAATTTTTAATAATTTGTTATTTACGCAGGATTCTCTTTAAAAAACATCGCAAATTTGATAGTTCACATTTTTGCAACGTGCTCTCAAGGCAGCACCACATTCAAAAAGTAAGAAATTAAAACGAAAACCTGCTTTAAAACCTCGCCACAAAATTGCGCGAATTGCGTTTGCCGAAAAATACATCAGCTGGGCAAATCAACGGAACAATGTCGTTTTCAGTGATGAAAAAAAATTCAATCTTGATAGTCCTGACGGTAATGACTATTATTTTCACGATTTGAGAAAAGAAGAGAGAATGTTGAGCAAACGACAGCAAAGTTGGGGCGGCGTTTTGGTTTGGGCGCCATTACATCGAAAGTAGCGATCGAATTAGCTGTTTTACGTGGGCGCCAAAAAACAGTAAACTATCTTGATTTATTGAAAAGTCAAAAACTAAAAATAATCGAGAAATTGGAAAAGCAAAATTTTGTATTTCAACATGATAATGCTGCAATACACACTGCTGGAATAGTGAAAAAATGGTTTTGTGACGAAAATATGGCGGATTTAAATTGGCCGGCTCTATCTCCCGACTTGAATATTAACTTTCCTCTCTTATGTACACTAACATATGAGCCGGAAACTATACATACAGTGTGGCTAACTTACATGCCCGAAGTATAGCAAAATTTTCCTTTTTTCAGTGTAGAACGTACACTTCGGAATTCCCATGTGTCTCTGTATTTATATACCTCAAAACTGATTGTAAGATTCGTGTGAATGTGTTGCCTCGTCTTCGACTCGGCACACATTCACACTCATGTTACAATCTGCTTCTCGGTGTGCCTGGACGGAAAGTGGCCTAGTGACTCAAATAACTAAATCTGAAAAACTCGTACGTATGCAGCGGACAACGTATGAAATTTTATTGAAATATATGTTCGCATACATGTGTGCGTGGAGACGAAAGCCTGTGGCAAATTTCAACTGGCAATTTACGTAAGTAAAATACATGTACAAGTACAATAGTCGCACTATAATATGATGGAATTGGAGTTACAGCCAAGTTTCACCTGTTACGTTCGTCGAATAACTTGTTTTTCGAATATTTTTCCGAATTCCTGGTAAAAGTAGGACTGATAGAACTCATAATTTACGACGGTAATGCTGTGCTGCACAAATTGAAAATTATTTACTGTTTTCATCTCAAATGTTTCTTCCGGGAAACGGAATAAATCTCATAATTTGTGGTACATCCTTATTAAGCCTCGAGTAACGAAATAACATATCGAAAAGGTACAATTTATGTTGACATATTAATAAAACATTATACGGAATTATGTTGCTTCCGTAAATAACATTCGACCAGCAAGCAAATAAATATTTATAGAAGTATTTTGATGTTCTGTGTAGACAGAAACTCAGACCGCAGTGCCAAGCTATTATTTGGCAATGTTTTGTATAACAACAGTATTAATATATCGAGTTGCAATAGTTATTTATTATACCAGTTGTCTAATGATTCTATTCCACGAAAGCAATAGGAGAGGTCGTTGATAAGACTGGTAGGTAAAATCCATAATTCTATGTGAATAATAGGAGATTACGGTGCATGCGACGAACGTTATTTACTACATGAGGGATCAATTTTGTGGAACGAGTTTTGAGGACTCACGAGCTCACACAAGTGTTTCAATGTTAAGAATAACTTCCACAGCATCCAACCCCGAAACACACGCATTCAGTACATTTGCACTATAAACACACGAAATAATTAAAAGTGTATAAATAGTAGATGTAGAACCTTATGTTCTAGCAATAATTAAAACACTCAGAAGGTTACATATAAACTATTTATTGTGCGTGTTGAACCGCCAGAAATTGGCTGAATATTAGGCTTATAAAATTACATCATCTTACACAAAATCAAATCATAAAATATACAATAAATCTAAGCAAAAACATTCAACGCTACAATCCAAATTGGTTTTTAATAGTTACGGCGCAACCAACGATTTAAATTCATTTCTCATCCTAATTAAACGCACAACCGGTTGATTTGATAGGTGCAGACGCTGATCATGAAAATGCGGCTCAACTAACAGTTTCATGGTCATAGAGTACAAACTCTGGCGTAATCAAGTCATCAGTTATGTCACCCTTATATATATCAAATGCTAGAACTGCATCAGCTATGGTCCGACGAATTTCCAAACTTTGCAGTCTCAGTTGCTTACATCGTTCTTCGTATGGCGCCATACGCTAGTCTGTACGATGTCGCATTTGCTCGGCTCTCCAGCAAATAAACGACAAACTGCTTTTGGATAGACTCTATATCGTCAATATAAACTTGTGGTGACGGATTCCAAACAGTCGACGCAAACTCAAGTGACGATCTAACGTATGCTAGATAAAGTATTCTCTGCATGTCTTTAGTGAAGTTGCCATTGGAAAAATGTTTTATGCATCCAACCATCTGTCGAGCCTTCATCGTAATTTGTTCCTGGTGGAACCCTTTGTTAAACAAGACCCCCAGAACAAAGAAGTAGAGGTAACTGTTGAATGTAAACAGCTTTGCTAAGAAACCAACCAAATTTCGAGCAATTTTCTGTATTTAACAGCCTGATGATGGACCAAAGAGAGGTAGATAGAGAGATAGCTGAGTACAAGTAGATGAGTCTTTTGATTTATATTTTGCCGCATTAAACCAAGAAACAAAACCAACAATTTGAGAATCAACTGCAATGAAACAAAAACAACAATCAACTCTCTCAATGACATGATCGCCCATTCTGTACTCGGCTTCGATGAACGCTGAATCTTTCCTATATGCGCTGAATATAAAACAATTGTCTTTGTTGAAATGGAGACAATTCGCCATATTCCATCTCATTATGTTGTCAATGTCTCTTTGCATTCGTCGAATGTCGAAGTGATCACGTATGATGGCCGCCAGCTTCATGTCATCGGCAAATAAAAAAAGGATCGCAAATTGCACCACATCTACTATGTCATCGATGAATGCGGTAAACATTAGCGGCCCCAGTGAACTTCCAGGAGGAACCCCAGATGGCGATTCGAACAAAAATGACCATACCGATTTGGACAAAATTCGTTCTTCCAATCAGAAATTGACACACTCTTCTTTCCAATTCCAAATCTGGCCAACTTGATTACTAGCAGACGAATTACCACTTTGTCGAATGCTGTTTTGTAGTCACCTAAAAAAAGGTCCAATTGATTATGGAACTCGAAGGCCTTGTGTGCCAAGGTTTCGTGAATCTTCAATACGATGGTTTGTACAGCCACGACTCTGTAATTCTTCATGTTGGTCTTGTCGCCCTTTCTCTTGTACACTGGAAATATACGAGAGACTTTCAAAGCTGCAACTACTTTATCGAAGGATTTTTGAAACAGCAACCATATGGGCCATAAACTATTTATTGTGCGTGTTATCTTGTCAAGTGTCGGTAATGGAATGAATGTTAAGTGGTATGAGGTGTGTGAGTGAACGTTTACGTATGTGTATGTGTGCTATAATTAAGTAGGGGTCGAGCCACTACAAGATAAAACATGTAGTGCATTTTAAAATCACCGTCGAATAGCGCCGCGATGTTTTCACTCGAAAACTGACAAACCAAGCCTCATATTCCACTCTAAATTTTCGAACATGTGAAGTATTTATGATTTGCTAATTCAAACATTTCGGAAGTTTTTACAAGTTGTCGGTCAAAACTTGAATCTATCTAATCTCAAAAACTCATTTTTCCTGGAATAAAACTTTTATTTTTCGCATTTTTTCCTCGAATTAATCAAAACAATTTAACTTCTTCATAGCACAAGATATATTTTGTCGCCTTAGAAACTCTAGATTTCACATTTATTTGGTTGAACACGCACGTTACACATAATAAAATTTTCATTTAGCGTTTCAAAGGAAATGAAATATATTTCGTGAATTGATAAAATGTCGAAAATTTCAAAAATATTGTAATACATTGTCCTTTTGTTGTAAGCCATATATTTTACTTTCGTAGAGAAAATTATGCGCAATAAATTGTACAAATCATATTATAAAATAAACGGAGCGTAAAACCATTCATCCAACACAAACATTCTTTAAATCTTTTTGCATTTCTATGTGAATATTAATTTATAGTTCAATTCACGAACTCATTACCAGCTTCTTCCACTTACACTACACTACTGAGCATGCGAGAAAATATTCCTTGAAATTATGAAACAAATCCTAAAGCTGAAAAAATGTCTCACCTAAGGTATATCACAATTAAACAACTCGTAAAGAATACTTGAATTATAAATAAAAAGCGGCTCATGGTCCTCACCTCTGGGGGGGGGGGGGGGGGGTAAAAAAAATTGAAAGAAAACTATTTGAAAAAAGGCAGAAAAAGCAAGCGAAAATAGGGAAATTTAGGAAAAGAAAAAAAGACACAAGAGAAACAACAAAAAATAGTCGTTTTTGCTACAAGTTACCTATGAAGATAGCTTAACGCACTAGACGTTCGGCAACACATCGTGTGCGTTAAACTACCAGCATACGTAGCGTGTAGCAAACAAAGTTTTTTGTGATTCATTGAAAAAAATGAACTTTTCCCTGCGTGTTTCGACTTGCGAAAATTTGCCGAAATTCCAATTATCTTTTCGCACTAGTGTGTAAAAATAGCTTTTGCGCACTAGTGCAATAACATTTTATCACACTAGTACATGAAACCGTTTTGGCGCACTAGTGCGAAAAAAATTATCGTACTAGTGCGTTGATAGTTATTTATGCAACTAGTTGCGAAATGGAGTTGTTTTTGTCACACGATGTGGTTATCCAACTCGCTTCGTTCGTTTGATAACTTCACATCTAGTGACAAAAAGTAACTTTTTCTGTTCCTTGCTCATCGTAACGCATTTGAGGCTGCGCAGAATAACGCTTACAACAGATATTTGGAGAAAACCCAATCCGATCTTGTGTCTAATCCGTCGAAGTTTTGGCAGCATGTTAAGTAACGATGACATTCGATAATAGGAAATCTTCTGACCCGCCAACGATATTTGGTTATTTTTCAGATTTTTTTAAGAGCGTCTATGTTCCTGCTCAAAGTTCTACAAGTAGAGAATTTGGCAGTTGTGGTGATGACAATGAAACACTTGAAATTAGTCTATCGACGCTATTAGAATCACTAAACTCCATTGACACGACAGCGGTCCCGACGACATATCCCCTTGTTTTTGTTGAAACAACAATTGGCTTCTCCTTTGCTCAAGCTCTTTCCTTGTCGTCCAAAATTTTTCCCTCTCGTTAGTAAGTGAACAGTTGTTGGTAAAAGTCTCTCACTTTCAACATGGCTTTGTTCGTAGTCGGTCCACATCTACCAATCTCCTTGAATTCGCTTCCTTTGCTATAGAAATCATTGAGTCGGGTTCTCAATTAGACAATTCTACTAGTGAAGAAATTGAAAGACATTGGAATGGGCCTTGATCTCTTAAGTTGGATAGGATCATATCTTAGTGGACGCTCTCAGCATGTGAAACTTCTGGGCCATGTCTCAGAGACGTTTGAGGTTACCTCAGGTGTCCCACAAGGGAGCCATCTGGGCCCTCTACTATTCATTCTCTTCATGGATGACATCATCAACAGTTTCAAGGTAATGAAACTTTTATATGCCAATGATCTTAAGCTGCTGTGTGAAGTTAAGTCTGATGCTATCTGATGCTATCCAATTGCAGTCCGGCTTAGATGTTCTATCATATGGGTGTAGTACAAATCGTCTGAGCCTAAACCTCGAGAAGTGTACAGTTATGACTTTCTTTAGAAGACGATCCCCGATTCATTTCCAATATACGTTGAATGGAGCCTTCTTGAAACGTGTGAAGGAAGTTATAGATCTAGGTGTTTTGCTTGACGAACAATTGACGTTTAATCGTCATATCGACTTCATCACGTCTAAAGCGTACTCCATGCTCGGTTTCGTCAAAAGAATGTGTAAGCCATTTACCAACATCCGTGCTCTCAAGAGTTTCCTTGTAAAATAAAACTCAAAACCTTTTCGTTGAAACATAAGAACAATAACTTTATTTAATTTCAATGTCAATCGTTTCGTGTCATATCAAAGACTGACTCTTACAATGATGCGAGAACGATGTGCAACATCGTTCGATACTTCAATTCAATTTGCACCAATCGTAATAGAGAGCTTGACTTGTCCACTTACGTTGACTGTGCCGATGAAACCGTACCCGATCCCACATATACAGCTAAGTTTTGACTTCTTTTCCCTGCGTCGTACCCCCCTGAGACCTAGTTCATTGGATTTCTTGTAAAATTTTGATTGAAATCGACATTTTACTCATTAAAATCGGTCCAGTGGATCCGAAGATATGACCTTTAGAAAATCGTCATTTTCCATACAAAATGTGCTGCTTCATATAAGCCCAAGTTAATGGAAACATCCTACGTTAGTTCCTTAGTTAGTTAGTTCCAGAGCCATTTGTATGTAAGCGACTTTTTTGGCTCGTGCTCGAAAACGGCTCGATAACTTTTCTTGAAATTTTGCAGGGACCTTCGGGTGGGCATTGTAGGCCATATGAGATTTTAAAAAAGGGGTGGTATCGGCCTCGTTTGGGCGCCAGGGTTCTTAGAAGGCGCCATATAAAGCCCATACGTATGTGTTTGTGTGTGTAGTGTGTATGATAGCACATTTTGTATGAGGCAATGGTTGTGTGTTCGAGATAGAGGTTTGGTGTCAAAGGGAAAGTTGTTGGGCTGTGTGTGTAGTGTATCAGGGTAACCGCCAAAATGGCGGAAAATAGGCGGGGACTCAAAAAAAAATCTTTTGATATGTTGTAGAGGAAGTTAAAGGGATCGTTTTCGCCCATGGAAGTAGTAGCCGTCGCGCTTCGTTTCGGCGGCTCAAAAAAAACTTTTGATATGTTATAGAGGAAGTTGAGGGGATCATTTTCGCCAATGGCGGCTCAAAATAAGGCAAAACATTACAATCACAACTGAAACCCTTTTTAAAAGGAAAACGTGACGCCACTGATGTCAATTTGGGTGACTCTTGCAGCTTCGGAACGCACAAAATTCTTTTGAAATATTTTCACTTTTGATTAAAAAAATGCGTCACAAATGCCGTCACGTTTCCCTTTTAAAAAGGGTTTTTGTTGTGATTTTGTATCTGGCGTATTAGCAAAAGTCGTTGGCATTTTTCAATTTTAGTTTAAAAATAGTTAATAGAGACTATTGACCCGGTTGCCAGTTCTGTAATAGTTCCAGAGAATTTCTAGCTTATAGAAGTTGAAAGCGTCGCCCCCCGGATGTCAGAACTTAAGAGACTTCCACTTTAACTGGTTTATTTGTGAAAGCGCAACTGACTGATAAGAAACGTGATTTGTGGGCGCACTTCATGTAAGATGTCGGTCACAAAGACGTTAACGTAATTAGCAGTGACATCTGTCACAGTTGCTGTTGACTTTCTTAACAATGATTCAGAACCAGTTTCTTCTAATTGTTGAAGTGATTAGAGTGGATGGTCAATCTCTGGATGCCAAGATGATGGCAAACATAAATTATTTATAATGCTAATGGCCGTGTGACATGAAAATTTCGATATAATTCTTTTTCCAAGTTTACTGTTCACTTAATGGCAACGTGTTTTGTTTACCTAATGAAAACGTTGAACCGTCTACATCTACTTAATTTCAACAGAACATTGTAGCTTTCAATTAAAGACACGTTGTCCCCATGAAAAATTGCAGCCATATCTTACAGCAAATTAGGAAAGCAAATTAAATATTTCCAAGTGGTAAGTTGAAATATTTATGTTCCCTGCCGAGACATTTCGATTGTGTAATAGTGATGGTCGTTCGCCTTAAAGACGGCTTTATGTTGTGTTTACCTTAGCACGCAAAAAAGTGGTTTTTACGATAAAATATGAAGAAGTGTTTGTATTAAGATTGGCATAACAATCACTTGTGATTTAATATTTATAAGAGCGAAATAATTGGTTCAATTAGAGTTGACATAACAATATTCGTTAGCGTCTTTCTGTTCGTTAAAGTACTTACAATTTTATTCAAAAGTTGCCGTTTGCCATTTCTCATAGCGCTAATTTTGTATAACTTTATTATAAAGCACTTGTAGTCGTTTAGTTGTAGCCCGACGACGTAATTTAAACCAATTTCGTCAAGAAAAAAAAATTATACAAACTTATTTCTAAAGAAAAATTTCTTTAGGTCGAGTAATAAATAAAAAAAAACTAAGTTAACACCCGTACATTTGTCTTCATATTATCTACCCACACAAGGAACCTAAAGGAATATCGCACAGGGATTTGAAAACTGACCTATCCCACTGCCATTACATCTAAGACCTTTGAAAGAAAAAATGTTTTTCCTAATGACCTTTAAAACTTTGCCTTTCCATGCAATTTCCAATTTCGTCTACCTTGTGGTCTGAACCTGTCGATCGATTTTCACGAAAATCATTTTCTTCTTCTACTTAAGAGTGTTAGAGTGTTAAATGTTAAGAATGAAACGGGGAAAAATTTGGGACGATTGGTTATACGATCTCACAAAAAGTTTTCGAAGGACGGATTTTGACTTTTTGTATTTTTGACATTTCGCACTGACATTCAATTACCCGGTGTCGATTTTACCCACGTCACAAACTCCATAGTAAACATGTGACACCCCTTTTTCTTCGTACGGGTCTAAGAATATATAGAAAAGTTTGCAGCTCATATAGTACATTGAGTGAGACTATATCAAGGATTCGAAGTGCGAAGTTTTTTTTTTTGTTATTTTCATTCTGAGAATCAAATGATTGTTTGCATAAATTTCAAATAACACGATGACAACTTCATACATCAGTTCCGAGCCACATTTTATAAGATGAGAAAAGTTTTCACAATTTTTTCTTTATTTATTAGGCCAATATTGTTAAGGGGAGGAAAAATATTTCTTAAAATGACACAGTTGTGAGAATTTTTTTATGAAATTTGGTGTAAGACTTTGAAGAGTTTCATGGAAAATGGAAACGAATTGTTGGTAAAACGAACTTAAAAGGTCAGGTCTCACCGGCAAATTTCAGAAGGCAGTCTGGTGCCGAAAAAGTTCCTATAACAATATTGGATGGGGGTCCGAGTACATTTCTATGTACTCGGTTCTGATTCGGCACCAGGCTGCGTACTTGAGACATATGAATAGCCTGATAGAAGGCAGCCTGGTGCCGAAAATCTGTAAATTTCATGGAAACGGCCGATACGAATACTATACGTCGCATAAAATTCAACTTGGCACCAAGCTGCTGCTGCCCTCTATATAAACATTAAAAAATCTTGAGTACGCAGCCTGGTTCCGAGTTGAAATTCATATGACGTACAGTATTTGTTACTGCCGTAACGATGACATTAACATATTTTCGGCACCAGGCTGCCATCTATAAGGCTACTCGTACAAATCAAGTACGCAGCCTGGTGCCGAGTTGGAACCGAATGCATGGCTACGTACTAGTTCACCCATCCAACATTGTTATGGGAAGTGTTTTGGCACCAGGCTGCCCAGCTTGAAATGCAAACTTCCACTTGCTACAATTTTATGAAGGCTGCGTTCTTCAGACCCAAGATCCAATAAGTTCAGCCACTAGAAGAAAGACCAATCTAGTTCCTGAACTAACTATAATTTCGGGATCTTTTACTCAGTTCTAGAAAAATGGTTACAAAGTAGGGCTTGATTTTAAAACCATGACGTTAAATCATGTCTAAAAGCGGTAGCGTTGACACACGATTGAATTGAAATTAAATGATTTGGCAATTAAACGTTACAATTTTCTGCCGTATACTTTGTAGGGGAGGGTGTATAGTAAATGAAAAAGCATTCATTTCGTGAAAATCTTGTTCGAACGCCATTTACACTTACTAAAAATATCACGAATTATACACATCACGAATTATCATTATATCACATAGATAGTTATGAAGTGATTGATGTATTTTTTAGGCAGCTTGTTGAGTCCGACAACACACATCGTGCACCTATTATTTATATTATATTTAAGCGAATTATTTAAAAGCTCTGACACCATACCATTTAGTTTAGACACAACCCCATGACTGTTGCCATCTATACTGTTTAGCGAAATTTTCGAAGATATCTGAGACACCAACCGTCGTATACTCGAAATTGATTCATATTTTGAAAGGCATTTTACCCGCGCTGTCATTTGCGGAAGTTGTCATAGCCCTACTACTCGATCATGGTCCTTAGATGACGAATCAGCAATAAAAATTTTGTCCGTCTGTCGCCGCGTTAACTTGAGTGGTTTTTGGTCTTTTGTACATAACTCGAGTAAATCTTTTCTGATTTTCAAAAAATTTTTTTGTTTAAAAGACCTGGGCATAGCCGACAATTTATGGAAGAAACTTTTTTGAATTTGAGTCCTTGGACTTAGCTGGGGCACTAAATACGAGTCTCTGCTAGGGCTCTATGTGTTTTTTGTCCATAATTCGGGCAAATCTTTTCCGTTTTTCATAAATTTGTTTTTGTTTGAAAGACCTGAGCATGACCGCCAGTTTATAAAAGAAACTTTTGCCTGTGCGTAGGGCTCAAGTGGGCCATGTCGGTCCTATGACATTTCTTCGGACGGGTTTTTCAATATTGCCCTATCGGCAATTTCCAATACAACTTATGTGGACGCAATTTCATACACTTAAGAGTTAAGGCAATATTTACTTAAATACGTTCGAGTCTCTTCGTAACATCAACTCTGTTTGCCGCATCTATTTCTGATACGTGCTTCATATGTTTTTGTCTAGGGCCGACCTTAGGACCGACCTAGGACCTTAAGTAAAGGCCTCGTCTTGGACACATACTACAGTAGACAAAAATGTTTCCTTAAATTTGCTTTACAACATAGCAAAAAAAACGTTTTTGGTTAGGGCCGACCTGAGGCCCACTTGTGCTCTAAGCAAAAGTACCGGGCCCAAATTTATTTTTGAATATAATTCATTACTTGATTACCTCTCAAATAGAAAAAGAATCAACAAAATCGGTTAGGATTTACCCGATTTATATATGAGCCCTATTAAAGCTCAATTTTAGGGTCCTGGCTGAGTCCGAGGGCTTCTAATCAAAAAACATTCTTCCATAAAAGGTGAGACATTCCTAGACCTTTCAATTAAATTTTTTTTTCAAAAATCGAAAGAGATTGCGTTGCGTTCTTCGTACGGGTCTAAAAAATTTGGAGCTAATGTATGAGATACAGCTACAATGTGACGGTGGTAGCGATGAAATGTCGTCCATTTTAGGGGTACGTTAATTCGGAAATTCGGGTTTCAGCTCTCACTTCTAAATATAGTCTACATATGAGAATCTGTGATCGTTAGGGCAGACACTAGAGACATTAGCAAATAAGGTCTTTGTTGTTTGTCAAGTTCCAGACGGAGATAATTTCTTGTCAGAATTTAATGAACACTCATTCTATTATCATATATCGTAGAAAAAGCACTTGATGAAATGGAAAATTACACATTTGAAACAACGCTATCCCATAAAATGTTCTCAATCGATTAAAAATACGAAGCCATAATTTGTTTAATCTTGTTGGAAATCTAATCAAGCAGAAAGCAGTTTTCGTAATTTATTTATGACTTTCCGACCATTATCTTTAGTCCATACGAGAGATTGCACAGAAACTTACTGTTATTGTCTATAAAATTCTAAAATGTTGGAGTCGGATAAATTATTAATCCTTGTGTGATGAACATTATTGTTATGTAAATCGACTTCACTTAAACTTTCTCTATACTTCAAATGGTTTCAAATAATTTCCTCCGTTATGTATTCCCGCAGGGACGTGATTTGATTGATGGTCAAAAGAAAGGGAAAAGTACTTTCAGTCTAACAGTTTAAAAGCAATTACGTTGTTGTGAAATGTTTGCTTTAGCTGCTCATGCTCATGCTATGGTCTGAATATTTCATAGTTTATGCACTGGGTTATCTGAAGTGCCATTTTCTAAATAAAACATCAACTTTAGAAATCTTTGAAACTTACACGCAAACCGCTTTAAATTTTTATGAAGTGTTTTAGATTTTCTTTCAAATGAAACCTATGACAAAATAATTTTAACTAAACTTTGGCATTATCCATCCGCCCACAGAAAACCCATCACACTCACTGTTTAAGTTTCGAAAGTTTTCTTCACCAACAAACTTTGTTGTTCCATTTAGTTGTTGCGTTCACATTTGTTAAATAAATAATTAGCACCAAGATACAATGTCAAAACTTAATCGAATATTAATATTTCCATGTTATCCAGTCGGGTTTAACATGGGAATTGGGAATACCCTGCCTCAAGTAGTGTAAGACTTTGTGTTTATTTAAATTTAATGAGAATTTATTCGTGAATTAATCGCTGACGATGCAAAAGAATGTCTAATATCATTTTAAATACGGCAAATTATAACATTTTCGTAAAATGGAGCCCAATAAACGTTTAACGAAGTTACAAATTACACCAAAGCTCTGAGGAAATATTAAATTTTACTGACAAAACCTACAATGGACTGTTTGCACTTCAACAACTTCGACCAAAATTTTTCCACGGTATGTTTCTATAATTTACAGATTTTTTTTTTTAAATCCAAAATACACACTGAGTGCGGCGCGGTGTGGGCTTATGTCAAAGCATACAAAGTTTCAAGACGAAATTCATAATATGTCAATTGACGAAAAATAGTGTGCTTTTGAGTTTTGCACTTCATCATGAAAATCGTATATTTTCACAAACACCGACGTCGCACTAAACATGTGGATAATAAAAAAACTCTTTAAAATGGTATATATGTGACGCAAATCCTTGTTTTTTCTTCCAAAATGATATTAATTTACCCACATTGTTTATGACTTTCTTTCTTAGATATTTTGAAAATTATATAGGCGACCAAGAAAAATGCTGAGTCTCTCCCTTCCAACAATATTGTGGAATGAAAATATCGAGACTCGGTAATGTATTTTCAACAGGCTCCATTTGTCTTAAATACTTTGCCTGCGACGCGGCGCCTTAATCATTCCATTTTCTATTGAACATCTCGCCTGCGAGGAGCCGCTTGCTTCAAAAATTTCACCTGCGGCGCTTTCATAATCCCATTTTCTATCGAACATCTTGTCTACGAAGGGCCATTCGCCTCAAAAATTTCGTCTTCGGCGCTATAATCTTCCCCTTTTCTATTGAACGTCTTTTCTACGAAGGCCTAATCGATTCAAAAATTGCACCTACGGCGCTTTCATAATCCCATTTACTATCGAATAACTTGTCTACGAAGGGCCATTCGCCTTAAAAATTTCGCCTGCTTCACTAATAGCATTATTTATATCTAACAGGTTCTATGTGAGACGAAGTTATAGCACCCCTCCCCCTCCCCCCCATCTTTGAGGTTACTGTCCGCCTCATAGGAATAGACTAAATTCCTTTTCCCCTTCGAATTAATTGATCGAATACCAAAATGAATTTCTCATCGAGATGAACTTAGAAATTATCCGCGCAAAATTGTTTGAATTTTATAATTCAAAATATAAACTGGAATTATTCCCAAATACGAATAGATCGAAACGATGTCCACACCCCCACTGTTTGAGTCTTATCTGATAGAAACATGAGCACAAATCCTCTCGCGTATGCCACAGAAGTCAATATTTCGGGTAGGTCCAGAGCCCAGAGCGGTGACCCGACAAATCTCCCAACTTTTTTTCGTACATTCGTTGAATCTTATTTTGTACACCTTTGAACACAACACTACAATTTCGTACACTTCAATTTCGCACACTCCGATTTTGTATACTTCCTATTTCGTACACTTCCTATTTTGTACACTTTGATTTTGTACACCCCAGTTTCGTACACTTCGATTCCGTACACTTTCCTATTTCGTACACTTCAATTTCGTACACTCCAATTTCGTACACTTTAATTTCGTACACTTTCCTATCTTGTACACTTTAATTTCGTACACCCTAAAATGGGGTGACTAGGCACGGTGATTTGGAACGAAAAGTCGGAGAGTTCGTCGTTCATATTTTACACTCTCGCAAAGTAATATTACTATATTCAGAAAATATTTCAACATTTCTTTCGTCAGGTTGACAACATTTTCAGATTGTCAACACTCTTGCCATAGTTATTTGGCTGAAGTAGCCATTTTTCTTGATTATAGCGGTCTAGTCATAGTAACAGAATGAAGAATTTTTGAGTTAATGAGATTACTTTGTCATTGTAATGACGCTCAGGTTGATCTCAACTAGGATCGCCGAGTTCTTGAACATTTTAGAAGCATCAATATTTCGGCATCTAGTGCCAATCATCAGCCAAGTCATGCAACTTGATATATTGAAGGGGGTTGATTACCGACATTTTGATGTTTCATTATGAACAATACTCGGTACAACCGGGGTCTAGCGATTTCTAACTGAAATTAACACATGTAGTGCCATCTCGTCATTACTCCAAAGGTAATTCGTCTCAAACTTTCTTCAAAGCTCTGTGTCATATCTGATTGGTGGAGAACCACCATTTTGTTATGATGAGGTAACCATTTTATTTACAATGTTTAGGTTTTCATTGTATGGAACTACATTGGTTTTATGTCTGAACCATATTTTTGGATTATTACATCCTGATGAATACGACTTTCATCTAATTTGAATTGAAAATTTGTCAATTTTTCTCGACCGAAGTAGCCATTTTTCTTGATTATAGCGGTCACTCTTGCCATGACTTTTCGTCATGTCTTTGTTTAATGTTGAAGTATCAAAATAAATTACCGTGCCAAACTTTGCTAACAGAGCAAAGAAATTTTACAACAAGTTGATCGAGGGCCTTTTTTTCGTTTATTACTTAGTTTGTGGAAGTCTTATATCAAAACTTACATAAGGTAAGTTGATATTATTAATATAATAATAAAACATACAAAAATAGATCCGCTGTCCCAAATATTTCTTTTTCGGGGTGATTAGAAACAGAAGAAATAATGCCGTGAGTCTATAAAAGAAAACTGGACGGAAAAGTTTACAAAAAAAACACGCCAGCTATACTTCAGGCAGCCATATCTGACGATGAGAGAGGGATGACATGCAGAAAAGTAGCACGAAAACACAACATCACCCTTCCATAATTTTTCGCCACAAAAAAAAATACGTAAAGAAAATCGGTGGTCAGGCCGTTTTTATTGAAGTTGAGGAGTCGGAAATCTTGCTGAGACTTGTTCACTGTAGTGAATGGGGTTATTATTAAAAAAAAATAAAATTTAATCATTGTCCGAATTTCGTGTTTCTATTCACCCCGAATTTTAGGATCAAAGTTTTTTCAAGAATTTCGATGAAAAGACAAATATTACATCCCAAAATTTAGTAGGAAATTTTACTAATCACAAATGCACCCACAAACTCATGTTTTTAAAGAAGCTAATTAGCAAAAAAGTGAAAAATATATTCTTATTGTGATTTGTGAAGATCAAAAGTGTGCCTATTCACCCCATTTTACGGCACTTCAATTTTGTACACTTTCCTATTTCGTACACTTTAATTAGGTACACCACAATTTCGTACACTACAATTTCGTACACGAGCGCCCCATGCACGTAAGGCCGCCTGCAAAACGTAATCTTACCCGCCGCAGGTGTAATCTACCCAGCCACAGGCGTGATCTAGCCCGCCGCAGGCGCGGGGATGAAGGGGCGAGCCTCCCAATACTATGCATTATCATTTTTAATAAATAAAACACGTGTTAATACAAAATAAATTTAAAAAAAGTAATGACAATAAGCTTGTATGTACGGTGCACAATTTTTTTTCTGCACTAAATGTATTGGCTGTGTACAAAAGAAGACGTTTTTCTGTACAAAATGTATATTTTATGTATAAAAAAAATGAGCCCAGAATTAGCGCTTTAATGGAACGAAGTGATACAAAAACTAGGCGGCTAACGAAGCTAAGGAAAAGTAAGTGTACAAAATTAAAGTGTACGAAATTCGAGTGTACATAATAGGAAAGTGTACGAAATCGAAGTGTACGAAATTGGAGTGTACGAAATTAAAGTGTACAAAATAGGAAAGTGTACGAAATCGAAGTGTACGAAACTGGGATGTACGAAATCAAAGTGTACAAAATAGGAAGTGTACGATATAGGAAGTGTACGAAATCGGAAGTGTATGAAATAGGAAGTGTACGAAATTAGAGTGTAGGAAAGAGGAAAGTGTACGAAATTGAAGTGTACGAAAATAAAGTGTGCGAAAACGAATTGTACGAAAATAAAGTGTACGAATTACGGTTGGGAGATTTGTCATAGCACCGCCCAGAGCATCACCCGATGGGCCGTTTGGCCCTGGTTGTCAATAAAAATTGGAACAGTGGAAACAGATTTGCTCCTTGCGTAGCAAATTTGAAATATTTCGATGGCTCAGCCGTCACGGCTGCCCGTTTCGAAATTTGAAAAATAAGTGTGTTTCCGTGGAGGAAAATTCGAAAAAATGACGACGCACTCAAGAAAATAGTTAGTACTTGAGATTCTACCTGTAGACTCGAACAAAAAATTATGTAATAGGGGGTTACATGAACTCATAGCTTGCAGAATTATCGACAGAGCCGGATTAACATTTTGAGCGCCTTACCAAAACTTCCTATATTTCGGGCATATATCGTTGAATTTGTCAGCTCCCATTGTGGACCGAAGTGGATTTTTCACTCGTTGCAACGCGGATAGTTTCCCAGTAGTATTAGCAATAGCTATACACTCGAAGATTTTCAGTGCGACCTCGACGTTCGGAAATGTTGACTTGAGATTATGTTGCAAAATTCTGGACGGCTGCAAGACTAATTTCGATTTTCACTCAGATTTCGTTCCGAACATTTCTTTTCTTCTTCTTGCTGTCGATCTGTATCGATTGCAGCATTTATGCCCGTCGTAGAACGTTTGAAGTGACAGCATTCATTCACAAAATCTTAGTCCAAATCATTTTCATATTTAATATTTTTTTCGTGTCTCACTTTCTCAGCGCCCCTCATTCTCCCGTGCCCTAGGCCCACTTTATCCACTGGCTAATCGGGTCTGATTATCGATCATCAATAAAATTGCATTAGAGCTGCTCAACAATTTATTATAATTTCAAATGAAATTCGACATTATTGTGATTTTGATTTGTTCGCATAGTCAACAACCCATCTGTAAAGCACTTGGATGTACTGCTCAACCTAAAAAAATTTAGATGACGTATTTAATAAAGACTTATCTCTACAGGCTCATAGTATGTTATTAACGAAGGGTTGTAATGGCGCGATTTTAGTCGAGGTAAAGTGAATGTTTACGTACCAAGACTATAATCAAGCTATTTACCCCTTGGTTACTACGACTCGTGGCTTTTTTTAATTTTCATTGAGATTTGACGTCGGACTATAATGAATTTTTTAGTCTGACCGTAATGAAAATTATAGTCGTGTCGACCATAATATGCCTATTATATACCTCCCAGTTCGTATAAAACTCGACTATAATATGGTCATTATACACACACCTACTTTCAGGTATACAAATGGCTAATGGGGCATTCCAGCATTACCAATATTACACTCTAGCTGTATCTCAGAAACCACAGCAGCTGCTTTTAGAAGTGTCGACCATATCCGATCGCTAAATGAAATTAATTGATTTTTGATTTCAGAACAAAAGAAATAATTCGGATTCACTGATTCGAATGCGAAAAAGTGCGTCTTAAGTTTTTACGTGACGCAGTCGCGGCCGAATTTTGGTTAAAACGGCATAGAACTCTGAAATTCGCAACTAACTTCTCGTTTAATAGGGTGATTTTACGCTGTAAGACACATACGTTGCTGTCACGTTTTTTCGTACAAATGTAAAATTTAGAACTGAGACAGTAATGAACAGACTTATGCTATAAGGTTGTAAGCTACATTTGCTGTCACGTTTTTTCGCGCAAATGTCAAATTTAAAACTGAGATAGCAAATGTATGTGGCTTAGAACCTTATTTTATATTAGCTAAATTATTATTATTGGACCCGTACGAAGTACAAAGGTCCTAAACGTTTACTACAAACAATTTTATTGTAACATGGGGTAGATCGAGGTGGCAGAGGGGGGGGAAGCATCTATTATCGTCTAAAGATGACGAATCAGCAATAAAAAAAATGTCCGTCTGTCCGTCTGTCTGTCCGTCCGTCTCCACTTTTTTTCCAAACGGCTCAACCGATCACATTAAACCCTGAAAGGTACATGCCTCCCATGATTCAAGTTCAAAGATGAGCAAAATCGATGAAGAGGTTCCGGAGATATGGTCGAGGAAGTGACCAAAAACATGGTTTTTCGAAGGTCGGTGAAGCTTTTTCGCAAATATCTCAGCAAGTATAGCACGGAAATTCCTCATTTTGGTGTCAAATCAAAGCATTTGATGTCACAAAACTGGGAAAAAAAATTTGTGGGAATCGGTACAGGGGTCTGGGCATTGGGACCAATGTAATGGACGAAATTGAGATTCTTGGCCATATACGAAAACAGTTTTCTTAACAATACGGAGATTTACTGTCAAAGGCAAAGTTGTTGACAATTATATTTAAGCGAACACGTGTTTCAGGGTTTTTGGGAAATATGGCCCAATCCTAGTATATGGCCACTTCCATAATTGGACAGGATGACCCAGATCTCCAGAACTATGAGAGTTAGAAAGTTGGTTCCAAAGGCGAAGTTATAGAGAATTAAATTTAAGCGAACACGTGCTTCAGGGTTTTGGGGAAATATGGCCCAATCCTGGTATATGCCCACTTCCATAATTGGGCAGGACGACTCGGATCTCCAGAACTGTGAGAGTTAGAAAGTTAGTTCCAAAGGTGAAATTGTAGACAATTAAATTTAAGTGAACACGTGTTTCAGGGCTTTGGGGAAAAATGACTTAGTCCTTGGATATAAGCTTTTCTAGATTTGAATGGTCTGAGGCGTACTTCGGTAGGGCCTTTCACATTACCTTGGGTAATTTCTATGGTTCTTTGAAATTCTTGCAGTTGGATTTTTTGCTTATTTGTATATTTAGGTACGTTCGAGTCACTTTGCCACATGTATTCTGTTTGTCACATCTATTCTGATACGTACGGGTTTTTGGTTATGTTTATTATTAGCTATTAGTTATTATTTATAAGTTACAAGTTTACGGTACAAGTTATAAGTTTATAGCCCAGATCAATACTGTAACTGATCCATATAAGTACTGATCAGTTTTAAAACTTATACGGATCAGCACTGAACAGTTTAGAAACTGATCCGGATCAATATTGATCAGTTTGAAAACTGATCCTGATCAATACTGATCAGTTTCAAAACTGATTTGGATCAGCGTTAATTATTCTGAAAACTGATATGTATCAGTACTGATCAGTTTTAAAACTGATTCAGATCAGTACTGATCAGTTTCAAACTAATAATCCAAATCAATTTTGAAACTGATCAGTTCTCATGCGGATTAGTTTTAGAACTGATCAGTACTTGTATGTATCAGTTACAATACTGATCTGTGCTATAAACTTATAATGTTAACTTATAACGTAAACATATAACTCAAAACAAATAGCTATATGCATATATGTTATAAACTTGGCTATAAGTGGCTTTGCCCAAACTCTCTATTGAAACACAATCAATGGCATTTGAATAGTATGAAACTGGCGCTGATTTAAAAATTGAATGATGACACACTCTTTTGTAGCATCATTTCATCTAGTAAATGTAAAAAACTCAACGTACCTTTTCAATATTCTGTGTAGACGAAAGAAGTGGAGCGCGAGCAATACCTGTTATAGCGTAAAAAGTCTTTTCTGCGATGGCAATTGCACTCACAACATCCAGTCTGTTCAGAATAAAATTCACGAATAATTTAAATTCTCTAATAGCTTTTAGACTCATAATATTACGGTAAGACTTTATCTCGCATGCTAAGTTTTGCGAAAGAATCTGCCATTTGCTGAATGATTTGAAAACTTCTTGCTGAGAGTAGACCTAAAAATATCCGCATTAGAACTCAAGAGCGTTAAAACAATGCTGTTTCACCTCTTCGATCCGCTTGAATAGATTTAGAATATAACTGAAGAAGGGCCTGTGCTTCCTCCGTTTTTCGAACTTTAATTTTGCGAACAGTATTTAGGTAACGCTTCATATCCTCGTAGTGGATGTTTAAAACATCATTTGGAATCTAGAATTCATGTAAAGTGATATGGCATATAGAACCGATTTCATGTATCCAAAAAAAAAAACGTTTTTACATTCCGTCGTGCAGGTAAGTTCACTTTTACCAAATCTATAAAATTCTAGAAATTCTTTTGTTCGAACAATGGAATTCTTATAAAAAAGCGAATTTTCTGTTACTTTGATTACTAACTGTGCTATATTCTACTCGAAACTTCACATACGCGTGTGGTGACTCAATTCTGTGTTAGGCCGAAAACAGATGAGCAACTCAAAACATGATTTCCTGTTGGTTTTCTTTGTTACGCATGGAAAGTCATAGCTCTACTGTGCGCATAGAGACATCCGTCTGTTTTCGGTCTTAGTAAATCACACCAGATTCTCACTCGCACACACGGCAAAACAACTAGCAGTAATGTAATCTACTACCACTGCTCTAATGCGGTGAATATCATTATGAAACTCAATTAACTTTTATTGGCGAAATGTCGACACGGCGTTTGATACTCACATCAACGGTTTTATTAATAGCTTCCACCAACAGATATTCCATAATGTCGTCGGATTCACGTGAATCAATTTCAATTGGTATCCCGAAATATCTAAAATTTCACTCCATCAACTAATCAATCTATTATGGTGAGTGAATAAAGATGTCATTGCGTTCAACTCGGTGAATTTCACGCCATCTGTTATCATTTTTACGAATATGAGCAAACTTACTTCATAAACATTGCAATATTAACAAAATCGTTTTTATTTCTTTCCATTGAACTCCAATAAGTCCACACTGCTGAGCACAGTGGAAAATTCTCTTCAGTTTCATTTAGAAAATATCGTCCAGAGTCGGTTACTACAATAAAATTATGTCTACTAAGAGAGACAAAAGTATTCACCACTAACATGTTTTTATTTCCTCAGCAAATTTATGTGGCAAGGCAGACCAATCACCCAAGAAACAAACGCCGTTTTTCGCAAGAAATACGGGACCAACTTCAACGAGCTTATCATGATTAATTGTAACATTAAAAAAATGATCTGTCGGTGCTAAGAAACTGAAAAGTATGAAGATTTATTTATAGAGTGGCAGCACGTTGGTTCTATAATGTCGTTTACATTTTTTTCAAGTTTTAACTTACCCAGATAACACAGATCACACTTTTTAATATGTTTGCCCACTGAATATACATTAAATGTGCGAAATTCAATGTTGTTGAGAATATGTACATAAAATGTACAAAAAATGTGCCTGTAAAGTGGTACATATTTCGTTGTACATAAAAAGCACATTTTTTGTGCTATTAAAACTCGAAATTATTGCACTATATAACAAGTACATTTTTCGCACATTTTATGTGCGTGATAAGGTGTACAATATTTCTATCACATTACCAAAAATGTGCTTGTGATGTAGTACATTTTTCGATGTAAACAAAAGGCACATTTTTTGTGCTAGTAAAACTCGAAATTATTGCACTAGATCACAAGTACATTTTTCGCATATTTTATGTGCGCGATAAGGTGTACACTATTCCTATCATATTTAATGTACCAAAAATGTGCTTGTGATGTAGTCCATTTTTCAATGTAAATAAAAGGCACATTTTTTAGCTATTAAAACTCGAATTTATTGCACTAGATTACAAGTTCATTTGTCGCACATTTTATGTGCGTGATAAAGTGTACACTATTCCTATCACATTTAATGTACCAAAATATATGTTTGTGATGTAGTACATTTTTCAATGTAAATAAAAGGCACATTTTTTGTGCTATTAAAACTTGAAATTATTGCACTAGATCACAAGTACATTTTTCGCACATTTTATGTGCGTGATAAGGTGTACACTATTCCTATCACATTTAATGTACCAAAAATGTGCTTGTGATGTACTTTCTATAATTTTACACTTTATACAAATTTAAGACACAAACACATAAGTATGCGGTGGCACAATTAATAAAGCAGTCGACTCAGAATCCCGAGCGTCTTGGGTTCGAGCCCCGCAAATGGCAAAAATTTTTCTAATAAAAAAATTGTAGATGGAGGACGTAGCGATCATCAAAATAAGAAAAACCGAAATAGAAAAGTCGGTAAACTAAAATTTTCCTTTCTTTTCTTACATAACATTATATGTGCATGAAATGTGCTAGTATTTCACACTAAAAAGTACATTAAAGGTACATTAGTTGTGTATTCAAAGTGTTTTAAATGTACATTAGATGTACATGTAATTCACATTTAATGTACATTAAATCCACTTCACGTTCCAAAGAAAAGATGTAACGGTAAGGGCGCTTTTGAATATTACATTAATTCGAGCACATTAAATGGGATCAGCACATTTTCCGATGGCACTTTATGTACATTTCGTGGGGTCAATTGTTATCTGGGTTAACGATAGCATTGGTAAATTAATGTTCTTACCGTTGTGCGAAGTTTCCAGTGTAGCTCATGATAGCGTTCGCAGATGAGGAATCGTGTCCGAAAGCTATTATCGGAATGGGAACATCATCACTTTCCTGAAACATCAGTACGTGTAACTATGCCGCTCGCTTTGAGAATAGACTCATTATAAAACTCTCTTTCTATGTTGTGAAAAGTGAACTTTTTCATGTCTCAAATGAGTGATGTAATCACAGTGAATCAAAATTGCATTCAAAAGTTCACTTTTTGCAAGTCGTCTGCAACACTTTCGCAACTAGTTGCATACATTACTATTAAAGCACTTCGGTTATCAAAAATCGTCTTCTACATGAGCTATAATTATTGTTTATTTCGTATCTCTGCAGAACCTTGGAGCCTCAAACTTTCCGAGATACGAAATAAAAAGTTATAGCACTTGTAGTGTAATATACCGTTACCGAATCAATGGATGCAATGCTCAGCAATAAGCTTATCTTCAGCGTTACGTTGTAACTCATTGGCATAAACTCCTGGCATATTTGAGCGGACAATGCGTAGACAAACGACCAATCCGATAATCCAGAACACATTACTTGTGTATGCAAGTCAAGAATGGATTGCGGTATCGATTGGGAATGCTGTTGAGATTTCTGTTCATATTGAGTAAACGCACGTGGAGTTAGGTAGCCTGACCATGTTCCGTGTTGAGTGTTTAACTTGTCTCCGTCATCTCCGAACGTTTCATTGTTTTGAGTCATCATCTCTAGTTGCGTACTCGTAGATGGAAGATCTTCGACTAAGCTTCTATTCATTAACGAATGAAATGAATGATCTGCTAATGATGTGTCACTTGTAAAAAATGGAAATGAGCTCTTTGGAGAGTGATCATCTGACACGTTGGAAAAAAGTGGAGAGAAAATTTCGTCCTGAGGTAAATGAAATGAAGCGACCGATATTTCATGATCGTTGTCGTTCATCATACAACTAAATAAATCTGCTGAATGTTCCGTTCCAACAGCACTATCAGTACTTATAATGTTGTCGATAATAACGCTGCTGTTTTCAAGGTCAATATTTGGTGTCTGACATGCAGCTTCGATAGTAATGCCCGCTTTCATATTATTCGGAGAGCTTTGTTTATTGTTAACTGTTCTTCTTTTGTTTGGTGCATGTTGATTATCGAAAGCATCCAAATTGAAAATTTCGTCTAAATTGTCGTCTTCTTTGGGTGTAAATATTCGAGTGTACATTTCGTTGTTGTGGTTTTTACAGGTTCCCTGAATTTTTTTCCACTAAATCAGCTAAAATCATAGGTTTCCGACAACGACAGTAACACCTGCTAAAAATATTGCACTGAAAAATGGTGGCTTGAAGCGTGTCTACTGCAAATGTACCGTAGAAGAAACGGTATTACCTTGCTGAATTTTCGATAGCAAATAGCAGTTGAAGTGAAGAAAGTTGATATTTTTCCTTTAACTCTTTTTAAATTATCAACAAAACGTAAACCGAACGGTTACTCATTTGTGAAACTCGTACAAAGCAAGATCTATTGGTTTCGATATGGTTATACAGAAGAATACGAAGATCTCTTGGGATTTCGACAACAGTTCAGATGAGGCTAGAATTAGACTACGAACATCGACTAGGGATGAAGAAATCTTACAGTGAGTAAATCTTTAAAATGTGCATTTTTCTTAATCTTAAGAAGACATCAGACGGCGTTCATTTTATCCGTTTGCGTCAGAGAAATGATAAGTTGGTACACTTGCGGTCATATAGGGCTAATTCTGTCGGTAACGTCAACTGGGTAACGAATTCCATCTCTTTTACACTAATATGAAACAAAACACATTCGTTCCCCAGGTGACATGGTAGCTACAACGTACGGGTTACCGATGGAATTTTCTATAGAGTTTTAAGAGAGCGTCTTTTGATCAATTAATTCTAATTTATCTCGAGGTCACGCGTCAAAATGAGAGAACAGAACCTAACGCACAATTCTCTGTTTCATTCATATTTTTTGACACCTAATTCCGAGATAAGTTAAATATGACTCTCTTTTAACCCTCTATAGAAGGAATGTAAGGTTAAAACTGTGTACGGAGTGGGAGAGAATTGCAAACGAGTTCTCTCAATAGAGGTGCCTAATTTGCTACCATGCTCCTTCCATCTCGCCATACGGTTACCAACTTAACATTTCTCTGTTTTGCGCACAGAGAAATTATAAGCTGTCACAACTGTGCGTATCTTGAATAAAAACCTTGGAATGAACGCACACAATGTGTCGAAAATGGCTCTAGGACCGATTATCCCCAGTCAAAATATCCCCGGACGAAATATCATCGGACAAAATATCCCCAGATGTAATGTCTATTATTGATTAGATATTATATTGCTCCCTCACCCCCGCGCCTGCGGCGGGCTTTTGTAAGCCTTTTAGGCGGCCTTACGTAAATGGGGCGCTGCCCCAAACCCCGCTAGGGGCTCCGCACCTGAGACCCCGCAAGGGGGATGCTCCCCCCTTGACCCCCCTTTTCGGGGGCGCCGCTCCTCGACCCCGCTTTTTTGTTTTTGGTTGTTTATTTCGGGTCTGCGTGCCTCGTGACGAGTTGGTAATTTTTCATAAATATTTCCTTTATGATGAGATTTTTTTGCTGTCTTGTAGAGACATGTACTATTTTACCGTCGTATCATCGTAATTCATTACATGAAGACACAATTTTGTGATTAGAGCCAAACTCACGAGTGTTTTTTTGAGCAACAAACTTCGAAAATTTTAGTTTTGATGAGTTTAGAGTTTGAAGTAGACGCGTTAAAATAACTTGCTCAAAATAAACGAGTGAGTTTGCGAGTTCACAGAATCGATTCCGAAGTAGGGTAGCAGGGTCCAATGTATAATGTTGGTGATGAGTATTTTCCCCCAGTGTACATATTTGTAAAATTTTCCGCGAAAGGCGTACCTAGGATCCTATTTTGAGCTCTGACCCATATTCGACAAAATAGTTTCAAATTTGTGTGTATATTTGCATCACGTCCCTAACGAAATGTCCCTATCGCTAGAGTTACGTCCACTACATGAATTCCGAACCAGTCAAACGATTTCCGAAAATTCACATCTTGCTTAACAATGTGCGTGGTGTGGTTCCGATTCACACAAAATCACTTTGCGGACCGATAAATCGGCTAGAAAGCATTCCAGATATTTTATTGCCGATCTTCGACATGTTACTTAAAGATCATCATCATCATCATCACACTTTATAGACCGTTTGCACCTTTCGGTGTGAGGTCTTTACTACTGATCATGGACCACCCTTCTCCATACCCCCCTATCCTGTGCCAAGGAGATGGTTTGTTCGCCTAGAGAAAGTCCCCTAACTTCTAAATCGGATTTAATTGAGTCTATAAACCTTCTCCTTGGCCTACCCCTGGGACGCACACCCGGGACTTGAGCATCCAATATCCTCTGTTACTTAAAGAAAGGAAACAATCTCTAAAATTTGCCATAAATATCTATCTGGGTGAAACCGTTGAGTGTTCTCACTAAAAAGATATCTTTTTGAAGGGTAAGAGTATTTTTTCCCTTCGTTTCGATGGAATTAACGTTTTATATGAAGATTTACTGTGATGAGGTCTAGAACCAAGATTTCAATGGGTAAAAACGTACCATTGTCCAATGGTCCAATGTCCTCTTAAGCACCTCAAAGATTATTGCACTCGCAGTCGCAGTCCTATGCAAAACTTTAAAAATTAAATTGATAGTCCCTAAGTGACGTCTGGGAGCCACAGTTGAATCTATAGACAAAAATGTTTCCCAGACATCCTCAACAATACTTCTAAAATTAATTTTTTTTAAACTCGACTGACCCACAGTTACGTTGGTAAAAACGCTCCACTCGACTTCCATTACAACAATTCAAAAATTAATAGTCTGGTTCTCTGATTGGCTGACCATAGCGTCGACATGGAGGCCTTAGGTGGGCAAAAATATTTCCCTCTACTTCCTCCGCAACGCTTCAAAAATTATATATTTAGCCCTCGGTCAACTGTAGAACCTGCCTCAGTTGAGCTGCAAGCTGCGGGAAAAAGACTTTTTTGTAAATCCTCAGACAAATTTTTGTTAGAGAGTCCGTTTGGGAAAAGCACGGTAACTACTTGTTATCCAACACTGTTTTGACACGTGTCAGCAATAAAACCTTTATGTTTTAAAGGCGAAACTTCGGAAACATAGTCAGATCTACAAATTATTCACTAAAAGGTGGTAGAAAAATTTTTTTCAGCGCTTCGAAACGCGTTCGGAAACTCGGAGTACAATTGCTGGAACACTGTAACATTTACGTGTGATGCGTCAATTGAAAGGTATTGACGAGACGAATCGGAATATCAAAAGTTATCGAAAATTCTGTTTGAGGATCAGTTGCTATTGGCGACAAAGCGCGCAAAACAGTGTGTTTTGTTTGTTTTTCAGTGTTTTTCATGCATATCTCACGGAATTTTTACTCAAGAATGATGACCGATAAGTCAAATGAAAGTTAATAACGTAACAAAAACAAAGGCTAAGAGTTTTTGCAAATTGGGTTCTTGAATTGGCTCTTTGTGGAAAATTCTCGGAAAAATGAGCAAAATAGCGTGTTTTGCCTGTTTTTCTCTGTTTTTTAGTTTCAGGGAGTATCTTCTCGAAATTGACGTTCAGTTTTTTACGTATATATCAGGAAATATCTTCTCAAACTCATTGAAGGATACACGAAATGAGAGGTCTTAATGAGGCCGATTACGTAAACTAAAGATTTTCAAAGTTGGTAATAATTATATGGAGGTAGGGTACACGATTCGGACGGGTTGGCACAGTGGTTAGCGTACTGGCCTTCCACCAAAACGATCGGGGTTCAAATCCCGTGTCGGAAAAATTCTACATGGAATTTTTCTATCAAGTGTAGCGCATTAATAACGTCCTAAAGTTCACTCAAGCTTCAAAAGTTGGGTAGTTGTGGTGTGTAAGACGTACACACTGAATGAATCGTATGACGTAACCAATATACGATGAATCTGTGTACGAAATATCTAAGCCTACTACGAGATAATAATCATGCGCCTCACAATTCTTGTAGTAATTGAATAAGACGCTGCATTTGCATTACTCTGAGACGTGGTTCGGAAGTCACGTTAAGCCGGTGGTCCAGACAACCCTTGTTATTGGCTACAAAAAGCTGTTAGTGGAGTCTCTAAAATACAATACAAAAAACGATGTGAGCAAAACGGGCCGTTTTTGTGTGTTTTCATTACAGTATATTTAAAATAAACATTTTCCAATTTTTCTGGGGAATTACAAAAAGTCTGTTCTAAGAGCTTATCTTAACGTTCATATGTAAAGTAGTGGGAATGAGTTGAAAAAAGAATCTGTTTTCCCGCAGCTCACTGTGTAATTTATTGTACAGTAGGGTGCACTAAAATACAGTCAGGCGCATCAATGTGCAGTAAAGTGCCCAAGGTGCAGTCAGGTGCAACAAGGTGTAGTGAGGTGCATCAAGGTGCATCAAGGTGTAGTGAGGTGCACCAAGGCATAGTGAGGTGCCCCAAGGTGTATTGAGGTGTAGCAAGTGCAGTAAGCTTTAGCAAGATGCAGTGAGGAGCGGTGAGAAGCAGTGATGTTTGAAATTCATATTATAGATATGAGAATCTTACTGGGTAGATGATACCGAAATAAAACTCCGAAATTTGAATTTAAATGAAAAATTGAAGTAGTTTTAATGAAACTAAAAAAAACAATTTTCAGGAAATACAAAAGACGTTCTTAACTTGTCGGATATCTGAACGATACTGACTCTACTTTACTTTGTTCTAATAAAAAAGAGAAAGAGATCGACAATCGTGTCGCCTCATTCCACATTCCATTCTCAAATTGAAATGTTTAATTCTTCTATCCCACATAGATTATTCACTTAAATTATTAAAAGTGCTGCACCTGTCGCAACTTTTCCTGAGGTAAATTGAATCATTTTTCAGTTATCAGTGACTGAAGTGAACGAAATTCGAGGATTTAATTTTGAAAGCGAAATTATGAGAGAAATGGTATTTCTGAAACTAAATCTGAAAGAAAATTTTAACTACACGACTGGGGCCCGAACCCAGAATCTTCACCTTTCCGGAGTGCTGCTCTACCAATTTCCTAAGGTAATATTTCTAATGTCCATTCTCATTCATTTTGGATTGACAAGTGATATCATGCTCGGAGCGGTAGCGGAGAGCGTGACGCAGTCCCCACACCCCAAAAAAAACGTCCACAAACCCAAAAACCTCCATACAAAAACCTTTGGGACAAGACACGATGTATAGGCGAAGTTTTGAGTTTTTTCCCTCGCCCCCCTTCCCTCCAAATTATTTTTAAAAACTGCGTCGCAGCAGCTTTCCAACAAGCCCTCACTCATCAAAATCGGTTGAAAATTGGCTGAGATGTGGAGGTTTGAAAATGGTACTTTTCCATACATCTTACCAAAATCCATTGTTCTCATTATTATGAAAACTTTTTTTCTGATCTGTCGGTTTCTATGTTCTATTAATAATTTTCGATCTCGAGAACTAGACAGCCGATTCGCATGAAATTTTCAGGGAACGTCAGAATCGGTCCAAAATGAAAAATTTCATATGCCGCTTCTCCGGGAAAACTCTGGAAAAGTCGGAAAGTGTGGAAAAGTGGTCAATTTTCATGGTTTTTCACGTAGTGCTCGGAGTTTTCGAATTTTAGCTCCGGAGTGACAATACCTAGAGAGTTGGTTTGTTTCGAGCGATTATAGAGTTTGATCAGGAGAATTTTTTGGGATCATAAGAAAATGGCTGCAGGGTGTCAAAAAGGCGCCATTTTCAATTTTCCTAAGCAATCAATTACGTTTTTTTGTGTTTTCAAATTTTAGCTCCGGAGTTACAATACCTAGAGAGTTGGTTTGTTCCGAGCGATTATAGAGTTTGATCAGGAGAATTTTGTGGGATCATAAGAAAATGTCTGCCGGGTGTCAAAAAGGCGCCATCTTGAATTTTTTGCTATCTTCTGAATTAGAATAGCCAGACAGTTGGTTTCTTCGGGAAAGTTATAGAGATTGGTGAGGAGAATTTTTTCGTTATCCTAAGAAAATGGCTGCCAACCGTCAAAGTGACGCCATCTTGGAATTTTTGCTATCTTCTGAATTAGAATAGCTAGAGAGTTGGTTCCTTCGGGAAAGTTCGATAGATGACTTGGGCATCATTTTGATGAATAGAAAGCGGGGTCGCCGAGGCGCGGAAGTTGGCCAAAATTGAGGCGAAAGTTTTCGCCAAAAAATTTTTTTCGTCGGAATCGATAGATATTGACTTGCGCATCATTTTGATGAATAGAAAGTGGGGTCGCCGAGGTGCGGAAGTTGGCCAAAATTGAGGCGAAAGTTTTCGCCAAAAAATTTCTTTCGTCGGAATCGATAGATATTGACTTGCGCAACATTTTGATGAATAGAAAGTGGGATCGCCGAGGCGCCGAAGTTGGCCAAAATTGAGGCGAAAGTTTTCGCCAAAAATTTTTTTCGTCGGCATCGATAGACCCAACAAAAACCTCTTAAAGGTAAAGTGTGACTCAGTCCCCAATGTCTACTTCCAAAATTAATGATATCAGTGGAGGTGACGCTTGCGCTGAAAATACGCATACATTTCCTTGACGACAACGTTACCCTGTGTTCAAAAATCGCGTCACAAATGCCAGACCCACCAGCGTAATAATTTTTCAACACTTTCAGTTTTCACACGCAAAAATTTAAAACTCAAAACAATCTTCGCAAAAAGACACGAATGTTAAATTTTTGCAGCGTAAAAACTGAAAGTACAGAAAAATTATTTCGTCGTTGGGTCTGGCATTTGTGACGCGATTTTTTGAACACAGGGTAACGTTGTCGTCAAGGAAATGTATGCGTATTTTCAGCGCAAGCGTCACCTCCACTGATATCATTAATTTTGGAAGTAGACATTAGGGAATGCGTCACACTTTACCTTTTAAAAGGTTTTTGTTGTGATCTCCAAGACGAAACATTTTTTTGCAAAAGTGAAAAATTACTTTCGTCACAAAAGTGCAACGAAAAAAATGAAATATGACTCGACCAATTTTGACGAGCCTTGTTTCGAGACTGTTCGAAGATTTCGCGATATTACTCTTAATTCGTAGAAAATTCTCAGAAAATCCGTTACCGCCAAAGAAATCATTAACAATCTTTCAAAAACGGCAAAAAAGGCCGCTGAGAAAAGGACACAAGTGAACCTAAGAGTGGAAGTTTTCTTGACGGTTCACCTTCAAAATTCGGAGGCACAAAATCCGGACGAAAAATCAGGATGCGTCAAAATCTAGAGGCATCCAAACCCAGAGTAGCGTCCGGGTTTTGTAGCGCCCGGATTTTGTATCTTCCGTGTTTTAGTGATACTAACTGAAGAAGTGTAGTGATACCCCGAAAATAGTCAAATGTGGTCACGTATTATATTAATATTGTTTTGAAATTCAATTGAACTTCACTTCTATTCATCATAATAATTCTTGTTCGGCATTTGTTTTGGGACTTCTTTTAGGATACAGCACCTCGAATTGTTTAGACAGTTAATTGAAATATCTCATAATACATAGAGGATTGTAATCCTGTGGCAGCGGTCTTAACTATATTAATTTAATATTGGGGTGCTCTGCCCCCTCACCCCGCGCCTTTGATACGTTCTACAGGCATGCGGTTCTGCCTCAAACCCCGCTAAGGGCTCTGCCTCTTAGACCCCGCGGCGCAACAGTTGAAGCCTCCGGATTTTGACGCCTCCTGATTTTGACACCTCTGGATTTTTCGTCTGGATTTTGACGCCTCCAAATTTTGTGTTTCCGGATTGTGAAGCGACTCCTTCTTAAATGGGCCTCGATTCTCATGATTTTCGTAACCTGCTAAAAGTGTAAATTTTTGTACTGACAACTGTCGTGTAACGAAAATCATGAGAATGGAGGCCCTGAGATATATTGTGCAATGTATGTTGGACCATCTTCAGAAGTAGTCTAGAGGGAGCTTGTTGTTTCATAGTTTTCTTGTCAGATTGCATGGAAGAGAAAATTATTGTTCACTGTTTTATTATGGATGTTGCTAAAAGGCTCCTAAAACGTATAATAATTGACAAAGTATTTGACCGAAATATCAGGTCAAGTCACAGAAAATACCGCGACTTGATGTGAGAAATGTTTGTTGTGTTTTTAGTGACAAGCTTATTGTAATGGCTTTGAGCTACTTCAACCAAGGATTCGCGTCGATCTTAACGAATTTCCAAACTCACAGTTTGCAACGAGTAACTTTAAAAAAGTTAATCAATTTAAAAACAATTTATCTTAACAGAAAAATGGTTATAATTACAACTTGGTACTTCAGTTTGTCATCATACATCTAAACCTCACTTTAGTTTCAGAAGTATATCCTTTTGAGCTGCAGCTACACTACGCATGCCACCTTCAACAACATTCAAATTATTTTTCCACAGACACAGCAAATCGTATAATTGTTGCCACTGCGGTCTACCGAACGTCCTATGCATTGTGCTGGAAATATGCACCTTGCGATTTTTCTGATCCATGCGGGCTCGTACTAATTTTGTTTTTAGAACTACAATACGAAAGGAATTATCAATACTTTTAAGAGTTCCTCATTGATTCTGCAGCGTTTGCATACCTTCAATGATGAACGGTTCAACTTCTTCTTCCTGGATTTGAAGTTCCTTTTGCAATTGTTCGAAAGTCATTTCCGGATAAGTTTCAGCCAACTGCATAAACGACAAGAGACGCATTTTCTTCATATTTTGCTCATGATTTAGTCCTTGTGACGTCACGAATTCCTTGTGATTTTTGTAGAAATTCAGGTAGCTGGAAAGTTTTTCTGACACAAATACGGACAGCAGATCGTGAATCAATTCGCCTTCCAAGAATCGCACTGGCTTCAACGACAGCAACGGATCCAACAAAAATGTGTTCGGATCGGCCAATGCCGTTACAATGCACTTCATAGCATCTTCTCGAGCGACAGATGCGTTTTCCGATGTGTAGGTGCCCAACAGTTCAATCATAACTTTGGCCGCCAACTCGCTATTGAAACAATTTTTCAAAAAAATGTTTTTTTTTTAATATGCTTCACTCACCTATTTGTATCCTTTAACACATCATGCAGCAAACGGTACATTTTCTGCATTTGTTCGTTGGAAGGAGGACATTGGACAAATTGTCCTTTTAGTTGGTCCACTGAACTGAAAACCTCACGCACTTGATCGCATTGTTTAGCTACCTGAACTAGATGGTAGTAAACGTGATATCTCAGCGGCGAGCTATGCTCGAGGTTGTTGAAAAGACGCCACAGCCTACAACATTCAACTATTAGCGGGCTGTGTTCTCATTTACAAATAACATTAAAATCTCTTACGATTGGAGGCACACTTTAGCCAATGGAATTTCTGGTGCCTTTGTTAATTTTTCGCAAAAAGCAAGAACAATATTTTCTCCACGGTCTAAAGGAATCTTTGGAATAAAAAGTTATTTTGTAGATTTGATTCAGTCCATGAGTAAGTTTCTACCTACCGTGACCATAATGGAGACGATACTGTTCAAGATGCCATCGATTTCGGTCGGATCGCCGTCTTTGAAGCAAACGTCACATACACCGATAATTTTGTGTAAGTCATCCTCAATCCCTTTACTAGATTTCTCTTCCGATATTTCGGCTCCCAGACTTTTGAAATACTTTCGTAATTCTTGTGCCTGCAAAACCAATATTAATTCACAAAAGAATATACCATAACCTCGAAAATAAGTTTGAGTACAAATTGCTGGCTCCCTTCGTTAATAAAGTGCAGTTCGACGAGTTCGACTAATTACCTGATCTTCCAATGTCAGGTCAATGAAAACCGCTGGTCCTTGCATCTTGAAGACCATAAATAATTGGTAAAAATTTGTTAAACACACAACACGTCTTCACTGGAGACCAGTGGAGAATGTTTTCAAATAATACTAGAATATGACACATATGTTGGCAATCGTACCAGAGTAGATTGGAGAATTAAGCCAGCTGTCATTATTTTCATAATTTTTTTCTATCCGATCTCGCGTTGTTGAAACCTCAAATTTCACAAATTGGTAAATTTTCACCAATTCACACGGACTTCAAGATGCAAGGACCAGCGGTTTTCATTGACTTGACATTGGAAGATCAGGTAATTAGTCGAACTCGTCGAACTGCACTTTATTAACGAAGGGGGCCAGTACTTTGTACTCAAACTTATTTTCGAGGTTATGGTATATTCTGTCGTGAATTAATGTTGATTTTGCAGGCACAAGAATTACGAAAGTATTTCAAAAGTCTGGGAGCCGAAATATCGGAAGAGAAATCTAGTAAAGGGATTGAGGATGATTTACACAAAATTATCGGTGTATGTGACGTTTGCTTCAAAGATGGCGATCCGACCGAAATTGATGGCATCTTGAACAGTATCGTCTCCATTATGGTCACGGTAGGTAGAAACTTACTCATGGGCTGAATCAAATCTACAAAATAACTTTTTATTCCAAAGATTCCTTTAGACCGTGGAGAAAATATTGTTCTTGCTTTTTGCGAAAAATTAACAAAGGCACCAGAAATTCCATTGGCTAAAGTGTGCCTCCAATCGTAAGAGATTTTAATGTTATTTGTAAATGAGAACACAGCCCGCTAATAGTTGAATGTTGTAGGCTGTGGCGTCTTTTCAACAACCTCGAGCATAGCTCGCCGCTGAGATATCACGTTTACTACCATCTCGTTCAGGTAGCTAAACAATGCGATCAAGTGCGTGAGGTTTTCAGTTCAGTGGACCAACTAAAAGGACAATTTGTCCAATGTCCTCCTTCCAACGAACAAATGCAGAAAATGTACCGTTTGCTGCATGATGTGTTAAAGGATACAAATAGGTGAGTGAAGCATATTAAAAAAAAAACATTTTTTTGAAAAATTGTTTCAATAGCGAGTTGGCGGCCAAAGTTATGATTGAACTGTTGGGCACCTACACATCGGAAAACGCATCTGTCGCTCGAGAAGATGCTATGAAGTGCATTGTAACGGCATTGGCCGATCCGAACACATTTTTGTTGGATCCGTTGCTGTCGTTGAAGCCAGTGCGATTCTTGGAAGGCGAATTGATTCACGATCTGCTGTCCGTATTTGTGTCAGAAAAACTTTCCAGCTACCTGAATTTCTACAAAAATCACAAGGAATTCGTGACGTCACAAGGACTAAATCATGAGCAAAATATGAAGAAAATGCGTCTCTTGTCGTTTATGCAGTTGGCTGAAACTTATCCGGAAATGACTTTCGAACAATTGCAAAAGGAACTTCAAATCCAGGAAGAAGAAGTTGAACCGTTCATCATTGAAGGTATGCAAACGCTGCAGAATCAATGAGGAACTCTTAAAAGTATTGATAATTCCTTTCGTATTGTAGTTCTAAAAACAAAATTAGTACGAGCCCGCATGGATCAGAAAAATCGCAAGGTGCATATTTCCAGCACAATGCATAGGACGTTCGGTAGACCGCAGTGGCAACAATTATACGATTTGCTGTGTCTGTGGAAAAATAATTTGAATGTTGTTGAAGGTGGCATGCGTAGTGTAGCTGCAGCCCAAAAGGATATACTTCTGAAACAAAAGTGAGGTGTAGTTGTGTAGGTCGGCGCTAAATTTTTTTACTTACAATAATGTAGACCATGTTGTAATTATTAAACATTCTTATGGTAAAATAAATATTTTTTATCGAGAAATGTTTTTGAAAGACTCGGGGCTAGGTCTGCGTTCTAAAGCCTGAATCTGCTGTGAGAAGCTTTGGTCTCAGAATCTTCCGAAGTGAGCTGCATTGTTCTCATTTATCTGTTCAGACGCTACAGACGACCTTATCTGATATGAAGAAGAAAATTTATTCAAAAATAAATGTGCCGCCTGCTTACAAAGTTGCTTTCATCTACGAACATCGTACAAATCATCGAAATTGTCCTAAAATTTGTCTAATTTAATTCTTCGTCAATTAACTTGAAGTTTAAAGTGAAGATGAATCGTAGATATAATTTCAACCCTTCAAAATACTTGGCACGGTTTTACCCACACGGTCATCGCGTACAGATGCCATTGCAGACTCTTGGAAGATTTATAGAATGATACTAACACCTGATCGATAACTGCATCGGTAAACAATGTTGTCTTTTTTCACAGTCATACCGTTTATGATGACATAAAACGCTGAGGCAATGAAAAACACTGACGGTTGGAGCGATATTGAAACACATTACGATCACTGGCCACGAACAGTTTTTCCTTCCGGTCAGGCCCACTTTGCTGGCCGATGTCTCCAGGAGGAAATAAAATGATAGAAGGGTAGTTCAATTGGGAAATGTAAAGTAGGGAACACTCGGATCTCATTAAGTACACACCGCGATTTTTGTCACGTTAACATTTTTACCACTAAATCGCATATGGCCAACAACTTTCTGGAAGATTGTAATGCTGCATCTCATTCAGAAAACAGTAATATGATCGTTCCTACGTTACATGTTATCCAACTACACCGTGGAACTACCCAAACATTTGCGCTAAATTGAAGCCGGTGGGATGCGTCGGTGACTAAAATGAAATTATACAGTCTAAGAAAAGGATTGTTGCTAAATGTATGTTTCCAATTTTCTTAGACTGTACGTATTCCTTTGGAAAGGTTAATTTGAGGAACGTTTGCTTGTATTCGCTAAAATCAAACACCCATAACGTAAAATAAATATTGTTCATTTATTTATTTACATGAACTTTATCGTAGATTGCATCTCATATGAGTAATAAAGTATCACATACACTCAAGTGGTTCTGTGTTTTTACACACAGGCGCTCCGGCTCGGTAGTTTTGACATATTTTGAACGAAGCGTCAACAAATGTCCTGTACGCTGGCAACACAACAGTTGTTATTCTCTCTCTCACAAAAATTCTCCAGTTAGTGTCAAAGAACATCTTGGGGAAACACGACTTTTCAATTTCAGTTGATTTATGTAAATATAAATACTGCTATCTACTACACAATCGTACACTTCCCGTTAGTATTTGTTGAGGTTAGTCACCCGTGCGTCACGGCATTCCTCGTCCCACGGCAACATAAAATATCATTGAAATTTCGTTTGTTTATTGCAGTAGAAAATTTCGATATGAAACGTGTTCAACCAACGTGGCATGCACCGCAACGTTCGGCATCGCCGAAATTGAAATTGTACAACAGTTTAACACGTCAGAAAGACACATTTATTCCGTTGGATGGGAACAACGTCAAATGGTATAGTTGTGGTCCAACCGTATACGATGCATCCCACATGGGTCATGCTCGCTCCTACATTTCGTTTGACATTTTACGTCGAGTATTAGTTGATTACTTCGGATTCAACGTGTTGTATGTTATGAACATCACAGACGTCGACGATAAAATCATTAAACGAGCCAGACAAAGTTATTTGTATGAGAAATATGTGAACAGTTCAGTGACACTGGAACAATTGCTGGAAGATCAAAAGCTTGTCCTAGATACTTTCAATGAAAACCTTCGTGCTACAACAGATTCGGATAAAAAAATGATGATGGAGGGAATGTTGCTACAGTGAGTTTAAGTCGCGTCGCCCTAAAAAAATTGTATCTAACGAAACATTTTGTAGAATGACAGGTGCTGTGGATCAATTGACCGCTGCTGTTAAATCAAACGATGAACAGAAAATATTTGAAGCGAAACAAAATTTCTTACAACAGTCAAAAGACCCGTTAGCGAATTGGTTGGATGTAAAAGAAGGATCTAATGTCACGGAACACTCAATTTTCGAAAAATTGTCAAGGCATTGGGAGGATGAATTTCACAAAGACATGAATGCTTTAAATGTAATGACGCAATATGAGTTAGTCGAGCGTATGTGCATAACATTCACATTATTTATTTACGAAGGAAAACGAGTCGAACAAACAGTTGATTTGTAGTTTTAAATTGCACCAAATATTTATTTATTTAGCCGACCAGTTTCGTCCGTTAAGCGAACATCTTCAAGGCTTTTGGCTGACAGCGGACGAAGCCGGTCGGTTAATTAAATAAATATTTGGTGCAATTTAAAACAAAAAATCAAGTGTTTGTTCGAATCGTCTTCTTTTGTAATTTGTCAATTGTACCGTGTTCCGTCCTTCGTTTTAAGAATGTGTAGATTTAAAGAATGCATACTACAATTTTATTGACGAGTTCTCTGTGTTATTTAAATAAGTTGTGAAAAGAGATCGTGATGAATGTTGCGCTTGGCTGAGGCTTTATTTTACCATGAAATAATTCGAATTTCGATTTCAGGTCCTTCCTCCAGATGTTCTAACACGTGTTAGTGAATATGTTCCTCGAATTGTTGCGTACATCGAAAAAATTATTGAAAACGGGCTAGCGTACGAAGCAGACGGTTCCGTTTATTTCGATGTGGCAAGTTTTGATAGCAAGTCGCATCACCATTACGCCAAACTGGTTCCTGAAGCGTACGGTGACACCAAATCGTTGAACGAGGGAGAAGGTGATTTGTGTTTGACCGACGATAGATTGTCGCAAAAACGTTCGCCAAACGATTTCGCCTTGTGGAAGAACAGTAAACCTGGTGAGCCATGGTGGGATAGTCCTTGGGGCAAAGGTCGACCTGGTTGGCATATTGAATGTTCTGCGATGGCTTCAGATATTTGCGGCACTAACTTGGATATTCACACAGGCGGAGTAGATTTGAAATTTCCACATCACGATAACGAACTTGCGCAAAGTGAAGTAAGTAGTGATCACATCAAGCATTTTCCATGTTCATTTCTTATCGTCACTCTAGGCATATTTCGACAGCGAAGATTGGGTAAAATATTTTCTTCACACCGGTCATTTGACGATAGCCGGATGCAAAATGTCAAAATCGTTAAAGAACTTTGTGACAATTCAACAAGCATTACAAAAGCAAACTGCCACACAGCTTCGATTGGCATTTTTATTGCACTCTTGGAAGGATACATTGGACTATTCGGACAACACAATGGAAATGGCTATTCAATTTGAGAAGTTTTTGAATGCAAGTTCATTTTCCAATTTGTCAAATGCCAAAGCTAACGATATCTTTTTCTCAGGAATTTTTCCTGAACGTTAAGGACTTAACTCGACATGTTCTTACCGAAAAACCCACGAAACAATTCGATATCTGGACATCGATTGAAAATGATCTTCAAACGAAGCTAAACAAAACTAAAGCAGCTGTTCATGAAGCTTTGTGTGGTGAGTATTTGTTTAATCTCTAGTGTAGAAGCAAAACAGAATCGAAATTCGAAAAATTTATTTGATTTTTTGGTCTCTTGTTCCACTCTCTGTTCAAAAGCTTACATCCCATTGTAAAAATAAAGCTCGTAATAAAATTTTGACGTGACGTGATAGTAACGTTGTGCTATTGTTTACATATTTGTTGATCCATATGTGCCATACATCTGTGAAATTGTCTGTTTTACTTACAATATAAACAAAATGACAAACATTGGACACATATGGTACAAGTGTCTTTTGAATGACAGATTTCAATCCTGAAGTCACGCGTAAACGTGTTACAGATTTCTGCTCAATTTGAATTTCCATCAATAATTTTGTGGAATTCCAATTAGAATTCAAACCCGCGGTTTTCTGTGGTTCTTTTTTTCGGGTACAATTAAAGTTGACCAGATACGTCGTGTCGCATTCGAAAGTCTCTGGAATGTAAGCCATTGTTAGAAGTTTGATGAAAATTTATCTGAAGAGCCGTTCAGTATGGTTTTGTCAAAAATCGAAGGGTTTGACAACATGATAAATGCAAAATCTGAAAGTAGACAGAAATTTTTTAGGTTTATTGAATTCAAAATTTTCGTCAAAATTGTTTTAGTACATGCTACAAGTCTAAAAAAGGGTCACTACACTAAAAGAAGAGTCAGGAATTGAGGAAGAATTTTAGTTACATCTAATTTTCAATGTACAACTTATTGCGGGAATTAGCGTTTTTAAGATTTTTGGGCTTTTAGAACACATCTGGAGCGTGCCTTGGGCTGGGACAATTTTTTTAGAAGCTCGGACGCAAAGGAGAATTGTTTTAGATAATTAAAATAAAAATCCGAGTCCGACACGTACGAAATGTCACAGCAGGATTCAGTACACCTGATGTAATCATTTAATTGACACGTTCAGTGTAGACCCGTACACCTGATGTAATCATTTAATTGACGCGTTCAGTGTAGACCCGATCGCCGCCGAAAAATTTTGAAAAAATCCCATCGCCGCCACCGAAAAATTCTAAATCGGCTAGCCGATGGCGCCGCCGCCGAATAAAAAAAAACGTCCCGCCGCCACCAGCCGCCGCTTTTATTTTTTGATATTTTTCGGCGCAAACTACAAAAAATTTCATAATTGAAGTGGCACTAAAATGTTCGTTTATGTAATCTTTTCTCTAAGACAATGAATATTTACACTTTCTTTTGAACTATAGGAAATGATTTTAAAATGATGAAAAAACTTCAAGTAGAGTGTTTAAATTTAGATACGGTTCACTTTTGATCTTGCAACTGGGGGAAAATGACAGCTGATTAAGAACAATAGAGATGACTCTTGTTTGTTTGTTACTAACAGCTATCAGTTTTGCCGTAGTTGCAAGTTCAAAAGTGAACTGTATAATGAGGTGCGAGTTGTCCAAAAAGCCCGTCTCGCTCATATTATTTTGGTTAAAAGCGATTGAATTGATGACCATTGTAGAGAAGTAGAAGACAAAGTTATTTCACCATGTTGGCATGCTGAGAAGGGCTGGTATTGGTCAGAGGAGCCGCCGTTGCTTCAATTACGTCCAAAAAAATATCGTGAATTCTTTGAACCTTTGCTGATATAAGAAAAATATAAAAACTAGAAAATTTATGTAAGTGGCGCTGGGGAAATACATTATCGCCCAAAATTATTTTCGACAATTTTGGCAATGTACGTGTCGAGGAAGGTGATGTCTCACAAATTGATGTCATACTTTGTTCTGAAAATCTTCGAACCAGCAAGCAATTATGGTTCGTTCATGCATTAGGTTGATCTTTACTCTAGTGCATGAACCTACTGGATCGATAACACAACTTTTCAATTAAAAAAAAATCCAAAATGACGTCAGTTCTTGAAAAAAGACGCAAATTTTGAGTATGTAAACGGTCCAAAACTTTTGTTGGCTCCAATTTCATCGGGAAAAATGCAAAGAATTGTTTGAACCTTTGTTGATATGAGAAAAATATGAAAAATACTTATGCTTACTTTTGTATAGATGGCCCTTACCTTGAATAACAGTGCCACTGGGGAACTATATTATCGCCCAAAATTATTTTCGCCAATTTTTTTATCGTACATAAATTATTGTTTACATACTCAAAATTTGCGTCTTTTTTCATGAACTGACGTCATTTTGGATTTTTTTTGAAGTGAAAAGTTGTGTTATCGATAGAGTTTTCTTTTCTTAAAATGTTGAGTCCTCAAACATCTAAATCGAACTTGAATCGACGAAGTTGTGCCTACTTTTTCATTGATGGCCCTTACCTTGAATAACTGCGCCACGTACATACATTTTCTAGTTTTTATATTTTTCTCATATCAGCAAAGGTTCAAAGAATTCATGATACAGCTGAGAGAATATAAACCACTACACTCTCCTGTATTTTGTGGGTTTCGTGTGGAGTATTTTTTTGTATGATTTTTTACATTGAAAATATGGGTTCCACACGAAACGAACGAAAACGTCAAAGTGTAGTTTTACATTTTCTCTTAGCTGTATTTTTAGACCCGCACGAAGTCCATTAGGTCCATAGGTCGGTGCGGCACGGGAGGGCTTCCGCAAATTGTGTTTATGTAAATAAGTGTTTGCAACAGTTATTCTTTGCCAATGTCTATTCTGATACGTGCGGGTCGACTAGCCCTAACGATATGTTTTTTGACGAAATTGAAGCAAAATTGGATTTTTTAGAGCCAACAGAAGTTTTAGACAACGGCAACTCCTCTGACCAATCTCGGCCGCCGATAAGAAAATTGACGCGCGCCGAAGTCAGCCGCCGGTAAAAATCCTCAGCCGATGTAAGCCGCCGCCGACAGCTGAAAACATTTTAGGCGCCGCCGCCGAAAAAAGTGGACCTGCGCACGGGTCTAGTTCTGTGCGATATCGCAACCAGAAAAAAATGTCGAAACTTAAATTGCGAAACAGTTTCATTTTTCAATAAATTTCGTTCGATTAGATAATATCGATACGAGGTCCGCTCTTGATGCAATTCGGGATTTGGTATCCAACAGCAACGTTTACATGCGAGATCATTCGAACAAGCTGAACTCTTTGCTACTTCGTAAAATCGCTGCATACATCACAGACATTCTGCACATCTTTGGAGCGATTAATGGTCCTCGAGGTGGTATTGGTTTTCCAATTGGCAATGGTGACTGCGGCGACGTATGCAATTTTTCAAATGTTTTAAATTCCAATTGAAAACATTTTTCTTTTGAATAGATCGAAAAAACTGTAATGCCATACTTGACTGCAATGTCCGAATTCAGAGATTCAGTACGGGAACATGCCAGAAGTCTCAAGGCCACGACCATTTTAAAAGTTTGTGATAATTTACGTGATGAGATTTTACCTAATATGGGCGTACGATTGGAAGATCGGGAGGGTGTGTTAAGTTTTCTTTTTTGTTTGATGTATGGCAACGAATTTATGATATTTTGTTAGGTGGCCCGTCAGCAGTTAAGCTAGTCGATAAGGCAACTTTGTTAAAGGAGCGAGAGTTGAAAAAAAATCAAGAATTAGAAAAGGCAGCGGAGAAAGAACGTAAAAAAGTGGAACTAGCAGCACTGGCTGCAGCTAAGGATGCAGCGAAAAAAGTGAATCCAAAGGAAATGTTTTTACACGAAATTGATAAATATTCAACCTTTGACGACAATGTAAGACAGGATTTTGGTCTTTTTTTCCAAGCTCATTTTTTATTCCATAGGGTCTTCCAACTCACGATATTGATGGCAAGGAGGTCAGTAAAGGACAAATCAAAAAATTGCAAAAACTCCAACAAGCTCAAGAGAAAAAGTACAACGAGTACTTAGCATCCACAGTAAATGGATCCTGATCGCATTGAAAGAAAATTTCTTGTCCAATTGCATTAGAACATTTTTTCCTCGACTAATTTATTTATCGATTTTTTTAAGTTACTTATTTCGAAATATGAATTAAAATCCTGCAATTATTCGCCATTCTTATTTAATTTGAACAATGAGTCAATCAACACCCGAGCAACGCATTGATTGTTAGTTGATGTCAACATTTTTTGGACAACATTCGCGAAATCTTCGACCGCTATGTATGAAACATAACACATTGGATTGCAAAGATTTTGGTGCCGCAATACTTATTCGGATACGTTCGATTCTTTTTGCAACATCTATTCTGATTCGTATGGGTCCCTCGCATATGGCTTCGTTGAAGATTGCCAGTCCATACTTAATTTTATCCTTTTAGGGACTTAGGTTCAGGTTTCGTTAGTTTGTATGTTCGTCGTTAAACTTTTTTGATTGATGACTGACTGTCCTAAACTTTTTCCCCTGAGAGATAGACACATGTCTGCTCAAGTCTATGTAGAAAGGTGAGCTGTCCCCCTTTCTCGATATTCAAATGGATCATACAGATTCACATTGTGTTCATGATTTTGATTTTGAAGAAAGAACTTTTATTAAATAATAAATTTTTCTTAAATCTAATGCCCGCTTAACATTGATGATGATGATGAACTTGAGTACATTTGCTGTCTCACGGGCGAAATTTGTAATTATCAGAGGTGTATTTCTGCCAACGATTTCAAAAATTTGCAGTTACTGTTTCGTCTGCGATTTCTTTTTTCGGTTGAATATCAAAACTCCTTTTCATATTCGGGAAACTGAAATTTTCGGGAACTGACCAAATACTTCTCCTCGGCGCTGTAGATGATATGTCCGTAACTAAAGTAGATTTTGTCCACTCTGCTGCATTGTCTGCTTTAAGAAATATGTCTTCTTTCCTTTTGTTTGTGTCGGAGTGTGTATTGAATGGAAAGCTGTACATTAAGTCTGTTACTAACGATTTACATCGGTGTTGCATTCTCTGGTAGATTTTCTCGGGCCGGTTTCTTTTTTCGTTTAATGGTGTTAATGGCATGTACTGCTGGGAAATCGGTGGATATATTTTCTTCAACGGCAATGTTGCTTTGGATTTTCTGACCATATGGAGCGTTGGAAAGTCATATTTTGCAGAGAAGTTACGTTGACAATAAACATTTGAAGCAACGAACGTACGAAATTGATTATTGAAGTTACTTCTTATGAACGGTGTTTGACGTCTTGAATGTAAATGCGGGAAAACCACCGGGTCTCTCATAATGAAAGAATTGTTATTGTTATTGCGATCACCTTCTACCAATTTATTCCACCGATCATTGGCCAGAAATTTTGTTCGAACCGTTTCCCAGATTCCAAAGCGGCCAAAGATAAAAGGAAAAAAACTTTGCTTCTCAATGCTTTTACCAGTTCCCAAGGCTACAAGGTTAGCATCGATCGAGATTTCTTGGCGAAATAAATATACCGCCATTTGACGAGTCTTTTGGAGGAGTTGGTCCATCAAATTGCAATTGCAGAATTTCAAAGTAGACTGTTTAATATGACTATACATATCGGGAATGTGACTGGATAATATTCAATTTATGGTAAAATAAACGATGAATAAATTTATAGTGATAATTGCCGGGGGAATGTTTATTCTTTTTGATTACGCCATCGCCTACTCAATAAATTGAGATTTGACCAAACGTTTTTCTCAAGAAGTAAAAAAAAAATTCTCGTTCTTCAAATCTCTATTGCTAATTCTAGGCTAAAGACACTGTTACTGAGTGTGACTGTTCTGGAAAAGTGCCTAAAAAATAATTACAAAAAAGTGGAATGAAAAAGGACAGCTCGACGAAAAAGGCAAGGGCTGTTGACAGTGGAAATTGGAAATGTTTTGACGTTCTAGTATTTCGAAACTCTACTCAAAATTAGAAACGTAACGTTAGATCTCTGTTACGACCAGGAGGGTTGAGATCACCCGCTAGTGCGCTAAGGTCGACAAAACTCGACGTTAAAGCAGTTCAGGAAACTAGTAGATGGCCTGGGAAGAATTTTTTGATCAGTGGTGACTACATTTTACTACCTCGGTAAGAGCAACGACAGCCCAAGAGAATATGGAACAGGCTTCATGGCTTAAAAGTTGCAGGAGACCGAATGTTGATTCAGATTACTACTTGGTAAAGGTGATTGTCAGGGCTCGAGTTCCGATTTCACACAATCGACAGCCGGCACACAGTAACTGGTCCTGCAGTTGTCAACTTCAAAAACCTGTAACTAAGGTAATAATAGTGATAATGACCTAAGTCCGGTTTATATTTGTCAGGAATGAATCAAGGTTTCCCAAAAAATTAGGATTTATTTTTTTTTTTGTGTTGGAACTCTCAAGAACTGCGATCAGTTTCAGGAGATTTCTAGAAATTTTCTCTATTTACTCAAAATCATGCGCGGAGTGGTGGCGGAGGGCGTGACGCAGTCCCCACACCCCAGAAAAACGTCCACAAACCCAAAAAACTCCATGTAAAAACATTTGGGACAAGGAGCCATATATAGGCGAGCTTTTGAATCTAAATTTGAATGTGATTATGATAGAAATAACATCTTGAAACCAAATCTGAAATGAAAAATTTGCCACGACTGGGACATGAACCCAGAACCTTCACCTTGCCGGGGTGGTGCTCTACCAATTGAGCTACCGTGGACGTTCTCACTTCAGATCTAATTTCGAACCGTTGTTTAACACTAACACATGTATTTGTAGCTAAAGCCGTGTACTTTATGCCAGTAATATGGGCAATGCACAGACATTACTTGTTGATAGCATTTTATGCGCGCTTTTTGCCACTTACAAATCCTTGTGTCTTTTTCGTTCTACCGTAATTATGTGTCCATTATTTTTTTATATGTACTGAATGCGAATTTTTGAGTTTTTTCCCCACGCCCCCTCCCCCTCCAAATTATTTTAAAAAAAAACTACGTCGCAGCAGCTTTCCGACGAGCCCACACTCATCAAAATCGGTTGAAAATTGGCTGAGATATCGAGGTTTGAAAATGACATTTTTGTATGGAGAATAAATTTTTCTGTTGTTCTCATCATTATGGAAACTTTTTTTCTGATCTGCCGGTTTCTATATCTATCTATCTATCTATCTATGTTCTGTCTATCTATGATCTATCTATCTATGTTCTATCTATCTATGTTCTATCGATCTCGAAAACTGGACAACCGATCTTCCTGAAATTTTCAGGGATTGTCAGTCTCGGCCCCAAATGAAAAGTTTCATATGCCGCTTTTCCGGGAAAATTCTGGAAAAGCCGTGGCATGTGGAAAAGTGGTCAATTTTGAGGGTTTTTTAGGTAATGCTCGGAGTTTTCGAATTTTAGCTTCGGAGTGACAATAGCTCGAGAGTTGGTTTCTTCGGGAAAGTTATAGAGTTTGGTCAGGAGAATTTTTTGGGATCTTAAGAAAATGGCTGCCAGCAGTCAAAACGAGCGCCATCTTGAATTTTCCCAAGCAATAAATTTGGGTTTTTTTGGTTTTCGAATTTTAGCTTCGGAATGACAATACTTAGAGAGTTGGTTTCTTCGGGAAAGTTATAGAGTTTGATCAGGAGAATTTTTTGGGATCATAAGAAAATAGCTGCCAGCTGTCATAGCGGTGCCATCTTGGATTTTCGTTTATGCTTTTTCGGTTTTTGAATTTTAGCTCCGGAATGACACTACTTAGAGAGATGGTTTCTTCTAGAAAGTTATAGAGTTTGATAAAAAGAATTTTTTGGTATCATTAGAAAATGGCTGCCAACTGTCAAAGTGACGCCATCTTGGATTTTTTGCTAAATTCTGTATAAGAATACCTAGACAGTTGGTTTCTTCAGGAAAGTTAAATGAATCAGTGGGAAGAATTGGTGACACGAAGTGTTCCGAAGGTAGCCGAAGGTGACACGGAGTGTTCCGAAGGAAGGCGAAGGTGACACAAAGTATTCCGAAGGTATTCGACGGTGATACGAAGTGTTCCGATGGTAGCCGAAGGTGTTGGAGAACAATTTTTTTCGTAGAAAATTTTTTTTGAAGACAAATTTTTTTCGGAGAATATTTTTTTTTTTGGAGAAAATTTTTCTGCGGAGAAAATTTTTTCGAAGACAATTTTTTTCGGAGAAATTTTTTTTCTAAGAAAATTTTCTTTTCTGAGAAAATTTTTTTCAAAAAATAGAAATTTTTTCAACAACTGAAAACTTCCAAAACGACTGATATTACAACAAAAACCTCTTAAAATCTCAAAAACCTCTCTATTTTCGGACTCACAGTTTTAACAGATCTCGAAGGATTCCTTAGAGAATTTCAGGAATGAGGTTAGCTTCCGTCCATGTTTGTCGACTTATTGGTTTATTTATAGAATTTTTTAAATAGAAAAAATTTTTTTTGGAGAAAATATTTCAAAATTTTTTTTTGCGTTCCGAAGCTTTAAGCGTCACCCAAATTGATATCAGTTGTTTTGGAAGGAGGGTCGAGGACTTGCGTCACATTTCCCTTTTATAAGGGGTTTTCGTTGTGATATCATTTTTTTTGGAAGTAGAAAAATTATTTTTGACGAACTATACAAATAACTTTTTTCGAGCCGCCGCCGCTGTCAAAAAGAAGTGCGGCGGCTACTACTCCCATGGGCGAAAATTATGCCCTCACGTTCATCTAAAACATATCGAAAGTTCTTTTAGCCGCCGGCCGCCGCTAAACCGAAGCACGGCGGCTATTACTTTCATGTGCGAAAGTAATCCTCACAACTTCTTCTACAACATATCGAAAAAAATTTTTGAGCCGTCGCAGCCGCCAAAGTGAAGTGTTGCGGCTACTATTTTCATGAGCGAAAATGATCCCTACAACATATCGAAATTTTTTTTTGAGCCGCCGCCACCGCCAAACCGAAGCGCGGCGGCTACCACTTTGGTGGCCGAACATAATCCCCACAACTTCATCTACAACATATCAAAAGTTTTTTTTGAGCCGCCACCAAACCGAAGCGGCGCGGCTACTTTCATGGCCGAAAATGATTTCCACAACTTCGACAATTTGCTCTGATTGTATCGTTAACGGTAAAGAAATGGAATATGAAGATAGTTTCCTTCAAGGAAGAATGATGTAATGCAATGATGGCCTCCAATGTTCTATTGCTTCTTAGTAAGATAAGTCGAGCAATTCACCATGTTTGGGTTTTGTGCCGGAAAATTGCCATTTACGATCTACTTATTTTTACGAAAATGATGAATTAAACTTTTTACTTTCACTTTACACAAAAAATGAATAAAAGGCTTTCGACACAAAAGAATAAAATAATTTCTCCTTCTTTCAACGTGTATTATATATCACATCGCGTTTTTTTATTTTTTATTTTATGCTTAAAACATTTTCGTTCCTTTCTAATTATGTACGTAAGCAGCTTAAATTAGGTATATTTTTCAAGCAGACAAACACTATACAGGATTCATAAAGCTTTGCTTTCACTTTACTTTTTCTTTTCTTTAAACTTGATTATTTGGGGGTTGATTTGAGCCGTTCAGCCTTCCAGTGGGTAGTTGATGCCACAAATACGAATAAAAATATCAAAAATAGAAAATAAAAAAACATTTCGTTAAAGTAATTGTAAAATAATAATTTATGCAACAAGTTACAAAACAAACATTTTTTGTGTCCGGATTTCGTAATATCGGTATTGTTGGATGGGGATTCTGCCAACTTTCTCACATGCTTGCGGCGATTTGGCTTAACAATTCGAATTTGAACCCGGGAGTAAGAGGGAGCATTGATTATGTGTCATCAATTTTTTTTAATGAAAAATAGTCATACAACTGATTTTGAGTTCAGGGAAGGGTATTTTTGGACCAAGGCTGCCGGAATAGGACCGCGTAAATAATTTTGTTATGTAAATTTCAATCGATTTTCCAAAATTTTTTATTGGATCCAAAAATTTACGGAAGTAAATATTTCTAGTTTTGGCTATTAGATTAAAAAATGAACGTTGTCCAATTTTCGGTTTATAGTCCCTCGCTCGCATTTTCACTTTCTTCTATGCAATGGGAAATTTGTAATTTCGAAGATTGTGTCAAACGTTTAATTTGTGTTACAATGCAAACGTCTGAATAATAATAATAATTTAAATAGCAATTTATTTCGAAAACCAATGGCCCATTCTATGCAAACTGCGACGCCTGTAATGTAAGGAACGGAAATACCGCCTTAACCGTAGGAGATAACGAGAACATTCGTTCGGCGGAAAATTAGATATGACAATTTTGAACAATTTTTTCATAGAACACAAAAATTGGACCCTTGGGTGACTCAGAAGAAATTTTCGTTCCTTACATTACATACATTTGGAATGGCCCCAATACAAAAAAAGGAATTTGATATCTTAACGACCATTTTACGTTTAAGACGTATGGATGTATGTACACACACACAACGTGTAGAATGTACATTGTACTTTTTAAATCACTTGTACAATGTACATACAATGTAAACGTTAATGTGTGCAAGGAGCACGTTACGTTATGAACAAGTGGTAAGCTCATTTCTTTACAATATACATCGTATTTATTGATACGACTCATACACAGTCACTCGCAGCTGGAAATAGTGTATCCTTGGTATCTAGGATACCGGGCAGTTTGGGGGCCGAAAAACCGGATACCGTGAACTGAGTACTCTTACAGTAAGAGTTTCAGTGCTTGAGTTAGGTATAACTTTGGAGTTTTGACGTTAGATGTAGTTATACATTCATTCTCAGATATAATTCACTAGTCCTAGTTTCACCGTAGATTGTTTATATGTAACATCAAATAGTCGGTACTTCACCCCATATCAGCATATCGAGGTGCATGACTTGACTGATGATTGGCACTGGATGCCGAAATGTTAATACTTCTAATATGTTCAAGAACACAACTGTTCTAGTTGAGTTCAATCTGAGCGTCATTACAATGACAAAATAATTCAAAATAAAAATTCTCAACCTGTGACCTTCTGTTACTTGTCTATGTGATCGAAAATTAAAGTAAAATTTCCACGTTTCAGTTCTTAGGAGGACCGTCAGAACGTCGAATCGAAGTTTGCGTTTTAAAACGAAAATGAGTCAAGTTTTCTGAGGAAAACAGTTTTATAGAAAAAATCAATTGAATAAAATAGGACGTGAAACGGGCAACACGCCCAAACCAAATTCTTTTATTAAAAGTCCAGAATCCTCAAAGGATCTGTGGCCTTAGGAGATCTCTGTCTAGCTGTTAGTTGTTCGACCAGATTTCAACAAAATCAATTGCATGACGAACAAGTGATATGTAGCTACAATGTGTACAGTTAATCGCTAACTTCCGTATCTCTGAAATACTGAAATAAATGTTTTCTTTTGATGAATTTCTTTTTATTAAATTTGGCTACGAATAATTGAATTTATATGCACGAAAGTTTTCCACTCAAATCAACTGTTAGAGAAATGAACTCAACAGTGGCAAATGAAGTTCTCTATTGAGGAACAATATTAGAACATTTGCACGTGTTAATCTAATAGTTGGCTACTACTGTACCTGTAAACAAACCGATTCATCGATTAAACAGAGTTTGTAAAGTTCATTTTTCAGTTTTTGTTTTCCAACATTGAATTGAATTTTGTTGAAAGTTATGGCTTCTTTCCTTTGATGTTTTAACTGATTCTTTGCTTCAAAAAATTGGTTAATAAATTGTAAGTTAATAAAATTTTTCAATTCGAAGGCTTGTAGCGCCTTTACAAACTTTGTGAATTTCACTCGAGCACATTGTAGTAACAATTAAGTTGTTGCAACTTATCACAAACGCATGCAGCGGAGCCGTTTGTAATTTCATATATTGGAAATTGCCGAAAGGTAAATATTGAAAAATCCGTCTGAAGCAAAGGCCGGCGCATAAAACCTCTTATCCCTAAAAAAAGGCCTCGAATTTAAAAATAAAATTGAAATCATGTGCAGGTGACCCCCACTTATCACAATATGTAGCGAAGAGAACAGTTGTTAGAAAAAGACTCGAACTAAATCTAAATAAATATTGTCTTATGAAATTACGTCGACAATATTGAAAAACACGTCCGAAGAAAAGTGATAAAATATTTTGGAAAAAATTTTCACAAAATCTAAACAAAAATTCATATTTCATTAGACGTTCCAACCAATATAGTTGGTCTCTTTCTAAGCAACGCTTTGAAATAGAAGAACAAAAGTCTTCTGCGGCGGCCTAGTCACCATTTTTTCGAAAAATGATCTTCCTAAACGTTAATCTAGGCTTGATTATCTGCCAGAAAAAAAAAACACCACAAGCCTAAAAAAAGAACTCAATCTGAAATGAGAAATGCTAATGTACAGCTGAAGTGTTCAAAAAGGGTACAGCTAAACCCAAGTTTAAGCGACACTATGTAACGTTACAAGCGTATAATGTACAGGTCGTACTTTCGTCTTTTTTTTTGTGAACAGCATAAGCTGCTCTTCACTAATGCTCCAGATTTACTTGAGGCAAAGCTTCTCTAACTATTTACTCTTTAGCAGTTATAACCGGGCATTTAACGTTCTTATTGTATGCTAGCGTAAAAGCCCATTCTTCATTTCACAACCATGAGCATGAGCAATGCATACATAACAGTGACTTAAAGCTAGATGGAAAGTAATATGTTTATCGTATTTACTATCTTTTCTTTGATTGTATTCATAACGATAAATAAATAACTAAATCGGACTAAACAATGGATGCCACGCCTCCTAAAACGTTCGTCTCAGTATAAGGTGCGTGTGGTGTCATGCGACATATCAACACTTAAGACTTTTCTCCAGCCTCGCACTATATTTTCCATATGTAGTGCGAGTTGCATAAATAACTATACTGTCATCGACTACAAAATATTCTCGTGTATATTATACACATACTTACTCGCATTCGCTCGCGTGTGTGCTTAATATACACTTGAACAATAATGTTCGACTTCCTACTCGATGACAGTAAAAATATATTGAGTAAGAAACATGTTGCGATTTAGCTAACTGCATTACACTCGTTGTTTGTATTTTGATTTTTCTAGAGTCGTATAAGATGTCCTTACTAACGCTCGTCGTGTGGTTGGGAAAATGATCTGTAATAGTTTGTATTGACCCCCATCCGCTGTTTCACTTAGAGCTTGACAAATTCGGATAATTATGGCCCTTAACATGATAATGGACTGAAATTAAAGACATAATTTTTGTGAAAAATCTTTTTAAAAGTTGTTTTTACTTTTATTGCATTTACGTATTACTCTTGTGAGATCAAATGAAAGGACGTTATTTTAGCGTGTAATATTATTTTTATAGATGAAATCAATTTTAATATCATTCGTGCCATCTTACATGAGGTATGCCGCTATGTGAATAAACTCACATAATATTTCTTTTTTTTTTGGTCGAACAGAAGACTGGGAAAATAAACGAGCTCATTATATACATAAAAATTGTTTTCGTGTTTCATAAAAAGCTCCCAATGTTGGCATCAATTATAAAATTATTAATTCATATCCCTTATTGAAGGAGGAACATTACTAAGAATATTTTTAAAAGTACTTCACGGATGATACTTGAATGGTATATACAATCTATAAGTATATATCGTTAGTGAGTATAGATACAGATTATGTTGCCTAAATTTTTATATATATTGCACATATATATATACATTTTTATAAACGGTGTATCGGCTATACATGTACATTTCAGCATTCATTTTATGTGCGAATCTTCATGTTTTCATAGAAAATGAGTACGAGTCTGAAAGTAAAAGAGTCCGCCCATCTGATATTTTTTACCCGTCGTTTTCGGGAGAGGATTAATTATGAAAATCTTATTAAAACTCAACAGCAAAGGCATATAAAAGTTGCGCCGAAGGTAATTACGAAGTTTGAATCGTTCTTTTGGGGGTTGATTTTCCACGTGCCATTAATGGTAGTGTGAGGTGTATGTTTCCTACTTTCTATCTATACATACAGAATGTAACGAATATAAAATACAAACGAGGGGGTTATGAAAATGTATCTCTATAATACAAAATTCTTCTTAATCTTATTTTTCATAAAGGATAGCCTCTGTACAGCTTTTTGTACGATATTGTATTTATTATGTATCCTCAACCTGGATCTTCAACGAGAAGCTCAAAATGTTTAAAGAGTTTCGGCTATTTCGTGCTTCAATTAAATATTTGCATATACTACTTTTTTCAACAAGAATCGGTGTTTTTGTGTCTTACACCTTCTAAATTATTTGATGTACATACTTCTTTCAGCGAAGCTTTTAGCAACTTCAAACGAATTTATGATAAATAATATGAAAAGTTCCACGCAATGTTTTTTAAATGTGTAAGAAATAATAAAGTGCAGATGGTATTTGAGAGATGACGAAACGTTTGCACAAGTTGATCGTTCAAAATACAGAGGAACAAAACCCCGAATTACAAAATCAGGAAGAAACAATTAGGAAGCATCAAAATCTGGAAGCCTCAAAATCAGGAAGCGTCAAAATAATGACTTCTCAAAATACTGAAGCCTCAAAATACAGAATGACAGAAAAATTCCAGATTTTTTCTGGATTTTTTTCTGACTCTTGAAAAAAAATCCGGAAAACTCAAAATAAGGAAGACTCAAGATCAGGAAATTTGAAATAGGAAAGAAAGATTCTTAAAAAATTTCATGAACCATCGTTTTATTTATAGGATTAAAAAAAAATTGTAATAGTAGATTATGTATCTATTGCCAAAATTGTTATTTTGACGTGTGAGGTATTGTGGCCCGAGCCGACCTTGACCTCGAAAGCCTCGTTATTTTCACCATCTATTCTTACAGCGTCCCTGCTCCCTAATGGCACGCAGTAAACGCAAATTGATACCATACTTGCTAAGAACCTTGAACAGCTTCTGCCTTGGTACCCGGTCGAATGTCGTCTCCAAGTCAGTGAAGCATAAATATGATGTGCCCTTGTTCTTTTCATAAAGCTTCTCGATAGTCTAGTCTGTCTGAGGCAGAAAATCCGATCCTGACACACTCTCTTAGAGGCCTGAAACCACCCTGGATTTCATCCAGTACACCTTCCACTATGTTCCTAACCCGGTCAACAAGTACACTCGCGTACACCTATCTTACCACGCTGCATTACTAATTATAAAATTCAAAAGTTTGTCTGTCGGTTTGTCGGTCACAAATTTCCAGCGTGAACCAACATAAGTCCAACCTGCTTGAAGAGTTCCGAGGAACTAAAGCAAAAAGTCGTTTTGCATTGCCTTTAATAAGCCGAAAGCCAAAGAAAAGGCAGTGCAATAGTAGATTCTTTTGCATTGCCTTATATGAATCAAAAAAAGGCAATGCAAAAGTAGATTCTCATGTGAATCTACCTACGTCCGACTTGCTTGAAGAGTTCCGAGGAACTAAAGCAAAAAGTCGTTTTGCATTGCCTTATATGATTCAAAAAAAGGCAATGCAAAAGTAGATTCGCATGTGAATCTACCTACGTCCGACCTGCTTGAAGAGTTCCGAGGAACTAAAGCAAAATCGTTTTACATTGCCTTATATGATTCAAAAAAAGGAAATGCAAAAGTAGAATCGCATGTGAATCTATCTACGTCCGACCTGCTTGAAGAGTTCCGAGGAACTAAACCCTCCCTTTTGCATTGCTTTTTTTAACCCAAAAAAGCAATGCAAACCTAATTTCGAGGGGGAAGAGAAACCACAAGGGAAACCTAGAGACAGAGAACGAGAGGCGTTCCTTTTGTTAAAGTACTGGGACCGCAATGAAGCAGTCCCTTCAAAAATAGTTTGCTCTTATTATGGGTACAGTCTCCCATAATAAGAACAGTATCGCCATCCGCACCTAGCATCGTTTTGCAACGACGCTTAGCGCTGGACATCACCAACAGGCGATACTTTCAAGCGAATTAAAAAGTGGTATTTATACATTTGGAACTGCGTACTTCCTGTGAAGTATAAAATTTATACAACGAAAAATGATTAGAAATTTTGTATGAGATTTGTTCAAGTAATTTCAGGGAGAATATTTACGTTTGTGTGTGTGCGTACATGTAAGAAGCAATAAACGAAAAAACTATTTTATGCATGTGGCTTCATTCACTAATATTCTCAACGCATTTACGTTTGTTTATTAAGTGGCGTATTCAAATATTTTTTTTTATTTGTATGAAATGAAATCATGTGGCGTATTCAAATATTTTCTTTGTAAGGAATTATTTGTATGGAACGAAATGATGCATTGATTTTGTTTATACATTTTTTTGGTTGGTGTAAATGTCGGCAGTTGGACATTGGGCCAATTTCAATGTTTTTAAAAATATCTTGGAATGTATGGGAGTTGGGTGATAGGTTTCATTGGCAAAGTCTTAGAGTTTAGTGGGTAGAAGTCACCAGCATTGGTGAAAATGTCGGGCAATTGGACATTGGACCAATTTTAATGTTTTTAAAAATATCTTGGAATGTATGCGAGTTGGGCGATAGGTTTCTTTGGCAAAGTCTTAAAGTTTTGTGAGTAGCATCTTTATGAATCCTAAGAAAATGGCTGCCACCTGTGAAAGTGACGCCATCTTGGATTTTTTGTATTTTCTGAATGAGATCAGTTACGCCTTCGGTTTCTTCGGGAAAGTTGTTGATGTTGATAAGTAGAACAAAGTAGAACAAAGCTGGACAAAGTAGAAATAATTTTTGAGTGCCAATCGATAGTGGAGGCTTGGGGCAACAAATTTGCTGAACAATGTTGGGTGAAAAAGTTTCATACTACCGAGCTATACGTCGTTCTTTGGCGATTTTATCCAGAGCTGGAGCACTTATTAACCAATATCTCGGCCGGTAGTTGCCGGAATGAGGCCAGTGAGGTGTCAGATGAAAGGTTTCGGAAGTGTGAAAGTAGAGAAACCAATTTAAAGAAAATCGGTTGAGCGGTTCGGTGCCCAAGGTCGTTCAAAGGAGGCAAAATTGGACAAAAATTTGCTCCGCTGCCCGAAAATTATTGAAAATTTTTTGTTGATATGTTGTCGGGTATGTTGCAAAACGTCGAGAAAACATGTTCCGGGGTGGGATATTGTTCTGAAATAAGGGAGTTATGGGTAAAAAACGGGTCATAATTGAAAATCGGCTAAAAGTCAGTCAAGATGTCGTCTTAGAGATTTGGTCGGGGAAGTGTCAGAGTAGAATACATAGCAAGTGCAACGCTGAATACGGGGAACTTGAAATACGGGGAACGTTGAATACGGGGGAAGTGGTATACGGGGAACTTGGAATACGGGGAACTTGGAATACGGGGAACTTGGAATACGGGGAAAGTTGAATACGGTGAACTTTGCATACGGTGAACGTGGGATACGGGGGAAGTGGAATACGGCGGAAGTGTAAAACGGTGAACGTTGCATACGTTCCACGGAGGAGGTGGGATACGGGGGAAGTGGTATAAGGGGAACTTGGAATACGGGGAAAGTTGAATATGGTGAACTTTGCATACGGTGAACGTGGAATACGGGGTAAGTGGAATACGGGGAAGTGGCATACGGGGGAAGTGGAATATGGGGGAATTGGAATACGGGGAACGTTGCATACGTTCCACGGAGGAGGTGGGATACGGGGGAAGTGGTATAAGGGGTACTTGGAATACGGGGAAAGTTGAATATGGTGAACTTTGCATACGGTGAACGTGGAATACGGGGGAAGTGGAATACGTGGAAGTGGAATACGGGGGAAGTGGAATACGAAGAAATAAAATTCGGGGAAAGTTGAATATGGCGAACTTGGAATGCGGTGAACGTTGAATACGGGGTAAGTGGAATACGGGGGAAGTGGAATACGGAGGAAGTGGAATACGGGGAACGTTGCATACGTTCCACGGAGGAAGTGGAGTACGGGGGAAGTTGAAACATTACGCATCATTATTTAAAACGAAAAAAAATATGGCTCTGAATAGACAACACGCGAAAATGATAAAGCCTGCGTAGCCCCTAGGGGCGGGGGTTTCGACTACGTAACCTACCCTTTAATGTTAAAGCGAAAATGATAAAGCCTGCGTAGCCCCTAGGGGCGG
>CM055403.1:55147562-55188958 GCA_029228625.1 Pseudolycoriella hygida | reverse complement strand
GGGGTCGCCGAGGCGCCGAAGTTGGCCAAAATTGAGGCGAAAGTTTTCGCCAAAAAATTTTTTCGTCGGAATCGATAGATATTGACTTGCGCATCATTTTGATGAATAGAAAGTGGGGTCGCCGAGGCGCAGAAGTGGGTGAAAAAACAAAAAACTTCCAAAACTACTGATATCCCAACAAAAACCTTTTAAAAGGTAAAGTGTGGCGCAGTCCCTAATGTCTACTTCCAAAATTAATGATATCAGTGGAGATGACGCTTGCGCTGAAAATACGCATACATTTCCTTGACGACAACGTTACACTGTGTTCAAAAAATCGCGTCACAAATGCCAGACCCAACAACGAAATAATTTTTCTGTACTTTCAGTTTTTACGCTGCAAAAATTTAACATTCGTGTCTTTTTGCGAAGATTGTTTTGAGTTTTAAATTTTTGCGTGTGAAAACTGAAAGTGTTGAAAAATTATTACGCTGGGGGGTCTGGCATTTGTGACGCGATTTTTTGAACACAGGGTAACGTTGTCGTCAAGGAAATGTATGCGTATTTTCAGCGCAAGCGTCACCTCCACTGATATCATTAATTTTGGAAGTAGACATTAGGGACTGCGTCACACTTTACCTTTTAAAAGGTTTTTGTTGGGATTGGTGACGACACATAGAACACACTTCAGGCAACAGGCAACATTTCGATGAAAAATCTTTTTTTTTTTTATTTCAGAGAGAAAATGGTTTTGTGATATTCAAAAGTGACCGTAAATAAAAAACTAAAGATGCAGAAAAGTTTGTTTACTCGAACTACAACTAAAAACCAGTGTGTTTAGTTGTCGAAAATTCAAAATTCAACCCACTCTACTGGATACTTAATTGTATGTACCTCAGCTATCAGCACCAGGCAAATGATTCATGCACAATTGTGTGTGTAGTCTCCGTTATTCAAGTACTCACCGATGAAGTTTTTGGAGATAATAAATATTTCTCGGAATTTTGTTAAAAAATTACTCAATCTGTCCTTGGACCTAAGTGTCCCACTTAATAATCTGCAGACGAATATTTCTTCTCAAAATAGTTTGTAGTTTAGAATGTTATTCATAAAATTCTTATTAAATACTTATAACGAGCTGTGCTGTGCATTAATACATAAATCACCTGAACTTCGTGTATTTTGCTGGTATTTCGATGGCAATAACGTCGTCATTTAGAAGAAATTTTAAACATTTATTCGATCTCTATTCAGTTCCAGCTTAATTCAAAGCAGGAATTTTTAAACAAGTGAATCAAGTTAAAAACTTAATTCTCCTATCTTTTAGCCACGTTATAACGGTTGAAGTTCAAAAGGTTCGCATGTGAAAATGAAATATATTGCAACTCAGTGTAAAATTTACATGCACACGTTGCGTCACGTGCGGTATAGTAGGGTATCCATTTATGAAATTTTTCTCCGAAACACTGAGGAATTTCGATATTTGTTTCACGTCCAGGCTAGGTAATAAGGGTTGAGGCGAACCCTGGCATCTAAGCCTCTGAGTATGAAAGAAATTTACGTCAACCTGAACTTGAAATAAAATCAAACTTCAGATTTAGTTCAGGTGTAGGTTCAATTCAGATTGGGCCTGACTACGACACATTGCACCGTGAAATCTCGTTCTATTAATGAAATCACTATTTCAAGCAAAAAAGTTCTCTGGCAACCCTTGGAACACGGCTGCGACTGTGAAACCTAATTTATAAGAAAAGAAGCGAAGCTGGAAAAATAATTGCAAGGATTTAATATTCAAAGAATGTAGTCAACGACATAACATTTTTCAGCTCAATTCACGGATTTTCTTTTCTACTGAATACTTGGGGAAAATTGTCCTTTGAAGTAATGTTAACAAGAAAAATTGGAATACACTTTAGAGTAATTGACAATATTCTTTCCGATCGACTTTTTACTCAAATACAAAGCGAAATTCATATTTTCTTTCGCGTTCACTTATGTGTTTTCTGTTCCGAATAAATAATTCAGATGAGATTGAAAAAGAAATGATTAATTGCACCTGATGTTTGAAACTTATTCTTTTGTAGAATTTGCTTTTCCGTAATGTTTGATTATGATTTGAAGTAGCATCTGACATCATTTATCACGAGATTTTTTCTTGATGTGTGCGAAATTCCAAACAAAAAATTGAGATTCACAAGTTGTTTGGAAATTGTGGATTTTTCACTGACGGATAATTGTGGGGTGAGTGTAATACCAAAAATAGAAACAACAAAGTATCGCGGAATAGAGCAACAAATTGATTAATGAGACTGGCAAGAAACAGGTGGGAAGATAGGCGAAAAATTCAACAAGTTTTTTTGTATCAAAGGATCATGACTCGGGCAAAGCAGCTATACAATACCGCGTCCATTTAGGGCACGGACATTGACGCTAGGCTGATATTTAGCACATTCGATCGCAGTTCGCTGTTTGCATTGTCCAAATTCTTCCGTTCAGTTTCTCTGGTTTGTTACGACATTCGGCGAGTACATTTGTACGGAGAGCAAGAAGCAATGACTACAGCGAGGAGACTAACCAATGTGAATTCTTGGAAAGACTCCGAGCATGGTCATGCGAAAATTTTGAGAGAGAGCTCTGGCTCTATTCCAGGCTGGCAATGCACACTGATAAATGTGCTCCTCAATATTTTTTTGGCAGAAAGTTCAAGGTTTCTATTCCACATAGGGACTCTTGGCTTAACGGAGATGTCCTTAGTGATGCGGATTTGAACGTATTCACGGGCGGATCGAAAATGGAGCAGGGGAGAGGAGCAGGTGTTTTCTCTTCAAACCTGCCAATTGTAGAATCTATACCTTTAGACCGTTACGCGACGATTACGCAAACCGAAACGGTAGCCATAAACGAAGCGTGCAATGTCCTCATCTCGAGAGAGACCCGAGGGAAATCTGTGAACATCTGTTCAGACAGCCAAGCGTGTGGAAGAATATGGAAGCTGCAGACCTGAAGAATATCAAGGTGGACGCAATTTTAAAATTCTTTAAAGAGATTCAATAGTTGAACACCAACAAATCGCAATTGGAAACAAAAGAGTCCCAACCAAGTGACCTAGTTGTTAGAGCAATTTAATTTATTGTAACTATTGTTGTAATATCTATGTTGTGAACCAACAAACGAAACTGACTAACTACGACATTCGGCAGCTGCTTTCAAACACCTCAAGGCTCCACATAAAACAAGGTCTTTCTAACATCGCATTTTATTTCCTAAAACCCGAAAACAACGTGAAATATCTGCTTTCTTAAGTACATTTCCTCATTTCGCTGGACAGCATCTCCATCGGTATAAACCAGGAGAGCAATCTGAAAATCCGCCGATGTGTCTGGGCAAACCAGTACCGAACTCATCAGCGCATGGATCTGATACAAAAGCTGTGTAGCAGACAGTTGCCTCACATCCCGGATCTGAAATTACAGGTAGCGATGAGGGCATTTACAAGTAGAACATATTTGAATGAAAATTTTTCAAAATTACTCACACTGGCGTTGGCACAACGACTCGTGTCCAAGAAAACCACAGTTGGATACTGAAATACTCGTCCACTCACCACCAAAACTGCCTCGACACATTTCATCCGGACCAACAAACCATGTATAGCAGGCCGACGTGCGGTTTTCGCCACTCTTATCAGGGTAGTCGGTGCCTAAAGCGCCTATGAATATATAACAGAAAAGCAAAATAAACGTGAAACTTTTCTATGTAATCGAGTTCGAGTAGGAATAGATTCGGCTTGTTTTTTGCAAGTTTTTTTCAAACATGAAATACATTCGATTTAATTAAACATTGAGCAGTTATTCGGTTTTCTTTATTTCGTCGATTTCTCTTAGTAATAAGATTTGCACCATTGACGATTTATATATGCAAAATAAAAGCCGTTATTTATGAAAAAACTTCAACATCACTTGATGCCATTTGTGGATCAAAAGTGCGTACACAAACTGAAAAAGTTTACCCGGTAACGTAAAAATCACAACAAAAACCCTTTTTAAAAGGGAAATGTGACGCAAGTCCGCATCTCTTCTTCCAAAACAACTGATATCAATTTGGGTGACGCTTACAGCTTCGGAACTCAAAAAATTCTTTCGAAATATTTTCATTTTCGATTAAAGAAATGCGTCACAAATGCCGGATCCCCAATGTTGTAGTTTGTGTTCTTTCAGATTTGAAAAAAAATTAAGTTTTGCGTGATTTGTGGAGTACATGCAGCCAAATTTTTGGCGTGCGAAATATGAAAGCGCAGAAAAATTATTACGTTGGGAGGGTTTTTAAAAAGCGTTTTTGTTGTGATATTAGTAGTTTTAGAAGAAAAAAAAATTTGGAGAAAAAATTTCCGGTCAAAAAAATTTCCGGCGGAAAAAATTTCCGGTCAAAAAATTCCGGCGAAAAATTTCGTACAAAAAAAATTTTGGCGAAAAAAATTTCAGCGAAAAAATTTTCTGTGAAAAAAGATGTTCAGCGAAAAAAATTCGACGAAAAAAATTTTCAACGAACAAAATTTCCGGCCAAAAACAATTTCCGGCCATAAAAATTTCCAGCGAAAAAAATTTCGGCGAAAAAATTTTAGTGAAAAGAAATTTTCAGCGAAAAAATTTGAGCGAAAAAAATTTTCAGCGAAAAAAAATTCCGGCGAAAAAACTTTCCGCCAAAAAAAATTTCAGTGAGAAAAAATTTCGACGAAAAAATTTTCAGCGAAAAAGTTTTTGAATAAAAAAATTTTCAGTGAAGAAAAATTTTCACCGAAAAAAATTATAGCCAAAAGAAATTTACAGCGAACAAAAATTTTCAGCGAAAAAAAATTAAACGAAAAAAAATTTTCATCGAAAAAAGTTTCCGGCGAAAAAGCTTTTCGGCCAAAAAACATTTCGGCCAAAAATTTCGGCGAAAAAATTTTCAGCGAAAAAAATTATCAGCTAAAAGAATTTCGGCGAAAAAAAATGTTTCAGCGAAAAAAAAAAATTTGGCAAAAATTTCCGGCGAAAAAAATGTTCGTCGAAAAACAAATTTCCTTTGACACGACACGTTTTTCTTCAACAAAAAAAAAATTAAAAAAAAAACAATTATGCCCCTAAATCCGTCCCATACCACCGTCGGCGATTTTGTTGGTCACCCTGACACACTACACATACACACCCAACCCATCGACCTTTCCTTTGACACCAAACATCTATCTCCATCCTAACACAGTCCAAAAATTTTGCTCATATTTGACCCATACTTTGAACACACACACACATACAAAACATTCTTTTATATGAGCTTTATATGGCGCCTTCTAAGAGCCCTGGCGCCCAAACGAGGCTGGTACCCCCCCCCCCCTTTTTAAATCTCATCTGGCGTAGAATGCCCACCCGAAGGTCCCTGCAAAATTTCAAGAAAAGTTATCGAGCCTTTTTCGAACACGAGCCAAAAAAGTCGGTTTTCATACAAATGGCTCTGGAACTAACTAACCCACTAACTAACGTAGGATATAATTCATTTTCTTTGGCCTCTATGAAGTAGCGCATTTAGTATGGAAAATGACGATTTTCTAAAGGTCATATCTTCGGATCCACTGGACCGATTTTAATGATTAAAATGTCGATTTCAATCAAAATTTTACGTAGAATCCGAAAAACTCTCAGGGGGGTATGACGCAAGGGAAAAATGTCAAAACTTAGCTGTATATATGGTTCCGCCGTCTACGAAAAAAAAATTTCTTAATTTTTTGATCATATGGGGACTTGCGTCACGGGCGCATTGCTACCACGCACCCATGATTTTCTTGGTTCCGCACCCACTAATTTTAATGAGTGAAAAGACACTTCGCCTTAAAATTATCCGTAGAATCCGGGAAAAATATTTTCCGGTGGTTACGTTGCAAGGGGGGGAGTCAAAACTTGGCTATATATATATGGTACCGCAGTCTACGAAAAAAATGTTTTCTTATTTTTTGTTCGTATGTGGACTTGCGTCACGGACGCATCGCTCCCGCGCATCCATGATTGTCGATCTCTGGAAACTATCAATAGAATTGGGCGAAATTCGGACTGTAGGCTCTATAGTGTGTGTCTAATTCACGCTCCGCTCGGCGACGCTACAACATAGTGTTTTTTATTAATATTTCCGTAATGTAAAGGTTTTTGGCAAAAATCTAATTTACGGCAACAGCTCAACGTTTTTTGAGGTGGGGCCGGTAGGGGGAGGTTCTTTGATGAAAGTTCAAGAAGAATTGAGAACCACAGGCGCCATAGTCTGCAGGAGCCATAATCCGCAGGCGCCAAAATCTAGAGGAGTCAGAATCTGAAGGGGTCAAAGTCACGAGTTGCGAAATCAGGATGAAATTTATTTTATTGTTGAGGGATCTGCCCCTTCACCCTCACGCCTGCGGCGAGCTAGATAACACCTTACAGGCGGCACTCAGCACATGCGGCTCTGCTCTTTAATCACCTAATCTCTTGTAACATTTCATAAAAGGACGAATTTCCTAAGCTTGTCAGCCATATAGTTTTTTGTGACATTTCCTAGTAACTTAATCTTTTGTAACATTTCAGTCACCCCAAAAAACTTGGATTTTTTTTCTTAGAGAAGTCGGAGCTCCCCGGAAAAAGCCTTCCGCGCAGCAATTCTTCCTGATACGTCATTAGGGGACCTCCCCCTACTTGCCCTCACCAAAAAACTTATTGTAGAAATATAGAAAAATATTTTTTCCCCGGTGAGGGTCTTCCGCGGCGCAATTCATCTTGATACGTCACCAGGGGACCTCCCCCTACCCGTTCCACAACAAAAAACTTAAATCCAAGCTATTTCCGTTGGTTGTGGAGAAAATTTAGGGGAACTACTCGCCCAAGGTGGCGAGCAACGAAATCTATCCTTAGAGTCCAGGTCGGTCCTAGCCCGAATATTTTCTCAATCCAATTTAGTCAGAACGTCACACTGATTTAGCGAAATTTTAATAAAAATGGTTCATCTTCTTCCCTTCCGGTGGGTTTAATAGGAAATCGAATGGGCAATGCATAGGTTTTACAAAATAATTGACGTACCTTCATATTGAAAAACTGGACGATCATTTTCGTTGTCACGTTGATTGTTACGAATGTCATCTTCGTACTTGTGGTAAAGACTACCTTGAACGTACTTAATGTTCTTAGCAGCTGGCATTGAATAAGAAGTTTCACCGGATCTAACAGATTCCAAGGTTACATTAACCGTGACAGTGGTTTTGGTTGGAGATTTCAACATTCCGGATGACTTAATTGTCGAAACTGATGATTGAATCGTGCAATCGTTAAGTGGACCAGACAGAATTATGCGATTGACTTCAGTGAGAGTCACTCCGTTCATGCTTTTCAGTCGTTGGGAGTCCGTTTTGCATTTGTTGTAATTTCTGCTCTTCACAACATCGAAGAATGTACCTTGTGTTTGTAATTCAGGAGTTCGAGCAAAAATTGAATAAGTCGTATCACATTTTCCCACGAAAGTTTCCTCGTTTTTAGTATAGATGTTAGCATCTGTTACCATTTGTTCCTGTGCATTTGTATCCACATTCAATTGATTGATGACCATATTGATGACGAATTTGATTTGTTGCACTTGGTTTTCACTCAATTCATTATCAACATACAGACCATCCACCATGCCATTTTTCAACTTAATTCTGAATTGTTCACCTAGAGGCATATCTTGATAATCGCCATCGTACTCCTCCCAGAACTTCGATGTTTCAGTCGATGCATATTCAGGTTGATCAAAGGTTGCGATTAACATGTTATCCGATGTAGGCCAAATGGATAAACGAGCACGGAAAACTGCACCTTCCCATTTGTCAAACGCAGATGCTTTTAAAGTTTTTGTTGCCACTTTGTAATTGTATTCATGATTTTGTTTCCAGCCACAATCCGCGCTTCCCACAGCGACTGCGAAATAAATTAATTTTCAAATTAATTTAACGAGTTGCACTTTCAAGAATAACTTAGTATACAAGGAGGACGTATAACACCAACGAATTACACAAGCAAAATTACATTTAAGAATTAATAGAAATTTACATATCTACATCATCCCATTTCTCCCTCTAATTTACCAAATTCTTTCTCTAAACTTCTTTCGGAAAAGCTTTTAACCAAAACGAACTTTCCCAACAACTAAAGAAGCTTTAAGTCTGGAGGAAGAATGTGATCAATTGATTTTAGGTGAAAATTTTGAACATCATTTCGCTTAAAAGTCGTTAATGTTACACGTATTTCTTTTTCACGATTTGATCAAACATAATTTTACTATCCAATGAAAATTCTGTTGTTTCCTTTGACCTAAATTTTGCTCCATGTTTTTAGAAAATCTGTACTCACTCAACACGACAGCTAACAGCAAAGAGAAGATCCACTTCATGTTGTTTGTACCAAAACTAAATTCAACTGATCGTTGTTCACATTAGTTCAAAGGTGTTTATATAAGATTCTAAACACGACGAATCAAATCACATTTTGTTTGGCTGGAGATGTCAATGCATGTTGCATGGGATCGTCATTAGCATAAGAATCAAGTCTTTAATCTGCATAAATTAAGTTTTTTGAAATCTTTAGTGAAAGAAGATGCGCAATGTTAGATGCTGATTGCTACAAAATAGTGGTCAGCCACTTAAAATTACATAGGAAGAGAAAATTCGAAGCAACCTCATTCAAATGATGATTTTTTTATGGCTTTGAATAATAGGTCGAGAGGGGGTAAAAACACCGAGACAAAGCGGACATAATTTGTGCACATACCCAAAGTCTTTTTGCACCGATTTCGGATATGCGCGCAAATTATGTTCGCTTTGTCTCGGTGTTTTTATCCCACACAATAGATGGAACATTAAAGAGCGCAGCAAACGCGGTTAAAAAACATATGTACGTATCAGAATAGATGTGGCAAACATAATAGATTAAATTAAGTCTGCATAAAATAGGATTTGAAATTGACGAAAGGGCAATATTGAAAAACCCGTCCAAAGCAACGGGGAAAAGACCTCTCCAAATACCTAAAAAAGCCCAAAATTTAGAAAGAAAGCCGATTTATGCAGAAAAAACACGTTGGGCAATAGTAGAGATCCAGATTTGCGGCCCTGGATGAGCCCAAAAACTCAAAATAAAAAAAATTTCATCCATAAATTGTCAGGCCTGCTCAGACTTTCAAACAAACAAAAACTTATAAAAATCGGGAAAGATTTGCTCGAGTTATGTACAAAAAAAACGTAGGGCCCTAGCAGACATTCGTTTCTAGTGCCCTAGCTACGTCCAAGGACACAAATCCAAAAAAGTTTCTTCCATAAATTGACTGTCATGCCCAAATCTTTCAAATAAAAATTTTTTTTTGAAAATCGGAAAAGATTTACTTGAGTTATGTAGTTGGATGTTGCTAGGGCGATTAGTTCGGTCAAGTCTAAGTCGGTTGGAATGGATGGGATACCGCTCATGTTCGTCAGGCTTATTCTTCCGTATGTGCTTCCGTGCCTCACGCATATTGTTAACTTCTCGTTAATTTCGACCACTGTTGCTTACCAGTGGAAGCTATCTAAAGTTTTACCTGTTCACAAGAAGACGAGGCAGCGTGGGTTGGAGGACTTTAGACCGATTTGTATGCTGCCTTGCTTGTCTAAGGTCCTAGAGATTTTGTCGAAGGAACAAATGTGTGCGTATTTGGATGCAGAAGGTTTGCGTGATAAGTACCAGTAAGGCTTCAGGAAAAGGCACAGTACAGCCAATGCACTGTTGCATGTGTCTGACGAAATACGTAATTCGTTCGAGAGGAAGCATCTTGTGCTGATGGTTTTGCATGACTTCTCGAAAGCGTTTGACTCGCTGAATCACTCACGTCACCTTTCTAAGCTGTCAGCCAAATTTCGTTTTCTGTCTTCATCTGTCAACTTCGTGCGTGATTACCTTTCTGATCGTTTCCAGAGGGTGTGTGTCGAGTCCTATTACTCTGATCCTGTGGTGACCAGGGTAGACATAACACAAGGCCCCAATACTGTGTGTGTACTCTGTTGTTTTCGTTGTGTATTAACGACCTTCCAAGCTGCCTTAAGTCGTCAGGCGATCCTTTTTCAGGAGTTCGCAAGTACCGTCACTAATTTGGGCCGCCTCCCATGGTTGCTTCTGGACGGTGTTGTTATACCGTTATCGAATAAGTTGCTGAACTTGGGTCTTCTAATGGATATGGGCATGACGTTCAGTGATCAGGTTAATGAGGTTTTTAGTAAGGTGTTTTCGAGGCCCCGTAGTCTGTGGCCGCTGTCACATGTCTTTCCGGTGAAGACTCGCCAGGTGCTTATTAAGTCGCTTGTTGTTCCTGTCTTTACGTACGGTGAATGCACCTATTCCACTAATCTGAGCGCTGCTGCCGAGAAGTCTTTGGAGTGTGTATTCGATTCGTGTATGGTCTCAGGCGCTATGATAGCACCCGGGATTATGCTGAAAGGTTGCCCTGGGCGCCGATATTGACGATCTTGAGGCAGAGACGTTGTTCCGCTCTTCACAGCATTGTTCAGTCTAAAGAGCCGCCATACCTAGCTGATAGGCTGTGTTCAGGGACTTCTTCTAGAAGGTACGTTCTGGTGATACCGAGGCACACTTCTGGACAGTTCAACCGGTCTTTCTTTGTTCGAACTGTCTCTGACTATAATTCTATTCCGGTCGATGTCAGGAGGTTGAGGTCTGCCAGGGGTTTCAGCCAAGTCTGTTTAAATTGGTTCTGAACTGAACGGCCTTCCAGATCTGGGAGTTCTGTTGGGTGTGGTACGAACCATGTGAATTTGGGTGTACTAGTCGACTCATTACGGTTGTGTTAATTGTTGTGTGATTTTGGGCTCTTGTGCCCGTACTCTTTTCGCACTTTATTGCTACCATTTTTTCTAGTCTTTATTTTACCTAAGCCATTGGAATCATTCAAATGTGAATAATAATATAATAATAATCTGCCTTACAACCCATGAAGGGTTAGAGGCTAGATCATTATTTACTAGTTTCGCTATTTGTGGTTCTAATTTTTGAGATCCTTTCATTACCGGAAAGTTTTACTGTGCCAGTGGTAAGCTGTGCGACAAACCCAGTGCCATCTATGAGATGTAACTAGGAGCGAAACTAGTAGGAGTAGAATACCGGTTCTCCCAACAATGCCTTTTCCGGTAAGCTAAATAATAAATAGCAAAGTTTATTCTTTATTGTCGAAGATTAGCTCCAGCTCATGTAGTTTTATTTTAAGTTTTGGTTTAAGTTTGTACTGTTTTCCGTGTGAACATTTGTATAAGAATTAAGTTTCTTTTTGTTCTGGGTTGCAAATAAATAAATTCAAATTGAAAAGACCAGAAGCCACTTAAACGGCCTTAGCTCATTGGCCCTTGGGCCGACAGTGCCCAGATTCAATCCTTTTCAGGGAAAACATTTTTTTTGAAAATCGGTTGAGTTTTCTAAGGACCATGATTGATGCTCCCTCCTTACTCCCGGGTCGAAATTGGGGTGGTTACAAACGTCGTGATAAACGCAATAGACCCCTTCTCGAAGAACTTCGTTCTTCGTACGGGTCTAAAAACCTAATGCAAACTAGTTCTCAGTTTGATTTGAGATTGAGAACATAGCATTTAATTCCAATCCGATTGAGTATCAAATTTATTCGTTCTCTTCACGAGTATGTACTGAATCTCAGTTCTATAATGTATTTAATTTGAGGGACAAAAGTACGCATGTAGAAATGGTGGGCAACGGGGAAGTGTCATATGTTTTTATAAATATTTTACTCAAAAATACGAGTGTATGTTTGAGGTAGAAATTGTTAAATACATTACGCTCTTGAAATTACGTTATACGTTATTAACCTTGTTATTAACCAGTCTCACACTCACATACGCACATAAACCTCATATGGCCTCCTTGACGAGTATTTTTCCCCAGTGTGTTGTTGGCCCACACAGATAAAAATGGGAATTACTGTACAGGAATTATGACCCGATAATTCCCGGGTTGATGTCTTGCATTTGCGACAGTTCCCCTTTTTTTCGGTCTGGCCATTCATGTCGTCACAAAACATCGAAATAAGGTTTTCCTTCTAGGAACCATGTATTTCCTTTTTTTTAATTTCCTAGTTTTCCTTCTTTCGGCGAAATCTTGATATTCCGGGAACCAATTTCGTTTTACATTCTTTACTTGGGCGACAAATAAAAAAGTGACCGAACCAAATATGTTTTTTCGGATTATTATGCTAAGTTATGCTGAATGCAACATTTGGAAAAGGTGCATCAAAGGTAGATTAATCATTAGAAAAGATTTATACCAACTCAATATCTCATCATTTGCATTTTTAATATGTTGATAATCAAGAAACAAGCTATAACTTCAAAGTTATGTTTATGTATCGAAGCTATGTTTATATGCCGACATAAGTTTGACCTTCTAAGATATGTTGATTTATCAAAATATTTTTGTTCGAATGCATTTTTATAAAAATGATCTAACCAGGACCGCATCTAGATTAAGATATCCATTGATTTTTCCATGTCTAAAAAGCAGTTTTCAAAATAAAACGTTGGGTGAGGGCGCTTAGAACTCTAAGCTCTTATGAACTGTTCGAAAAATATGTGTGTTAATATTCTTCAAACAGTTCATAACGGTTTACAACAGCTTATAACAGTTTATAACAGTTTAGAGGATGTCTTTGCCTCGTAGCTTACTTAAGCAAATCTTCTGCCCGATTATATGGTCTGGTTCGCCATTCGAATTTTGGCGTCCTTCCATCGCGTCGTCGTTCGTCCAAAACGGCTCTGAAATTATCACGGAGAAACTGAACGATTACACTGAAATAATTACAAACAAAAATAAAATCACGGGTTTTGGTCATTATAGCTAATACATTTAGAAAATTTACATTTAACTTAATAACATAATGACCAGAATCTATAATGTTATTTTTTTATTTAATTCAGTGTAGTCGTTCAGTTTCTCTGTGATAATTTTATGTTTCATGAGCACGTCTCCTATTTTTTTATGTTAAATATTCAATATAATTTTTAAATTTAAAAGTCTGATGAACAGTGGTGCATTAAGGTTTTCAGCGTCCTGGGCAAACTAATATCCAGCGCCCATTCTACATAACTTTTGAAGTAGACGCAATCCTTTTGCCGGCTATCAAATATTACGTAGTGAGTAGCCTTACCGAAGCGAAAAAGTGTTCGCAGGTTGAAAAACTTGAAAGAAACAGAGAAAGTCGAGGTTTGCTCAAAAATAGTACTATGACAATTATCTATTTTTAAATAAAACATTTTTACAAAATTGATAGATAAGGTGTGCATATGCATAGGGGCCGTTCATAAATTAAATAACGCAAGAGGGAGAGGGAGGTATTAGGCAAGCGTTACGGTTAGAACAATAATGGGTCAAATTTAACTCTTTTAGTGTTACAGGGCTATGTACGTATAATATAAAATTCAAAATGTCACTGCACATCACTACACCTCATTGCACCTTACTGCACCTCAAAGCATTTCACTGTACCTCACTGCCCCTTGGTTCACCTCACTACACCTTACTGCACCTTACTCCACCTTGGTGCACCTTGATGCACCTTACTGACACTTACTGTACTTTGGTGTATTAAGATGCATCAAGGTGGAGTCAGGTCCACCGAGGCACAGTAAAGTGTAGTTCGGTGCATCAAGGTGCGGTGGAAGGCAGTGAAGTGTAATGATTATACTACGTCACTGGGTGGGTCGAGAAATGCAAAATGTTTTTTTTTCAACTCTGGACCTATTTTCATCGACGTATTCAACCATTTATAGCATCTTGGGTCAAAAGAAAAATTATAAAAAGTCCGGCTATTGCTTGCCCAAAGAGGTTTTTTGAAGATTTTCCAGTTTTTGTGAGTCATACTACTCTGAAGATGTGTGTGAATTTTTCCACTCTTCGCTGTTATGAGTTCCTTAGGGTTAAAGCAAAACACACAGCAAAAGAAAATGAGAAATTCGTTGCAAACATATTTTTCTGAGAACAAATAGTTCGGCGGATGTAAATTTTTTTTGGGTTTTTTAGATTTTGATACTATACAACCGATAGTAAATGTTAATTGTTTTTTGATAAATTAGGCTTATTTTGAAGGATATTAAGTACAGCTTCTTGGCCAAAAGGAATTTTAAAATCTACTGCATAGTTTCGATCAGGGTGAACACACATGGATATTTCTTTAATGATGAGATTTTTGTGTTGTGTTGAAGAGAAAATAGGGGAAAATTTTATTGTCCTGGATGTATCGATCCAATGCCTGTCCCTAGCAAATAGGCTGGTCCAAAGGTCGACCCTAAAAAATATGTTTTTGCATTGATGTTAAGAAAACTCAGCGGAGCATTATTGCCCACTACAAGTATAGATGGGTCCAACCTAGAGCTCTGGTTGGTCTGTTGGTCGGTTCTAACACAAAAAATTTTATTTTTTTAATTTGAGAAATCGGATATAGCTCAATAATATATTTAAATTTTATTTTTATTTATGCCAAATTAATTTCGACACCAAATTGGCTGTCATCATCAGTGGCTGAAAAAAACAATTTTTACAATGAAAACAATATTCAGATTACGTACACACAATTCTGACCTTCACTACTAACAAGTAAATTAATGGGTTCAACAGATTTGTTTTGTCATAATTTTTAGTATCTAATGCTAGAATACACAAACATTAAAGTATTTTCTAAAAGTTAATCACACTTTCTTACTTGAAACATTAGAAGTCACATAATATTAAAATTAATTTCAGAAATTTTGGACTTGACTATAAACAAATTGGACGGTACTACATCATTAACAAGACGAACTAAACATGACTCATCAAAAGTATAATATTACTGCAGTCTGTGTGGAACCTTATAAATGTAATTAAATATAAAAGCTCATAGAACTGACTACAAAACGTAACGTCAAATAATGTTGTTGTAGGTTGTTGATAACATTATTGAGTCTGTCTGTTTGTTGAGGCAATTAGGGGTCTTCTTAATGGCAATCATTTCTAAAATGTCCCTTTTATTTTGATTACTCTCACGGTAAAGAATCTTAACTTCGTCCCATAGAGGCGTATGATTATGTGTAATTGCATGATCACACAGCGCAGAATGGTACTTGTTCTTTATTTTTACATTATATTTATGCTAGTAAATTCGATCCTTCAATAGCTGTAAAGTCTGGCCTATGTATACGTATCCACAGGAACAAGTTATACGGTAAACTAAATACGATTGTTGCAACTTGGGTGTCGGATCTTTAAGTTTGCTAAAAATCGAGTTCTTCAAGGTGTTGCCACCTTTCCCAACTAATAAGACTTCATCTTTGCAAATAGCTTTCAACTTCTCAAAAAGTCCTTTTACGTACGGTATCGCAACAATCGGAAGTTTTTCTGTTTTTGTTGTTTTTTCTTCGGTTGAAGCGAATTTTTGTTGTGCAGTTCTTATAAGGCTATTAACTAAACCGATTGGGTAAAGGTTTCTAGTTAATGTGGAACGCAGCAGTGTCAAATTATGTTGGTGAAATTCGGGTTCGGATAGCGTCAAAATTTTTTTAGTTAGTAAGGTCACAGTATTTCTTTTATACGTTGCTGGTAAGTGTGACTTAAAATTTAAATATCTGCCGGACCAAGTGTCCTTGTGGTACCAATCTGTTTTTATGCTTCTGTTATCCCTAATGCACAAAACTTCAAGGAAAGATATTCGTTGATTATGTTCAATGTCAACTGTAAACTGGATGTGTTTGTTGTACTTATTAAATGCAGCCTTAATTTCGTCAACTTTATCTGCTGGAACAGCTGTCAGAATGTCGTCAACATATCGCCAATAAAATGGTATTTTAAATTTTAGTTTGTTGATGACATTGTCCTCCAAAATTTCCAGAACCTTATAAGAACTGCACAACAAAAATTCGCTTCAACCGAAGAAAAAACAACAAAAACAGAAAAACTTCCGATTGTTGCGATACCGTACGTAAAAGGACTTTTTGAGAAGTTGAAAGCTATTTGCAAAGATGAAGTCTTATTAGTTGGGAAAGGTGGCAACACCTTGAAGAACTCGATTTTTAGCAAACTTAAAGATCCGACACCCAAGTTGCAACAATCGTATTTAGTTTACCGTATAACTTGTTCCTGTGGATACATATACATAGGCCTGACTTTACAGCTATTGAAGGATCGAATTTACCAGCATAAATATAATGTAAAAATAAAGAACAAGTACCATTCTGCGCTGTGTGATCATGCAATTACACATAATCATACGCCTCTATGGGACGAAGTTAAGATTCTTTACCGTGAGAGTAATCAAAATAAAAGGGACATTTTAGAAATGATTGCCATTAAGAAGACCCCTAATTGCCTCAACAAACAGACAGACTCAATAATGTTATCAACAACCTACAACAACATTATTTGACGTTACGTTTTGTAGTCAGTTCTATGAGCTTTTATGTTTAATTACATTTATAAGGTTCCACACAGACTGCAGTAATATTATACTTTTGATGAGTCATGTTTAGTTCGTCTTCATGTTAATGATGGAGTACCGTCCAATTTGTTTATAGTCAAGTCCAAAATTTCTGAAATTAATTTTAATATTATGTGACTTCTAATGTTTCAAGTAAGAAAGTGTGATTAACTTTTAGAAAATACTTTAATGTTTGTGTATTCTAGCATTAGATACTAAAAATTATGACAAAAACAAAATTGTTGAACCCATTAATTTACTTGTTAGTAGTGAAGGTCAGAATTGTGTGTACGTAATCTGAATATTGTTTTCATTGTAAAAATTGTTTTTTTCAGCCACTGATGATGACAGCCAATTTGGTGTCGAAATTAATTTGGCATAAATAAAAATAAAATTTAAATATATTATTGAGCTATATCCGATTTCTCAAATTAAATTATTAAACTAACGCTCATACAAAAAATTTTAGTAAATAATTATGGGTCAGAACTGAAAATAGGTGACTCTGTGTAACTCTTTTAAGCTATAAGACATACAGACGCATCAAAGTTAGACTGAACACTAAATGAATTATCAGATTTTTAATTGTCAACAACATGAAATATGTTCACGTTAACATTTTCTTTTGTTGAATTCTGCATCGAACGCACGCGTGTTCTATGTGAATTCAAATTGGCGCCCGTTTGGTGAACACATTTTTGATTTTTAAAAGTCATAAATTTCATAATAGTGTTCAGCGTAACTTTGAAGCGGCTGTAGTTTTGACAAATTTCCAGCAAGTTTAAAGTTTCTGATCAATTCTTGGCTCAAAAACTGATTACGTAGATAACTGTTTGAAGTTTAAAACAATAATGGTATAAGTAACCGAACAATTTTTATAAGTTTTTAAAACAATATCCAGGGCGAAGCCCGGGTAACAATGCTAGTCTTCAAATACTTATGAAGTTGTCTTTCTTTTACTGTGGCTCTGTTCAGGTATTCTTAGGAGTTGTGACTATGTTGAACCACGAACTATACTTCTTTTCGAAAAGAGTTGTGGCTCTGCTTAACCACGAACTACCTTCAATACGAGAATGAAATATTTGTTTAGGGCGTGATGTTCGTTTCACGTTTGTATTTATTCTAATTTATTTCTTATAATTTCACTCTATTTATACCTAAGTCTCCGCTAACATAATCGAAGCACATATTCCGAGCACTTAACAAGAACTTATTGCACTCTACAGATTAAAGAAAATCAAAGTGCTCTTAATAAGCTAATTATAGTATAAAACAACACAGATCAATTATGTTGTTCATAACCAAGTTATGTGCACAAGAACACAATACAAAAGAAATCAAATGTTTACAGACGAGCGCTTTAGCGAGGTATTGAACAACATGAGTGATATGTTTTGTTCAACATTTTATCGTATACATGCGCGGTATGAAAAGAATGACGATTAATTGCATGTTTATTCAGATAGTTCCATACAAACTTCGTCCACTCACCGAAAATTATACCGGTCGTTTCGTAGTGGGGGTTTTGAAAAATTTCTAACAGAAACAAATTGTAAAAGTGTGTGAAACCCCCACGATCGGCACATAATTTGGGTGAGCGGACGAAGTATTATTCGACAATTAGTAAATATGTTTTGATGAGCACGCGAACTTTCATTCGTCCGGTAACACTTAAAAGATTTAGACGCGTTGTTGTTGAAAACAAAAATCTAATTGACGCACAATATCAATATTGGCACCTACTACAAAGTGCAGGCATTTTTATAAAGAAAATCAAGTGGATACGAGCCAGTAAAGGCAGCAGTTTTTTTTGAGTGACGACATTGCCAAATTTCTTTGATGTGCTTCAGATATTGAATGGTTTGACGTTGAGATAAGTTGAGCAAATCGATTTTTGGAGTTTTAGTTTCAAAATGGCTGCGTGTAAAATTTTGTTTTGTGAATAGAGGTAGTAGAGGCATGTAACAAAGAAAGCTAACAATGCTGAGAATTCATCAAAACAGAAAGGACATGTTGAAAAACTGATGAAATCAAACGGTTTCCATTTCACCAATTGTGATTATTAAATTTTTATAGGTTAAAATCCCAAGACAAACATGTATTCTAAGGCTCATTCCACGAACCATTCTACCGATGTAAACAATGTAAATGCTGAGAAACTGAGTGTACAAAAATGTATTTTCGTTCACTTTTATAAAAAAGTTACCAGTTTGTATGGAAAACAATGGTGAACGCAAGCAAATTCACAAGGTTTACAAAGTAAATATGTTGAAATGTAAGGAACGGTATGTTTTGTCTCAGTTTTAAAAGACCATGCAGTAAGAGTAAAAAAGATGCAAATAACGTTCCTTACATTACATACCGTTGGAATGAGCCCTAACACAAAAATTCCATCATTTCAATAAATGAAATTAATCCACAACAAATTTTTATTAATTTTATTCCAAACAAATTCATGAAAGTTTGCAACAAGCAAAAAATGCGTGCAACATTCTTCTACAGAGGTCAACACATCAACAAACATACATCTAAAACTCCGCATTGAATGCTACAGATAGCACATTATCTCAACCCATATCTGTTTGCAATAGGAGCATATAAGAACGCATCTTCGTATTCATGCGTGGATATATAGCAAACGAATCAGTTATTACTCATAACCAACTCACAATTCATAACTGCTTCCATTTTCTATGTGTGTAGTTGTACGTGGGTTATGACACACCTAAATCGCCAAAAACTAACACGTTGTGCACTACATACCGAGCAGGTATATGATAAAATAAATTTCGATCACGTTGGCTTAGGTATAAATAGAGTGAAATTATAAGAAATAAATTAGAATAAATACAAACGTGAAACGGTCAACACGCCCTAAACAAGTATTAAATTCTCGTAGAGAAGAATAGTTCGTAGTTCAACACAGCCACAACTCCTAAGAATATCTGAACAGAGCCGCAGTAAAAGAAAGACAACTTCATAAGTATTTGAAGATTGCCGTGTTTCAACATTTTTGGCGCCCTCGCGTATAAAACATATAAAAAATATAAACGCCATGCCTGTCTTGGGCGGTGTTTTTTAGGCATTTTCGGGTGTTCTAGCCCGATAGAATGAACGTTATTTCTCAAGTAAAATTCTGTAATTTATGCCCAAGACATGAAAATATTTCATTGGTTGTTTCGTTGTTATGAAAATGAACCAATGATGGGAATGGTGTTCAGATTAATCGATGGAGTGTGTTTTCTATGATTCCTATCCGAGATTTGTCAAAGATATTTCAACCTTACCGAAATTAAAATTTGCATGTGAATCAACGTGAACCTATTTTGTACATGCCTTCGTACGTATCCACAAGAAAAGCAAATCAGAAGTGAATGAATACCGGGCGTCTGATGAATGAAACGATAACTTTTAACTTTATTTGGGCCCAGAAAACACCTCAGACATAACGAGGCGTTAATACTTTTGAAGCCTTTCACAACTCGTCCCGGTCTGTTTGATTCAAAATGTTCCCAATGATTCCTTCGTCAAGAATGTTTTCTATCAAATGAAGTCTTTCATTTTGATTGGCCCTTAATTGAGAGGTCTATCAATAAACGCCGACATCGCCATAAATTTATTTGAAAGATACAAAATCCCAAGCGAATAACATTTAGGAAAAGAAAATAAATTTATGACAATAGAGACAAATCTTTTTCATTTATAGGAATGGTCATTGATCTTTATCTGACAATCATTAGGCTTGTGCGTTTTGGATGATTTTTATTCAATTTAAACGAAATACCATCGCCAAATATATTGGAGTACATAAAGTATCCATAAATAACAGCTGGCGGTCTTTTAAATAGATCAAAAGCTAATATAAAGGAAAATCTCTTTTGGAAACTTTGCGAGAAACATAACAACATTGTTCCATAACTTACATCTGTTGGTTTTTTAGCTACATGAAGAAGATTGCTGCTTTATTGAATGGAACGGAAGAGTGACATGTTTTATAGGCAGTCATAATAAGTTGAGAATTGGGACATTACATTGTGCTGATATACATGAAGGGATTGAATTGATTTGATGCAATGATCATTTGCCATGCTATCTTTTGATGAGCAATTCCCCATTCATTTTAATATAAACGGTCGAAGCAGATGTTTTCCTCTAATATGCTGGTTATTACTTGCACTTTCGCCACACGCCACAAAATCGATTTCAAAAATTCGAAAAATAAAATTTCGAATAGGTAACTCGGAATATAGATATTTGCCCTCTAAGAAAATTCGCGCGCTTTGCCATTAATCAAATTCGGTTTGTCAAACGAAATAAATAGAGCAAGAAATGCCTAATGATTTATGTCACATATGATACCTCAGTCATTAACATCCAGTCCAATATTTCCTTAACCTCCAGTAGAATATTCGCGGATGTTGTAATTATTTATCATTTGGATGGATGCTCTGCACTCTCGCCCAGTTGCCTGAGGTGTACTAAATTACGACAGCAGCGGCTAGTTCGATGATGATTCAAGTTACACAAGCGTCGGCTTCACTCACTCCCTCAAGAAGAACTTAAGTGGGATCTGCAGACGAAACAGATAGATAGATAGATATGAATGGAAAATATATGGAATAGATATGAATGCATGGTGTGAGGGAGATATCAAATTAGATATTGAAGTATGCAGAATGCAGGACGATATTGAACTGGATGTTAATGAATGGCGAAGTTATATCAAAGGGCCGTTCACCCTAGGGGGTTCCTCAAAAGCGGGGGGTGAAATACATTTTGGATGTCCACTTTAATGAACTGAAGAAAAGCCTCTTCCAAAATTTGTAACAAAGTAGCAGTTTTGTTATTTTCAACACATTTCGTTACTCGAAACTGGAAATTTTCAAACAAGATGGAAGACTTCTTATATTACCCCAATTTTTAAAACTGGTTCTAGAAGTAATGTCGAAAACTACAGAGGCGTAGCTATTCTACCAACAAGGGGCCGTTCATAAAGTATGTCATGCAAAAATCGCCTTTTTTCGACCCCCCCTCTCTGTCAAACTTGGACGTTCACAATTCGTCAAATGGTCGTTCAAATTCTCGAATGTTCAACGTAACCTCTGGTGTTCCTCAAGGTAGCCATCTAGGCCCCCTCTTGTTCTTATGGACGATGCTACTAAAGTCTTCTCTTCTTCAGTTTACTTAATGTATGCTGACGACTTGAAAATTTTCGCTAGAATCAAAAATGTTCTTGACGCAAGTGCTCTCCAACGTGACTTGAACAGATTTCTACAGTGGTGCAAAATCAACCAACTTTATTTGAACGTCGATAAGTGTAAGGTTATCTCCTTCACCCGAAAGAGATCCAAAATTGAGTTCGGTTACAATATCGATGATGTTGTGTTGACTCTTGTTAAGGTAATTAAAGATTTGGGAGTCCTCTTGGACCAAAAATTGACATTCAGTAAACACATTGAATATATAATTGCAAAAGCTTACTCAATGCTTGGCTTCGTCATGAGAACTTGTAAGGAATTTAAAAATATTAAAACTTTAAAAAGTATATATGTACGCACTGAGGCGGACGGTGAAACGGGACGAAAACCACAAGCTTCCTCCATATATAGAGAGATGCGAATCCATCAACATAGAAACACTCGCCCGACGCAGAATCAATGCCTTCGCACTGTTTGCATCCGACCTGCTCAATGGGAGTATCGACGCACCTAAAATTAAAAGCAAGGTCATTCGTAATTCTAGACTCACTCGTGCCGATGACTTTCTCGTTGTCGACGAACACAGGACGAAATATGGTCTTTATGAGCCAATCAATAACATGTGCATGGCACTTAACCGCTTTTCACTACTGTGGTTTCTAAACATACCACGTGTATCGTTCAAGATGACTATCAGGAAGTTGAAAATTACGTACAAACTGAATGGTAAGACCAGAATTTCATAAACTGAACTTTGGGTTCTCTCTCTAATCAGAAGCTGATTAGTCAACTCGGGTCTCACGACTCTAAGTCACGTTGACTTGCAAAAACAGCTAGTCTAGTCGACTAGTTTCCGCTAATCATTTTTGTTTCAGGTGGACCATTGGCTGCACGAGACGTTGGTGCTTGATGGAACGTGAGGCTATTTTCTATTTCAGTTTCTATTTTCGTCTAGTAATTGATTCCTGTTTTATGTATGATAACTTTAACTTAGAATTGTATAATTGTTAATAATGACGATGAGCAGAGGTGGCCACTGACTCCGACGGGTCGACTGGGTCGGCAGCTCACTTGCAGTTCTGCTCATAATTTATGATTTTTGTCATTCTTATTTGTATTTAGTCAGGGGGCTTTGGCCATTGATGGAATAAATAAATCAATTACTAGGATATGTTTTGATCTATTCCTTTGCTATCAATGTGTAGATGAGTGATGTGAGATGAGTATTAGTTTATTTATTAATTTTCAAATAGCACAATATCGTCGTCTAGTTCCGCCTCTAGTGTAGAAACGAATGTAAACAGTATGATCTCCACTTGTAAGGTGTAAGATGAAACTATTGCTATGAGTAATATCGCGTATGGAAAAAATGTTTTTTTTCCGGTATCCAAATTCGATTTCCCGATTTTTCCCGGTATCCGCTAAAGTCAGGCTAAATTTCTCGATTTTGAAAGTGAAATTTCCCGATTTTGGTAACCAAATTTCCCGATCTCGAAGATAGTGTTACCTGTACGTTACCTTTCTCGTTTAGTTGCGAATTAAGGAACTAAGCGCAAAGGAAAACCGATAGATAACCGCTTGGACCTCCTCATATAAGTTAAGCGAGGTCTGGTGATAAAAAAACTATTGAGGTTCAATATAATTAATAATGGTATAAGAAAGAAGCGGACAGCTGTCACTTTTTTAGGCGTCATTTTGTTAGCTGTCATTTTGTTAGCTGTCACTTTGTTTACTGTCGCCAGGGGCGTGACAGTGTTTTGTTCTGATCTTTGCAAGTAGTATTCAACGTGAAGTTAGCTGCAGCTGTGACCGAAGCTAACTTCATAGCAAACAAAGTCAGCTGATTTCATTAATAAATTTACCAAAATCAGCTGACTTCATTTAAAAGTTCAAAAATCAGCTGATTTTTTGCAATGAAGTTAGCTTCGGTTGCAACTACAGCTAACTTCATGCTGAATATTACTTGCAAAGATGGAAACAAAGGATTGTCCGGCCCTGACTTGTCACTTTCTTAGCTGTCAATACTTGTCACTTTGACAGCTGTCAGCGAATTTTTTTGATACTTTTTTCATAAGTGTTACCTTTTTCAAATGTCCTCCGTAACAGATCGCGAGCCAAGTTGCGTATGCCTATAAAATAATCTCAAACTCACAGGAATAAATTTAAATTGAATCATTTATTTGTCAAAATTCAGCTGGGCTTGCGTTGTGATGTTTGATGAAGTAGATTATTAGTGCCAAAGACGAAATTTTTTAACAGAAGGCTCTTGCATGTAAGATTGTTAATAAAGTAATCGAATGTTTTTATCGCCGAAATTTTGAAAATGGACCCAGTAAAATTGTTTTTTTCTTCATCACTTTTGAGAGCCTCAAAATCGCTCTTGCCTCTGGAAAATGCCCCTCATTTTTATATTTGAGCGAATTTTTTTTGTACAATTTTCAGTCAATTACTGTTTTTCTTTTTAGCTATTTCAATTTTAAGCTATTTCCCCTTTCTTTGTAATTTCCCGACATTCAGTTATTTCCCAATTTTTAGTCATTTCCCAATTTTTAATCATTTCCCGTTTTTCAGTCATTTCCCATTTTTCGGTCATTTCCCCTTTTTTTCATTTCCCGTTTTTCAGTCATTTCCCGATATCCAGTTTTTCGGCTCCCAAATTTACCAGTATCTAGGATACCAGGATACCGGGCTTTTTCCACAGTAGGTAGCATTCCACGCACTGTAAGCGTTCTGAACATATATCAGTTTCTGGAGCGATCCTGGGCCAGACTTCTCCACTGCCAAACGTCCAACTTTCCATGGTCGTCGTCGCTGAATCTGTCCGTTTATCCGAGACTCTTTTTGTAGAGTTTCTTGAACAGTGAATTTTTTTACGAGGAAGAGGCGTTGACACTTCGCTCAACCTACTGGGTCCGTTTCCCCAACAGCCCGTAGGCAAGTCGTCAGGTAGCACTCTTAAGTTTAGCCAAAACTCCGAAGAGAGATGATGTCCTGGGGACTACGACTTGTACGTAAAAAGAGCACTTGATAGGTAGACAGTTACACATCTGGCATATGGCCTCGAGCTGCCACACCTTCGGTCCATATACAATCAAATGCTACCCTATCTACCTACCCAATCCCCTGAAATTTTGAAAGTTTGTATCAATTTTGGATTTTTGTCAGACGTCCATGGGGGAGATATGGCTAAACGAGAAAGAAGGACGGGGGGGGGGTCAAAAGAGTCGCTAAAAATGAGGACGTCCTCTATGGACGGCCCCAAAATAGTGAAACTAAATTGTCCATCTGTTTTTTTCTATTCCGAATTTATGTTTTGAGATTTATTTTCCAAGACTACAGAACTCACATTGCGTCCAGTAAGGTCCTTAACAGACCATTGAGGCTTATAATCCTACTGGAAAAAATGTCCCAATGAACTAGAACCGACAATTGAAGTTGGTTAATTATTCAGCGGTCCCTTTGGGTTGTTCGTTCGTCCTCAGTTTGTGACAAATTTATTCATTTTACTGATACATGCATCACCACTGCTGTACAATACTTGTACATTCATTGAATAGTTTTATTTGAATTTCTTGAGGAAGAAATCCTGTAAATTAACGTTCTTCATCTAAAGCTTCAAATATAAATGGGACAACGACTTCTGCCCACACAATTGAATTTATTCCTTTGTTGCCTTTATTACAACGTATACCTTTTACTTAATAACATTTTATTTTCAAACTTTAAATGCTGTAATGTAGCTTATGATTCTACATTTCTATTCATAAAGAATATGGGTCAAGTGTTTACACAATAACTTTGGTTACGACAACCACTTTACAAATTCATGTTTAACTGTAAAAATACATGTTTAATGTGTAAGTTTGGGTTTGTCTTCCTGTGTAAATGAGAATGCTTGCTCGTTCCGAACATAAAATTGTGAGTGGAATTAAACCTTGCTGTATGGGATCACTGTTTTGTTGGTGGCATTAAAGTTCTGCCATTCGTTCACTATATAATTTTGCGCTATATTCCAGAAAACTCATGTAAAACGCCAATACTTTTCAAATATGTTGTCGAGTCTATATGCAATTTCATAAAGAATATAATTCGTATAGTACGTTCATTTTCGAAAAATCACTGTAATTAACTTAAATTTCAACCATTTGGGGAAAAGGTTTTTACGAGGAGGGGTCAACCACTTCTCAAAACTTGAACCAAAAATACCAATTAGATTCAGAAATTCCAAAAATTCCACTCGAGAAAATATTTTCTTGATTTTCGCTAAATTTTCCTGGATTTATCGAAATTTTCGTGATATTTTTTCGAGAAAATTACGAGAACTGATGAACAAAATATGCTCTGCTCGATACCAATGCATAAAATTCAGTGCAAGGTGTAAATCACACCTTACTTGGACGGGAAAGGAGCATTAAAATTCGGGTCAGATCTCAGAATTTGTGCCACTCCGCTCTAGAAGCGAAGTATCAAGTTTCTGCCATCGGTTACGCAAAGCCGGAGAAATTGGTGGTGGCGCATATATTTAGTGTACAGCAACGAAAAACCTTTACTTGTATGTGCCTCAGTAAGGCAACCTTACATCGAATGGCCTTGTAATGCTAAAAAATCAATACATTAAAAAAAAAGGAAGAGCGAAAAAATGTAAAGATTAGCGTTTCGGAAAGCATTCACTTTCTGTTCTCCTAAAAAAAAATCATTTTTTGTGCACACATAAGCATAAATTTTGTTTTATATAACTTTTACCTCAAACGATATTATATCTAAGTCAAAAGTCACTCAGGCTTAGCATAACGTGGTTATTGTTCATATATGCTTCAGTAAATTTTCTATGAATAAAATACGGATTTTTCCCCGAATATTTAAAGGTGATACCACTTATGGTAAAAACAAATTTAAAGTAATTTTTTATGTTGGAATTCCCATTCCGAAAGCATCACCGGGATCATGCACTAAGGCACATGTAAATGTTTAAAACATTAGCTACGCGGACCCGTACGATTCTCTATCAAACCTAAGCCTTCGCCCTCGTCCGAGGGTCGCAAGGTCAAATGCCTGACCACCTCTTCCCTACAACGCATAAAAAACCTAGCGACAAGATTTTGTGAGAGAAAATATATGAAAATCTCTCATCTGATAACGTCGCTAGGTTTTTTATGCGTTGTAGGACAGACCTCTCCACACCTCGTCAACTATAGTTGTAAAATCTTTACATACAAATAAACATCCAAAAAATTTTACAGGAATCGTAAGATTGTGCAACGTTTCGTTTTAACTCTTTCGACAAAAATCGGTTTTATATGAGAAAAATACAAGCGTGAAAACAGCGACAAAATACAAATCATAGGCGCGCGGTAGCGATGCGCCCGTGACGCAAGTCCCCACACGATCAAAAAATTAAGAAAATTTTCTTCGGAAACCATATATGGGAGATTCTATTACAAGTGAGATGAAGTGTAATGTAGGCAACAAAGATTTCTCGAAAATTGAAGAAAATTTAAACTTTTCTTCTTCGACAAAGTTCATTGCTTTTTCGAATCATTTTGGATGGGCACCATCAAGTCTTTTCTGTGCGTCTTATACGAGATCGGACGACTGTGTAATGAAGGGCAATCTCGCATATACAGCGAAGTTTTGACGTTTCACCCCCCCCCCCCCCCCCCCTGAAACCTAGTTTTTCGGATTCAACGTAAAATTTTGATTGAAATCGCCATTTTACTCATTAAAATCGGCCTAGTGTATCCGAAGATATGACCTTTAGAAAATCGTCATTTTCCATACAAAATGTGCTATTTTATAGAAACCAAAGTTAATGGAAACATCCTACGTTAATTAGTTAGTTAGCGGGTTAGTTAGTTCCAGAGCCATTTGTATGAAAACTGACTTTTTTCTTGAAATTTTGCAGGGACCTTTGGGTGGGCATTCTACGTCATATGAGATTTAAAAAAAGGGGGGGGGGGGGGGGTAAAGGCCTCGTTTGGACGCCAGGGCTCTTAGAAGGCGCCATAGAAAGTCCATATAAAAGAATGTTTTGCATGTTTGTGTGAGTGTATTCAAAGTATGGGTCAAATATGAGCAAAATTTTTGGACTGTGTTATGATGGAGATAGATGTTTGGTGTCAAAGGAAAAGTTGATGGATTGGGTGTGTAGTGTGTCAGGGTCAAGGGGTAAATTACTTTTTTTTTCTAAGGATTATTTTTAGAATATTAGCGATTATTTGGGATTATTTGGGATTATTTCAAATTTGTAGTAGGATCAGAATGTCAGCAAAGTCAGAAAAGTCAGCAACCTGTGAAAACTTGTGTCTTTTCATACGAAAGAAGGTCTTATAAAAAAATAAATGACTTACGATTTTCATATCAATTTAACATTATTCAACCAATTCCTTCTCAATCAACTCAATAAGACGTCTTGATACTCTCAACACATTGTTTTGATAGATAGGCACATAAATATTTCCGTTAAATGACTGAATATTTTCAAATACGCGTTTGTCAACAGTTCGAGGAGATAATGCGCCGACACTATTCTAATAGTACCAACTTCCTTTAAGGACTGCACTGAAGTAAATGAAAGTCCGTCCGCCTGACTGTCAACATGATAACTCGAACTCAACCGATTTTCAAGAACTTTTTTTCCTGAAAGATAATCAAAATATTTTTTATGGGATTGAATCTGAGCACTGTCGGGCCAAAGGCCGCTGAGCTTGGGCCGTTCAAGTGGTTTTTGATCTTTTGTACATAAGTCGAGTAAATCTTTTCCGATTCTGATAATTTTTTTTTTGTTCGAAAGGCCTGGGCATCCTTGACATTTTATGGAAACTGAATCTATACTAGTTGAGTGGTTCGGGCTGTAGAGTTCTCAGTGTGGGCCCAACTCACGCTACGCGATCCTATACGATATTTGGTGGTTTTTCGTGAATATTTCTGTAACGATGAGATTTTTTGTGCAGTGTTGCAGAGAAAAAAGAGTCGAACTTTTTTGTTCATGGAAGTATGGATCAGAGGCCTCTCCTAAGTGCTCTAGGTTGGTTCTAAGATCGGGCTTAGTGCATTTTTTTTTAATTTTGGGCTTTTTTAAGGATTGGAAATTGGAGTGGTGACCCGAATAAGCGCAAGCTGTTCCTACTTCCGATATCTCAGTGATTTATAAAATGTCAAGCAAGAGGGAATAAAAATACATGGGTCCATAATGACGACCCTAATGACGGAGCTAGAAAGGACACATAGCATCTAAGCTTTCAGCCAGGGTACTGCTGTTCCGATAGCCACTGTTTTAGCTTTTTCTGAAACGAAAGTGGGTCTACGGTTGTGAGGCATGCCGAGAGAGAACAGTACACAGCGCTATCAGATACGGTTAGAGCACCTTTCCCTAACTTCCATACATATGAAAGGTTGTTTTGAATTGAATCGTACTGAAAGACTGTCCACAGATCGAGTTATGCATGAAGCTACAAATGCTCTGTTTATAAAGGCCATTGATGTTCAATACTTCGGGCACTGTACTGTGAATAGATCAACATGTTTTAAACACCTTTTTTGCAATGTCTGCAGGGGTGTGAAGGGGATGTGGACGGCGAATCTGATGAAGGTTGTAGAAAGATCTTTAGCTCCATTGTCGCATAAAGCGCCGCAGGCACATAAAGCGCCACAGACACATAAAGCGCCACAGACACATAAAGCGCCACAGGCACATAAAGCGCCACAGGCACATAAACCATCGCATGCTAATAATTAGCGGGGGTCCAGGGGGCTGCTAGTATGAAAACATAATTCTGTTAATCACATCGCAGCTTTATGCACGTTCTCGCTTATTGCATTCGAGTGCCCTCACACTCTCCCGCTCCAACGCCTGCGAATGCGTATCCACTAGTGGCTGATCTAACTCTGGGGGTTTGCTCGGAGAAAAAAGTCTAATGATTTTTATGAGCAACATTTTCACAGAAGAAAATGTTTTCATCCTATTTTATTCAGAGGAGCTAGGCAGCGAAAACTATTCAAATTTGGTGGTTTGGTAAATTTTTTGGTATGAAAGTCGTGCTGTTGTGTGGAGTGGAATTCGCTTTTGAATATCATTCGATAGTGCAGGTTCAGTGCAAAAAAATTGCCGAATAATGTTGGTTGAAAAATTTCGATATGATTTGTCGCCAACGAACGAGCTATATCTCAGTCAGCAGTGGTCGGCAGGTGTCAAATGAAAGATGTCGATCCCATAAAGCCTAGATAGGTAGGTAGGTAGGTCATTGAATCAAAGACTGCGCAGTTTCAATCTCAGGATTCGTACTTTGCAAGACAAATTGGTTATTTTTAGAGCGTTTTTTGAAGTAAAACTTTTAGCGATTTTTTGGGATTATTTAGGATTATTTGGGATTATTTAAGATTATTTGGGATTATTGGGATTATTTGGGATTATGTGGGATTATTGGGATTATTTGGGATTATTTGGGATTATTTTGGGATTATTATGAAGTAATTTCCACCTGGTCAGGGTGACCAACAAAATGGTCGACGGTGGTATGGGACGGACTTAGGAGGAAAATTAAATTTTTTTTTTGATTTTTTTTTTTTTTTGGTTGAAGAGATATGTTTGGTGTCAAAGGAAAAGTTGTTGGGTTGGGTGTGTAGTGTGTTAGGGTGACCAACAAAATGGCCGACGGTGGTGTCAAAGGAAATTTTTTTTCGACGAAATTTTTTTTCGCTGAAAATTTTTTTTCGCTGAAAAATTTTTTTCGCCGAAATTTTTTTTCGCTGAAAATTTTTTTCAACGGAAATTTTTTACTATGGAATTTTTTCGCCGAGTTTTTTTTGGCGCTAAAAATTGTTTTTTCGACGGAAATTTATTTTGCCGAATTTTTTTTTTATTTTCGCTGAAAAGTTCTTTTTCGACGTAAATTTTTTCCACCGGAATTTTTTTCGCAGGAAATTTTTTTCTTCGACAAAAATTGTTCTCTCTGAAAATTTTTTTGCTGAAAATTTTTTCGCGGCAATTTTTTTCGCTGAAATTTTTTTTGGACGGAAATTTATTTCGCCGAAATTTTTTTTCGCTGAAAAAGTTTTTGTCGACGGATTTTTTTTCCGCTGGAAATTTATTTTCGCCGAAATTTTTCGCTGAATTTTTTTTCGCGGAAATTTATTTCGCCGAAATTTTTTTTTTTTTTCGCTGAAAATTTCTTTTCGATGGAAATTTTTTTCGCCGGAAATTTTTTTTCGCCAGAAATTTTTTTTCGAGAGAAATTTTTTTCGCTGAAATCACAACAAAAACCCTTTTTAAAAGGGAAACATGACGCAAGTCCTCGTCTTCGGAACGCAAAAAATTCTTTTGAAATATTTTCATTTTCGATTAAAGAAATGCGTCACAAATGACGGACCCTCCCAACGTACATTGGGGTCCGGCATTTATGAAGCAGTCGAAAATGAAAATATTTCAAAAGAGTTTTTTGCGTTCCGAAGCTATAAGCGTCACCCAAATTGATATCAGTTGTTTTGGAAGAAGAGGCGAGGACTTGCATCACGTTTCCCTTTAAAAAAGGGTTTTTGTTGTGATTAAAGAGGTGCACAAAAGCTTATGATTAACTTTGTAGTAACAAAAAAAAACGTTTCAAGAACTTCTTTAGAAAAAACACGTTGGGCCATACACAAGACTCGCTTTTGGAGGCCAAAATCAAATTTCATTAAATTTTTGGGCCTTCTTTGACCTATCGAATAAAGAAATGAAAATCGAAAAAGATTTACTCGAGTTAGGCATAAGATACCCAAAACCACATAGGCAGTCCTAGCTTGGCTCGGCGTCCCTTCCTATAAATGCCTAAATTCAATCCTATAATCACTTTTATTTTGAAAGTCATTTTTTCTAAAAATTGGTTGAGACTTACTCGATTTAATATGCAGGGTGGAGACACTGAGGCAATCCCAGAAAGACCATTGGGGAGTGGCTACCCCACGTACCCGAGCAGGTCTAGCAGTACCGGGAATGCAAGTTCCCAGCTGTAGTAGTCATTCATGGCTATGAGTCCTACCCAGCCTTTTTTTTTTAATTCAATATTTATTATCATCTCAAAGCAATCGCGTGTGAAACACAATGTAGGATTCAAAGTATAGCGTAAATTTAGTCACTTTTGTCTTCTAATTTTGTATTAATCGGTAAACGGCCCTCAAGTATCAACAACATCGATGCTTGACCCCAACATGGTTGAGGTGCCTTATAGTGCTTTAACGTGGTCGCTCTGGTGTTAATTCGGCGACTGCGCCATTCTTACGAAGCAGTGGAGATTAAGATAGGTCTCGGCCTCGACCCAGGGTGAAGGAATGCACTTGCATACAGGCACTCGATTGGGTAGAGCTTTCACACTCGCGATTATTAGGCGTCTCCCAATTCCACGCCCATGGGGCCGTGCGGTTAAGACTATACCGGGTACGCACGTAAATCTGCATTATCTTCATTTTGCTCGAGTTAGAGACCATTCACAAAATACGCTCGCTAAAAAACACCTGAGCGAAATAGAAAAATTACGGCAGAGCAGGCTTTTTTCCCACCACCCACCTCCGGGATCTAAATTCTATTGGTTACGAAGGTCGCATATCGTAGTTAACTAATAAGCCCCATCACTTCCTGCGGGTGTAAAAACTTTTCTCCAGTCGCCATTTTTTTCAGGTAATCACGTGAAACTATCCGTAAACGCTAGCAGAAATTTCATACTGTGAGTTGTAATAATATGTTTAGAAATATTAATTGCCAGACAATATTTTAAGAATTTAATTTACTTCTCAACTACACACCATTTAAATTTGAATGTTTCACTCATGGTACACTCGAGTTGTGAGGGAAATTCCACCAATCTCTGTTACGTTCATAAACTTTCAGTTCAACATTTAGATGATTAACAAGGTAAATATTTATATGCAAGAACTCATTCCTGAGCAACACACATTAAAGCGACTTTAAATTGTAATTTGGCGAAACTTTTCCGAAAGTATTACGGAAATATCGTAATGGTAGGGGGTCGTTCATAAAGTGTGTAATATTGAAAATAATTTTTCTTCTTTCATGTAAAACTGGTGAAACAAACTCGTGAATATCCTGATGTAACAAAAAGGACTTGCTTTGCCTGAGGAAATTAATTTTATTCTATTATATGAAACATTAGACCTGAAAAGAGAAAAACCGGATGTTACCGCGGCGAAATATAAAGTACACTTTTTATCCGATTTTCACAATGCTTAATTCTCATTCTCTGCATATTTGATGAATGCTCCGAAAAAGTACCAAAAAAAGTCTTAGTCTTCAGGGCCGGATTACCGATGAATGTCTGTCGTAAAAAATTACAATATTTTGCAGTTCCCTTCGGTCGCGTTTTTTACCTGCACCGAAATACAAATACAACATCTGGAGAAACTTACAACAATATTTATGACAGATTTCTAAACGCCCTTATTTAACGAGAACAATATTTCAATTACATGAATTGACATGGCGATGTACAAAAAGACATAAACTCGAGGACGTCTATTAAAAAGTTCACTTTACAGTAGAGTAATCCACGAGTCTATATTTTTGACACATTTTGTTCGCTGTTTGTGGACGTCCTTTGTAGATATTTTCACAGATCAATTTCGTATCAAACATACAATTTCTCGAAATGTTGCAGCATCTCAGGACATAAGATAGAGATGAGTGGGTTGCCCGAAACTTCGGAAAACCCGACCCGAACCCGAACCCGAATTGTTTTTTTCGGGCTCATGGGTTTCGGGTTTCGAAAATTTTAATCGGGTCGGGTTCAGTCCGGGCCGGGTTTGGAAACTGTTCGGGTTTCGAAAAATTTTATCGGGTCGTGTTCGGTCCGTGTCGGGTTGTTGTATCATTTTATTCAAGTCACGATCCTTTATTGACTTTTTATATTTTACGAAATTCGTCTAAATTTTATCATCTGACATTACGCGAATTTTGTTTTAGTCTAAGGTCCGTGAAGAATGCAGACGTCAGGCCTCGAAATAATGTTTGTTTCGAAGTAATTTGGGTTGTGAGTTTTGAAAAACTTAAGTGTCTGGTTCGGTCCGGGTCGGGTTTTGAAACAGTTCGGGTTTCGGGTTTCGAAAAATTTTATCGGGTCGGGTTTTGAAACAATTCGGGTTTCGGGTTTCGAAAATTTTAATCGGGTCGGGTTCGGTCCGGGTCGGGTTTTGAAACAATTCAGGTTTCGGGTTTCGAAAAATTTTATCGGGTCGGGCTCGCTCCCGGTCGGGTTTCGAAAAATGGTCGACCCGCTCATCTCTAACATAAGATAAGACCATGTCGGCTCGCTCGCGGACAGCTTTTGTATAGTCTAATATTATGGCTAACATTTTCTTGTCATTATAAACAATTGAATTACAGTTTTTCATATTATCTCAGCTAACTCTTTTTTTGTGTGCAAAGAACCAAAGTCGTGGCCATTTTGAAACCAGGAAAATCGAACGACATGGCAGCAAACTTCAGACCAATTTCGATGCTCAGTGTGATGTACAAACTGCTCGAACGCCTCCTGTACAACCGGATAAAATCTGTCATCGACGCGAAGCGAAGCTGCCTGATGAGCAAACCGGCTTTCGTGAAAACAGAAGCTGCTGCGATCAAGTCCTGCCGCTAACAACACATATTGAGCTTGGATTCGAAAAGTGCGAGAAAAGTGCGAGAAAACTGCAGTGGTCTTCATCGACCTCACATCCGCGTACGACACCGTCTGGAGACTTCAACTTCTGTATAAACTCATAAAAATAATACCGTGCAACTCTCTTTTATCTCTAATCGATGAGTTACTCAGGGGCAGAGAATTCATCGTAAACATCAACAACGAAAAAAGCAAGAAGTGCACACTTAACAATGGCCTCCTTCAAGGAACAGTTCTTGCTCCGCTTCTCTTTAATCTGTACATCAGTGATATTCCAACAACATCAAGCCGAAAATTTGGGTACGTAAATTACAGCGCGATAGCGACTCAATCGAAAAACTCTCAGTAAGGATCTACTCGTCCTTGAAAAATACTTCAAAAAATGGGGACTGAAGCCAAATCCAAAGAAAACCGAGTCAATCACCTTCCATTTAAACAATCATCAAGCTGAAAACTTACTTCTGCGGACAAACTGTGAAGCACAACAAGCACCCGAAGTATCTGTGGATTCACAATGGATAGGTCTCTTACACATAGGAAACACTGCGAGAATACGGCTGCCAAAATCAAGACGAGAAACAATCTCATCCATAAGCTATGCGGAACCACATGGGGAGCGGATGCTGAGACTCTTCGCACTTCAGCAATTGCCTTCGTTTTCTCCGCAGCGGAGTATTGCTCACCGGTCTGGTTGAACAGCTCACACGCTAGAAAAATTGATGTTCATCTTAACGACACTCTTCGTACGATAAATGGAGCAGTCATGTCTACACCCACAGAATAGCTCCCAGTACTCTCAAATATAGCCCCACCTCACATACGACGACAACAGGCGCTGCTGAAAGAGTATCGAAAAATTGAACAAAATCAACAACTTCCGATTCATTTGGACATGGAGCTAATCAGATCAAACAGACTCGTGTCCAGAAAACCGTCGCTAAAAACCGCAAATAGCCTACACCTAACCGATTACAATGCGATGGACCAATGAACCAAATGAGTGGCACATCAGTAACGTTGACCGCAACAAACTTATCGAAAATCCGACGATACGAGTACCTGGCTTCACATTGCCGAGGAAAGAATGGGTTACACTGAACCATATCAGAACCGGCCATGGTAGATGTGCTCATCGCTTGTATATGTGGGGACTTGCTGATAATCCAGGATGTGACTGTGGTGCTACGAAACAGACAATGACGCATATCGTCACTGAATGTTCATTAAGAGCATTCTCGAATAATATCGTGGAGGTGCACGAAGTCACGACTGGCGTTCAGGACTGGCTCAGAAGATTGGATTTACAATTGTAAAATGTGATAAAAAAATGTAATTGAATGTAACTTAACTGTGACTTTGTAAAACACATACGCAAAATAAAATTTTGTGAAGAAAGGTAAAACTTTATCAATCAAGGCAGCCTGGTGCTGAAATTCTGACTACGCCTAACTGGAAGAACAAGTGAGGTTATTCGTTAGTAACACCAACGAAGTCGGCACCAGGCTGCCTACTTGCGACCTAAAGCTGGGAATAAAGAAGGAAGCCTGGTGCTGAACATTTGTTCTTACTAAAGTGGAGGCAGGAGTGAGTTATATACGTCAAAAAAGTTTCAATTCGGCACCAGGCTGCTGCTGCCCTCTTCATTCAAATTGTCATAGCTCAAGGACGCAGCCTGGTGTGGAGTTGAAACTTATATGACGTATAGATCTAACAAAATAAATCCGATTTAAATCAAATGGTTCAGTTCGAAATCAGATCTTCACAGTAATTTTTGTTGTGAGTTCAGTTCCGTCTGAATTTGTCTGACAAGGGAACTACTCTTTGATAAAAACAGCCAGGTGTCAAATTATAAGCTAATATGATGCAATATATTCGCTACTTCTTTAGTTTTGGCGCCAAGTGTCCTGGCTGAAAGTACAGACATATCTTCTAGCGAAAAATTTGTTAAAAAAACAAAGCAATCTCAAAAAAGTAGCTCAACTACTAGATGAAAAAACAATGATTTTATATAGCTATTGAGGCACTTTTTTGAAATTAAAATTTTTTTTAACAAAACTTACTCTGGAAAAGGAAAAATATCGTTTTTATCGGACGCGCTCATGTGCTTTTGTACATTAAAATTGCATATAAATGAACATTTTATGTGGCTGTGTTATCCGGGATGCTGTACAGAATTTCTTGCAATTCAGGTATGTAATATGTCGTATTTCAAATATTACGTTACTAATATGAAAGCGTGCGGTTATTTATATTTGAGTGCGGTAATTTCTGTTTCAGTGCGGTAATTCCTGTTTCAGTGCGGTAATTTTTTTTTTGTTCATTGCAAAAAACGTTGTGTGTTACAAGTAATGTTAGGACTCATATTAACGCACACTTTATAATTTCTCCTACTCGCCTGCGGCTCGTTAGGGCAAATTATAACTGGTGCGGTAATATTCGTCCTTACATTGCTTGTAACACAAACTACTATTGTACACCTGAAGTTAGTGACTTAACTAATCGAACGACCTTTCGTGAAGCTTATCTGTTATCTGATTTACAGATCATTCTTTGCGATCAAGTAATTGGACAATGTGACACATTTTAGTCCAGCGAAGTCGCCAGACGACAGACCTATTGAAATCGACTTGTTATTTTGCTACTCTTAACAGAAAAAATTATTTTTTTTAATCTTGAAAAAAAAATCGAAGTTAAACTTTACTACTGTTTTTCAGCCGTAGTTTAGCTGCCAGTACAGCTAGCCTAGTCGACGTTTTGTCTGGTTACTAACTAAATCAGGGAGTTTCGTCACGTATATTAATCGATTCTTAAAGAAAGGGTCTGTAACATAAGTACACGTACTGCAATTTTGACAGAATCTTTTTGAACGCGCCCCCTTATTTAGACTTAAGATTGTTATTTTAACTGGCGTACACCTCATTCACAATTTCCAGAAATTTTGCCGGATATTTAAAATAATATTTGTGGTTGCGAATATAAATTCATTTTTTATGATAATAAAATGCTGAGTATTTACACTTCGATAATATTTATAAATAGGAATAACTTTGCTGTAACAACGAAAGTGTTGTGATTGCTCAACATAAATGTCAAAATAATGATTTGTTTCTTCGAATTAAGCAAAATAAATAATTATTGTATTAAAGAAATAAGAAGAAACGGATATACAATGCAAGTGTTCACTCCATTTTAAAACTTTTTATTTCTTATTTACTTAAATGCCTTAATTGCTTCGAACGCTTTAAAAGCTTCAAATGTTTTTTAAGCTTATTAATCTGTTTAAGCTCAGAAATTGCAAAGGAAATATTTTCTTGGTTTCTTTATTCGCAATTCGCAGATGACACTACGTTGTGAAAAGCAAGACATAAGTGAGTTATATTTATTAAGTGTGTTATGTGAATATCCTGATTTTCTACGTCTGGAGGAATTGTTTGTAAGAAAATGTTAGGAATCACCTTACTTGTAACTTGGGTAAGTCGAGCGTTATCTTATCTCCGTTTCTTTCAAAAGTTTGACGTTGGAAAACTGATACACTTGGTAATAGTGCCGCCGTTATAAGGGTGAAAGGGGAAGTACCGGGGCACATAATCGTGTATTTTTTTTATTTCCAATGATTTTCTATCGTTTCCTTTGATTTTCAAGGATTTCCTTGTAAAGTTAAGGATTTTTAGGGATTTTTTTGCAATTCAAAGGATTTTTTGAGGATTTTCTTAAGGCTGGATTCTAGGTGCTGACATGGTAGAATACTCAATGAATTGAATGAGCTTTTTGTAGTTTTGTTGGTTTTTCTGTTGGCTTTAGGTAGGTGTAGTGTGGGGCGACTCTTTCGAAAATTTCTACAAATCTGCAGACCATTATGAGTGGTGTTCCTAACAGAATCATGCCACAGATGCACGTGTACTGATGCCTTGATACGGTCTGATTTACCAAAAGTTTGTTATTATTCGGCAACAAAACCGATGGAGTGATGCATCTAAAAACAACAAAGCAGCATGCAGCAAGCACTGTTGGAAAGATAAAATAACAATTTTTGCAACAGTGCTTGCTGTTTGCTGTTTTTAGTACCATCACTGCATCGGTTTTGTTGCCAAATAATACCAAACTTTGGTAAATCAGACCGTATCTAGGCATCAGGACTCAGGGGAAAAACTGTCAACACTGATCAAGTCAACAAGTGTATTGTTATTGTGTTTGAAATTAATTTATACGTTTTCGTAGTGAAAATTGACGAATGAAGTATTTTGTTGACTAAATATCCTTTACGAAGTGTTAAAGTCGTGAACGAAGTTGGAGTTCTCATCACATCGCTAATTGATCCAACGATTTCGCAATATTTGTGGGTGACCTTCCACCATAACCTAACAATGAATGCATGTAGTTAACACAAATAGTGATTGACAGATTGAACTGCCAGACCAAAGCATGTAAAATGTTTTAGAGAACGCTCCAAACATAGTTTTTGGGACAACGCGAGACATTGTATAGTATGGATAGCATGGATTCGTGAGTACAGTGTTTCCTCAATAGTAAGGCTATGGAAGATTTGTGCCGGACTGCCACCTTGCTCAGTGATGTGTCCCAGCTACGACGCTCATACACTTTGCCTTCCTGCCTGATAATACTCTCTACTCAGGTCGTAGAACTGAGGCTTGCTCGCGGACACGGTTGGCTCGTCACTAATATAAGCAGGCTAGTCTGCAAGTGGGATCGCTCAGGGCTGCAGCAGGAAAGCGTCGTTGCGGTGTGGCGTGACAGTTGCGCACCTCTGAACGAGAGGCGGCCTGGCTCAACCTTCACACGGCTCGCTGTAGCGGCTATTTCAGGATCTGGCTTCATGGTTTAACGGTTCTGCTAGTTGAAGTGGTTGAGGCCGTGAAAGTGGTGATAGAGTCGAATTTTTAATGATTTCAGAATTCGAGAAGACGGCTGTACGACTGAAGCATTGTTGTGCCTAGCTGTCGTCCCACTCAGCGGCTATGTCACAACTACGATACTAGGCAGCCTCGTGTTACCCGCCGGTTTACACACCATCCCGGTTTGTGGACCAGAAGATGTTGCCTTGGATGTGGCTCGATAGTTACATTGGGACTATTCTAATGAGCGAAAGATTTTGGCGCTACAGGGTGGCCGAGGTCAGCGGTGGAGCAGTGATGGCAGGCCGCAGAGCAGGGATGACGCGTGGCTCGACTCTACCTTGGTCGATACCCAAACAGGAAAGTCTAACGGTTTTATAAACGTATGGCGCTACACCTGGCTTGGATTCAACCGATTGCCGGCTCTTGACCGGGTTTGCAATGTGGATATTCTTGTTTGTGAGTGGAGGACGTCCGAAAGGGACTTCAAGATTTTAATGATGACTGGGTAGTACAAAGGGCCCGTAAGAGGCCTGTGTGCATCGATCAGAAATGGTCGGCCCTAAGCTAATAAAATCTAAAAAAAATCTGGAGTCAGGACACGCGCACCGGTGGCAAGAACCAATTAGCCACAGCATTCATGAAAATTTGCGAAAGAAAACAGAAAAACCAACAAAACAACAAAAAGCTCATTCAATTCATTGGGTATTCTGCCATGTCAGTACCCAGAATCTGGCTTTAACAATTCATTTTTTCAGTACAAAAGTATTTTTCTGTATGCGTGAGAGTGTATTGGTTGTGACGGAAAATATTTTCCCATCACTTGGGACGAAAAGTTGCTTTCCGCGGTATGTGCACCAACACACTCTCACTGTTACAGAAAAATATCTTTCAAAATACCCCAATACACACTCGATGTGTACTTTTCGCTTGGGCTTCGCCCGCGCGTACGTATACATCTCGTGTGTATTGGGGTATGTTGAAATATACTATTCGACGTTCATCTGCCGCTCGGTATACAGTGAGCAAAAACGCTTTTGAGAGACATTTATGTTCTTCCCCGAAAGACTTGTTTACGGTCGAAAATTTTACCGCAAAGTACTATTTTACCGCAACGTATCACTAGAGAAGAGTGAGTCGACGTTCCTTGAAAATCAGATCAGATTAAACTTTTTTAGCTCAGATGATCTCAGGAAACAGCTTTTGTGTGAGCTTTTTCTTTAATTTATAATTATAAAAGTCAAAAGTTTGTCTGTCTGTCTGTCTGTCTGTCTGTCTGTCTGTCTGTTTGTAAATTGTCTGTCACAAATTTCCAGCGTGAACCAACATACGTCCGACCTGCTTGAAGAGTTCCGAGGAACTGAAGCAAAGAGTCGTTTTGCATTGCCGTATATGATTCAAAAAAAGGCAATGCAAAAGAAGATTCCCATGTGAACCAACATACGTCCGACCTGCTTGACGAGTCCAAAGAGACTGAATTAAAATGCGGTTTTGCATTGCCTTTTATAGCAAAAAAACCATTATGCTACCTAGATTTCAATTGAAATTTTTTCTTGATGTAATTTAAAAATTTTTTTTTTGTTTTTTTGGACAGTTGGTTTCTTCGGGAAAGTTGTTGATATTGATGAGTAGAATCTTTATGAATCCTAAGAAAATGGCTGCCACCTGTCAAAGTGACGCCATCTTGGATTTTTTGCTTTTAAAAGTATTTGGGAAGGTATGGGAAGCTGATCATTGGTTTCTTCGGCAAAGTCTCAGAGTTTTGTTAGTAAAAGTCATCAGTATTGGTGAAAATGTCGGGCAGTTGGGCATTGGGTCAATTTTTATGCTTTTGAAATTATCTGGAAAGGTATGAGAGACAGACCATTGGTTTCTTTGGCAAAGTCTCAGAGTTTTGTGAGTAGAAGTCACAAGTATTGGTGAAAATGTCGGGCAGTTGGGCATTGGGTCAATTTTTATGCTTTTGAAAGTAACTGGAAAGGTATGAGAGCCAGAACATCGGTTTCTTCGGCAAAGTCTTAGAGTTGTATTAGTAAAAGTCATCAGTATTGGTGAAAATGTCGGGCAGTTGGGCATTGGGTCAATTTTTATGCTTTTAAAAGTATCTTGGAATGTATGGGTTGTAGACCATAGGTTTCTTTTGCAAAGTCTCAGAGTTTTGTGAGTAGAAGTCACCAGTATTGGTGAAAATGCTGGGCAGATCGGGG
>CM055403.1:55112279-55147062 GCA_029228625.1 Pseudolycoriella hygida | reverse complement strand
GTAGTGAGGAGGAAAGTAGACGACGGGAGAAACGGTTGTACGGGGAAATAGTAGCATGATGATAACGTTTGTACGGGGAAACGGTAGTACGGAGAAAATTGTAGTACGGGGAAATGTGTTGTATGGTGGAAACGGTAGTAAGGGTGAAACGGTAGCACGGGGAAAACGGTAGTACAGACGTAATGATAGTATACAGCAAACGGTAGTTCGGCAAAGCGGTTTTGCGGGAAAATGGTAGTACGGGGGAAAACCAGATTTGCGTAAGCTTACGGTAACTACTAAAATACTACTAAATCCATTTCTTATTCATCTAAATCTAACTTTGCACACCCTTGCATACATTTTAGTATTAATGTCGCAAATCTCCGACCTAGCGGACAAGAATGCGTAGCCCCTAGGGGCGGGGGTGTTTACTAGTTTGTTATAACGAAGCAACATGCTCTATAAAGTTAAGTGACTGTAAGCTTCGTCTTAGAGGTATTGTAGATCATCGTGAGAGTCGTTTGCATCAGACTACTCATATATTCTATTGCGGATGACGTTTGACATGTCGTTGAGAATTTTTGTCTTTAACTAATACAGCATGAGGGTAGGAAAGAAAGCTCTTGTACATCTGAAATGCGATTCAGAATCGCGCACATTTCAAACCCCAATCGTCTACTTATTGTGAAAAATGTCCCGGGAGTTGCGTCACATTCTTAGCCTCATATTTTACCAGCACTCCAATTTTAAATTTACAAAACTGTTTACGAAATTTAATTCATTCATAGCTGATACAATTCCAATTAAAAAGAGGAAAGTAAAAAAAAGAAACGAAAAACAAAATAATGAAAAGTGGAAAATTCATTTAATAGTTTTTCATTCATTTTGTGGATTTTATCAGCTCGGATTTGTGTTTGCTCTTTTTATTTGGAAAATAGTCGCCCATACAAATATCTCGCTACCAAAATTACGATAACAATAAAATAATTTGAGCTCACATGCATTTTTCAATTCTACTGCAGAGTTCTTTGACAGGGATGTAATATCGATGTTTGTGTGTATGTCGATGCTTTCAGAAGCATCCAATATCAAAAAATTTCCACTAAAGCTCAAATTGAATTTCAATTGAATCATACGTTCATATAAAAGAATATTAAATAAGTTAACCAGTTTGTTTTTCGTGGTCCGATATTCGCAAGAACAGTCCCGAGGGGAAACTACTCCGAATAGAAAACGTGTGACAGGAATCCCATTTCATGTAATGTTATATGATTCGTAATGACTTCGGAAACTTGATGATTTTTTCTCATTTTTATGCTTCTTGAGACCGAGGGGTGTATGAACGTGAATTCCGTTCGAACCTGTTTTTTTCAACTTACAGTGACTGCATACTTAGATTGTGCAACTTTTCATTATAACAGCTGGCTCCCGAGAAAGAGAAAATGGGCACCAAAAATTTAAGGAAAGAATTTGAATTAGAACATTTTTAACAAATTTTGCTCGGGGGTCGAGCACATATTACGTCACACTCAGAGGGGGAGGGGGGAGTGGTGTCTGCATGAACTTGACGTCACGTTTGTTCCAATAAAAAGCAAAAAAAATTATTAGACATTCAAAACATAAACTTCGCCGACCCGTAGGAAACCAGTTCAATCGCTTCTGGTTGCAAGGATTCCCGTTCTATTAAATTACTGAGTTATTTTGATCGAGTTATTTACGAGAGGGGAGTGGAAAATGTGTCGTCATATTTTAGGGGGTGTAAGTCAAACGTGATGCAACGTGACATTGGGGAGGGGAGGGGGGAGTCAAAAAATCGAGAAAAAAGTATGACGTAATATGTGTACGACCCCTCGACGTTTTGCAAAAAGTGAAAATGACTACTTCATAACTTGATTTCGTCAATTGTTCCTGTTGACTTTAGGTGAACGCATAACAGTTACCTAGCATTTCTTTTGTTTTTTGAAATCAAAGAAAGAAATTTAACATTAAGCGTCGACTACCTTACTATTACTATGAAAATCCAGCTCTAGAGAGTAGAATTTATAGTTTTACAGAACTCAATTGATTAGGTCATTTTACTATTTTGCCATTTGGTGTTTTAATATTTTTAATGTGCCAAACTTTAAACCAATCAATGATGTTAAGTAGCAGGTATGGCGGATCAGCCAAATTATTTTGAGAGTACTCATAATTTATGTCAATAATATGAGAAGAGAATGGGCGCGTTTTCAAATTTTCCTCGGGGTTCATCCGTCATACCTGGTATTTTCATCATTGAATTATAAGCTGACGGAAATCTCTCGGGCCCGAGCTTTCCAGAGGGCCCGTCAGGGTATTTTTGAGGCCCGCCACTTTGTCTGAAAATGAAAAAAAACAAACCTGAATGTTCGCAACTTCAAATTTTTCGCCAGCGGTGATCAAGTAAATTCAAAATTTAATTAAAGAACCGAGGAGTCCCGCACTCTGAGATTTAATGGAATTTAAATCTTTTAATCAAATTAAATCTCAGAGTGCGTAACCTTCATAAAGAACAAGCAAACAACCCAAAAATGTTCCTCTACGGCAGGCAGTGATCGATTCTAAGAGTAAGAGATTTGAAAAATTGTTCTTCAAAAGTTACACCATAACAAAAAATTACGGATTGCTATTGGCACCTTAAGAGTTTACACTACGTACTAAAGAGCCATCTGGCCTAAGTTTTTCAACTAATGAAAGTTTGTATGGGAAATGTGCTAGAAATGAGAATTCAATGCAATAGTCAGTTTTGTTAGCTTTTCTATTTAATAAACACGTCGAAATGCATAATTTTTTCGACCAATGTGTTTGCTCACTTAATTTTTAACTGAGTAATCAATTTAAATGACAGAAATCATTTTCTACGAGTCAGAAATTGATAAAAAAATTTTGAGTTGATGATTCCAAATAAAAATGGCTGCCGTCTTTATTGTGATTTGACGTTTACAAATATTTGCAAATGTATCAACTTAAAAAGTTTTTATCTATTTCTAAATCGTAGAAAAGGTTTTCTGTGTTTTAAATGGATTACTCAGTTGAAGATTAAGTGAGTGAGTGAGTGATTAAGTGAAAAAATTATGCATTTCGAAGTGTTTATTAACTAGAAAAGCTGAAAAAACTAACTTAACTAACCTTTGAAGTGAAATATTGGAATTCTCAATTCTAGCAAATGAGAATGTTTTTTTCAAAAGTGTTTCCGCAATTTCTTTTAAAAATAGGTAAATTATGTAACAATTACATTAGCATTGGTTTGCATTCAAGACTTTAAGAGAAAAACGTTACACAAAAGTGTCACTTTTCACATACAAATTTTCATTAGTTGCAAAATTTCCGCCCGTGGCGCCAAAAAGCGTAACGGCGGCGCTGCGTTTACGTCATTTTACCTTCGATTGTTGTCATGAAATCAATTTTTAGTTTTGGCGGGACTTTTCAAAACGAATGAATACCTTTAGTTCGGTGTATCCACGGAGTATCCACGCGTTTAGTACGGTGCGATGTCGGCTTATCAAAATACGAAATTTCATGACAAACATACTTTTTTTCTTCGCTTGACATATTTCTACATGAAATTTCGTACATTTTGACACTTCGGTGTGGACGACGATGTGGATTTACGTTTTCAAAAGAAAATATTTAAAAAATGGATACATTCAAATGTTTAAATACAAACCGTAAATAGAAAACATATGCAAGTAGATGTGGCAAAAATAGTTGATGTTGCAAAAAGACTCGAACGTATCTGAGTAAATATTGCCTTGTAATTGCCATAGCGTCGTCATTCAATTGGATTCGAAATTACCGAAAAGACAATATTGAAAAAAGGGGGTCAAAACTTCTCCAAATCTTCAAGTAAATTTTTATGCTGGGGCCGATCTTAGGACCGACCTAGAGCACTAAGCAGAGTGTTCTCACTCTCATCCATGACCCATATTTCCGAAAACAAAAAGTTCCCGTCAATTTACTCCAAAGGTAAGTAAAAAAATTTTTTTTGACCTATGGCCCTGGGCTCATACTTCAATGCGAAAAATGCTCCTCTCAATTTTCTCTACTACATAAAAAATTGTTTTTGGCTAGGGCTGACATCGGCACTAAAGACCTTCTATTACCTCTCAAAAAGAAAAAGATTGAAGAAAATCTGACAGAATTTATTCGTTTTACATATAGAAAAAATATATAAAAGACAGGCAGAAATAAGTTTTTAGGGCCGTAGCTAAGTCCAAGGGCACAAAAATTTCTTCAATGAATTGTTGGGCTTTCAGATTATCCACCACTGGCCAAGATTGTTATTGCGATGTGTGGGCATCAGTATATCGAGATATATGAAAATGCTCTAGAGCACTGGGCAGATAAAAAAAGACTATGGAAAATCGGAAAGGATTTGCTCGAATTGCATACAAAAAACTCGTAGCGAGTAGAGATAGAGAGCACTTTTCTACACAGTTCCGGACATCAGGACACCCGGACATCCTGACACCGGATATCCAAACATTCGTACATCGGACACCACTTTTGGACATCAGGGCATCCGGAAAAAATTCGAACACAATTCTACCGTAAGACCCTGACTTACGTAAAAGGAATAGGCGAAATCCGCGTTAAGAGCGCAGCTTGGCATTCCAAATGGAATGTATATCGGAAGATCGAACCCAGGTTTTCTGAGTGGAAAGCACATACTTATGTTCACCACTTGTTGATCCGTCCACACTTTATGATTCGTTTTTTATTTTATCCTTCCTATCGAAAAGCCTATGCAACCACAAAAATATATTTCGAGTCTTACATATCTAAAGATGAGGACGAAAATGATTTCCCGAAACATAGTCCCATTCGACGTCATGCCAAAAAAACCCAGCCCAAACAGAAACGAGTCTGAAAAATTAGAAGTATTTGTGTTGACATTTCGGTCCTTGATACGGTATTAGCACAAGATTTAACTTTTTCACTTCAAGGATACATTATCGGTTCTTGTTTCCTGCACGTCATGGGGGATTGATATGCTGGTGGAATGACACGAGCTGGGAAATATATTTCTTTGGAAAAACAGCGCGAAACTGAAACCCCAAGGGAAAGTTACAAAGAGGAAATACCGTGGGGAGTAGACAGGTGACATTTTCTTTTCGAAAACCAAAACGTCGATTATATTCCCGACCGACAGAACATTTCCTAAATGGAAACTCGGCTAGGATTTTTGTTTTCAATCACCCTTTCACACGCTTCAATATTACAATAGACAAAGGAAAATTTCTCATACTCAAACTTTTGAGTTGAAAAATTCGGAAAACTTTGTAGTTCTCGTATTTGTGACACTGAAGCATATAAATTCAATTTTTTTAATAGATTGTTGTATAATACTATAATACTGCATTGGTTATGTGGTGAATATCTTATACAAGTGTACCACAAAAACCGTAAAATCTCTTGTATACTTGGATGTTTCTTGAATAATAAACATAAAGTACTCATAAAGGAATATAAAAATTCCGATAAAATTGTTCATGTGAAGAGCTATGTTCAATTTTAACACCACATCCAATAAAGTTTGACCTATAAAATACGATGAGTTCACATCGTTCACATCCATCTGTACATAATTACTGCTCTGTTGCTTTTTGGCTTCATGGTCTTTTTTTGTGTCATTTTATAGCACTTATATAGGGAACTGGGCGTCAATTCTCATGATTATCGTTTCTGATTGCGTTCGAAACTTATCAGTATAAAAGTTACGAATGATAAGTTCGAAGTCATGAAATCGAACTTAACGTTTTGACATTATATCTCCATATAGTAGCGTTCTTTAAACCTTCAGATAGTCAGTCTACTTTTCGTTTGTCGCATGAAAGTGTAATTTTTTCTGTACACTAACATAAAATAGTTTTTCACTACACTGTTACTCCTTTTATAAAGAAAACATAACTTTTTAAAGTTCTTGCACTCGGAGCAAACAATGAAATTCATTCAGATTGAATTGGACTCAGTTGGAAAGTGGACCGGGAAACTGCGCATTCAAAATTCTCTTTAGCAGCTTGTTACTTCTCATCATTTGAACGTGCCCTAACCATCATACGCAGACCCTTTCCGCTTCTTCTTCCTAAATTTTCCCTAATATCACCGTTACTTATGTTAATATCCCACTGATACCTGCGGTGGCGGCTACTGCTGTCAAATTATTGCTAAACCTAAAAGCGTTCATAACAATATTAGTGATATTAAGTATAAATTGTGTGTCTTTTTATTTTGATTAGTTAGTTTCGTTTATTGCCATCAATTTTATAGATTTTCATAGGAACGTAGAAGAACCATCACGCCTCCAAAAGAATAAAACATCCGATCTTTTCTCGCTGAACAACTTTTATTAGTAAACTTGATTCACATAACGGTTCGCCTACGAATAATTGCAACAACCAAATCAATTCACTCTCATCACAATCGATGACATCGTTCGATGTATATTTCCCACTCTACCTGTTACACCAATCATACACGGCCGTCCTGCAACATTGTTTGACCACACACAATATATCGTGGCGAAAATATTTTGAATCGTGCCACATTCCATTGTTCGTTCCGTGCCTAACCAAATCCACTCGGTCATTCGATCATCAAACCAAAAAATATCAACGATTGAATTACACCAGTCGATCTGCTTATTGTTCTTCACCAAACGTTCTGCTTATTGTTTGCGTATCGTATGTGACGAAAGTGAAACGTACCAATTCCCGAATGATTTTCGTATGTTTCGCTGTGTGTTCTGCTTCTATTGTTCTCTGCTTTACATGCAACCGCGTGTTCCTCAAATACAAATTCTTCTCAAACGTTTCATTTTTCAGCTATATTTTATTGTCCCAACTTGAATTCTCAATTTTAGTTCATTTTTCGTCTTGTTTTATTGTCTTTCTATTTGTTGACTTGACCTTTATGCTTTTGGTTTACTTATCAATTTTCAGCTTTCCGATCTTTCCGCTTCTCAATCTTAACGCTTTTCACTTATCAATTTTCAGCTTTTCTATTTTAACAAAGAAGCTTTCAACAAAATATCTAGCATCAAGTTAGCCCTGATAATGACAACAACTGTTTTGTCGAAATAAAAAAACTTTTTACAAAAAACAATTATTCAATAATCATTCAGCTTTTCAATCTTTCCGCTTCTCAATCTTACTCTTTTCAAACTTTACACTTTGCTTTTCAATCTCTTCGCTTAACACTTTTCTATTCATCTATTTCTATTTCACCTGAACACTTTTCTTCGTCATGATCCAAACTTTTATTTTGTCACTTCTTTACAACTGTGCTTCTCGAACAAATTGTCTCATCAATAGTCTTCTTTAACTGCTTCTTCTTTCGCTTATTATCATTTTAATTCACTCCTTTAAAGGTCCAAAAACGGTTGAGCCCCCCTATAGGAACGTAGAAGAACCATCACGCCTTCAAAAGAATAAAACATCCGATCTTTCTCGCTGAACAACCTTTATTCTTGAAACTTGATTCACCAACGGTTCGCCTTTGAATGATTGCAACAACCAAACCAATTCTCTCTCAACAAAATCGATGACATCGTTCGATGTTTATTCGTCACTCTGCCTATTACACCAATCCCACATTTATATAAATCGACCTCTTTTGTAAAAACCATTGCTGATCATTGCTGAGCATTGTTAGGATGTGGTTGTGGAGAATGGTCGCTCTTGTTCCTGTTAGTGCTTGACAGTTCGTAATAAGGTGAAGTGAAGTTTCCTCGTCGATGCCGCATCTCCCACATATGTTTGTGTCGCAGAGCTTCATTTTGTGCATATGTTTATTCAGCTTGCAGTGTCCGGTAATTGCTCCAATAAGGAATCTAAGTTCAGTTCTTGATTTGTTCAGTAGGAATTTAGTGTTGCTACAATTTGGACCTGAGGCAAAGTGCCCATGATAGAAACTGCGTTGCCATGCTGAATGGTGAGACTTATTCTCTGGAAAAGGTAATGTCTAGATCTGTGGTCACCGGATGAGTCGACGAGCAAATGTCCCAAAGCGCGAAGAAAAATGCTAGCCTTTCGACACCACGGCCCCAAAGTCTCAACAGCCACAGGAAAGAAAATAAAATTTTGTTCTATGACTGGTAGATATAAACGTTCCTTCGACCGGGCTGAATTCTCCGCGATTACACCAGCCGTTCGAGATGATTGGTTAACGTATGATGAAGCAATGGTATCGGAGAAGGTAGCGTCCCAGGTTACACATTGTCCATTTGCCCACGGGATCAATGTGATGCCATCAACACGCTTGTTGTTCATACGGAACAGGCCGGGTGGCTCCAATTGGCTCGGAATGTGAACAGAATTCAGAGTTCGCCAAATAATGTTGTTGAGCTCACCGTGTCGGGAATGTCTACCGGCAGATTTTAAGCATGACAGGCCGTGTACTCCGTTCTCGAAGACAATGTCGCCGCAGTGACAACGATGTCGGATACACAGATACGGAAATGACTGTTTTCGAGCAAGGTGCCAATCGAGCGGGCCGGTAAGGCATAAAGCCAGTAGTGAGACTCTGGTCGAGTCATTGCCAAACGCCGTGCTTTTTCCAGGTTGTCAACAACTTGTATCGAATTCAAGAGGCGAGCTGAGTTGATCGCGTCCCAACTTTTCTGGAGATCTATTGCCGGAGGTATGACATTGCCATTAAGAAATTTCCACAAAATTAGGCCATCATTATAAAACGGAATCGAGGCTACCACGTTACGGTCTATATTTAACATCAAACCGAGCAGCGACGAAACAGAGTTTGCCGAAGACAAAAATGCGGAAATTCCAATATCCACTTTACGCCTAGTACCAAATCCTCCAAGTCGTATGGGCAGAGAGGCAATCCAATACTGATTATCATTCAGCTTGTTATTCATGATGCTTTCGAGACAACTTTTAATTTCTAAGTCGATCGTCGTCAAATGATGCTCAAAAAGCCAATTTGGGCAAGAACAAAGGAGATACGTCAATCTCGGAATAGCGAAACAATGGCGCAGCAGGTAAAACGAGACGTGGCTACTTCTCAAAAGTTTCAATCTTCCAAACATCAGGCGCAGTTCATTGATTTTCCTCGCGAAATAATTTCCTTTTGGGTGGGGTATGTTAGTCCTATGGCTGGCCTTCAGTTACGATTTTACACCCAGCCCTAGCTGGGTGTCTGCTTTATCGTTTTCTTCGATATTACTGTGTCCAGATCAGATTTGCTGTGTTATTGACTGCTAGGGTTTGTATCGAGTTTAAACACTCTAGCGTTAATTTAGATGTGAAGCAGTGACCGTTAAGCGTTTTTAATACAGTTTGGCTATCAGTGCATAATGTTTATTTTGTCTCCGCGGGCTTCCTTCGAACTCAATACATTACATGAGTCTATGATTGCACAAGTTTCCGCTTGTGTGTTTGTAGTATATCTGTCAAGAGATTTTGAGATATTTATACATGGGTCGGTACAATATATGCCAATGCCAGAGTAAGAGTTTGATTTAGATCCATCTGTGAATACTGTAATTTCATTAGTTGGAAAAGGGTTTCCATTTTCTCAGAAGTTTCTCTGAGGTAGAGTTACCGTGAAGTTTTTGTTAAAATACATTTATCAGATCGCATTAACAACTCTGGGATTTCATCTTTGTATGATTCAATTATCATAGCGTGACCGGTCCGAGAGTCGCGCCAGCAGTTTATGTTGTTCAATCTTATGGCTGTTAGAACAGCTTCCTGATCTGCATAGAAATCCACAGGACAATGGACATCAGTACTTCCAGCGCTTTCGTGGGTGTTGATTTCATTACTCCTGTGTTACCCAGTAAGGTCATTCCTTGAACGTGCTCGAGGTCTGCTTTAATCCTGTTTATTTTTGTTCTGTGGTACCATGTTTGACACCTATAGAATAGAATTGGTTTTATGATGGCTGTGTATAGCGATAGCCACATAATGATCTTGGCCTTTAGGACCCAAGTTTTGGCACAGGCTGTTCTATATTGCCTGAAAATTCTAGTTGCTTTTTTTATTCTTTCCCCTATGTGCCCATTCCAGGTTATAGGATATATCCCAAAAATTTTACTTGGTCAGCCAATTTTGATCTTTCTCCGTTGATTTTAGGGAGATAAAGTTTGCTGATTTTGTTTTTATTAGTGAAAAGCACTAGTGTAGTCTTCTGTGGGTTGGCTGTGAGTCCATTTTCAATACACCATTTTTCGACAATGCGTACAGCGGATTTCATCAAAGAGTTTAGCGTTCCTTCCTATCAGCAGGATAACAATGTCGTCTGCAAAGCCTTCTGTGTTAAAGTCGGCTCTGTTGAGTTTTTGTAGAAGATCATCTATCACCATCAGGGTTGTATTAGCGCCGCTAATCATTAGCGTCGCTAATAGCGGCGCTAATAGCGGCGCTAATAGTGAAGCTAAAATCTAATATCCTCCGCTAATAGCGACTAGCGTTTCGCTAAAACCAGAATTAGCGAGACCAAATTTCGCTATTCGCTAATCGCTAAAATGTTATAAATTATCACAATCACAAACTTGTGAGACAATTGTTAAAAGAATTTTCTGAAATTTTTCTGCGGCCAGTTAGGTGACCCGCACAGTAAAAAAATTATTTTTTCATCAATTTGAGGCCTGTTTCGACTCCACACTACACAAAATAACCTGAGACAATCGGAGTTTCATTTTTTTCTGAAAGTCCCATTTATTACGATATGCTATATGAGATATTTGGTTAGGAATAACAGTTTTGGCCACCATTTTCAGTATGTTAGTTTTTGCCTATGTCTCTGCGGAAGAGTTGACCGATTTTACCACGCTGAAATGATCACCACAATTGCAATTCTTAACCAAATATGAATAGCTAAATGCAAAAAGGGGTCATCTCCAACAGAGAATTATAAGTAAAATGAAGCTCACAATTTTTATACATATATTTAATCTTTTGTCGTTCTTTCCTTAAAATATTATGTGTTATTGTAATTTTTAAGAAAAGGTTGAGGTATGATTAATACCACACATAGAAATTGCGAGCTTCATTTTACTTATAATTCGCTATTGGAGATGACCACTTTTTGCATTCAACTATTCATCTCTCAGGTAGGGTCTCGTTTGAAAACGTATAATTGTCAGAAAATAATAAATTTTCAAGTTTAATTGAGGTTCGCTGTGTATATGAGGAAGTTTTCATTTCCCGTTGATGGCGAAAAACTGAAAAGTCGCTCCTTGCAACAAACCTTAACCAGAAAAGTCTTTGCATATTCTGGTACCATTATAGGTATACTAAGTACCTTTATTCTTGGTTCCACAGTTGGCTGTTGCTGCAAGTGACGAAATTCGCTCAAAAAAAATCTACTAAAATGGCCTATAGCTCCAGATGGTGTGCACCGGAACCATAGGCTCCGAAGCAAAAAAATCTTTGCAATACTGAGAACCATAATCGTGCTGAATTTATGAGTTATAGCAGAAAAACCATTTTTAACACCCTCTGACACCTACTCCGCGGCCTTCCACCTTGGAACGAAGTGCAATTTCGAAAACTGAGAAAACGTTTTTCTCATCATGGTTCAAAGAGTCGAATGGGCCATAAGTCTCCTTAAACTGTGACACCTTGCCCCAAAATTTACGACTTCGGTCGAAGTTTTCTCAAAATCACTTTAAAATTAGTTACAATTAGCGAACTTTAGCGTCCGCTAATAGCGACCGCTATTAGCGCGCTAATTTTTTTATTGTTAGCGATTAGCGTTAGTTTCGCTAATATTTTTTCCAATTAGCGTTAGCGTAAGCTCCGCTAAAAAAATTGATTAGCGAATACAACACTGATCACCATGTTCCATAGAATGGGTGACAGTACGCCTCCTTGTGGACATGCTTTATTTACTTCACCGTTTTACTTGAACCTTGAAAATTAGCTTTCACAATTCTGTTCATCAGCATATTCTCGATCCATCTTATGACGGTGCTGTCCACTTTGAAGTGATTGGCTGCTCTTTTTATAGATTCATAGCAAGTAAGATTGAATGAATTGAATGAATTATATTGAGAAAAGAGTTTAGAGCGTGCTAGCGCTTTTTCTATTTTATTCACTATATTGTGCATTGCTGAGTCAACAGACTTTCACGCCATATATGCGTGTTGTTTTTTGTGGAGAGGTTTGTTTTTAAGAGGCTCATCTCTTATATATTCCGAGTGAGAGGATAGTCGTGCCTCATACTGATGATGTAGAAATCGTGACCGTGAAATTATATTTTCGTATGATGTCGGTATATATCTGCCGTGTGCATATACCATCCGGTTCACTCATATCCGTTTACCACCGTTACACAGGAGCATTATGGCGTATTATTGACTATATTGATCTGAGTATCAGTGACAGGCTTCATGTGGTAGGTGACTTTAATATGACGAATGTTCTATGGACTCCTTGCCCGGTCGACGAAGGTTTCGCGACGGATACCGTGACGCATGCTTTGACTGGACTCTTGCCACAGGGCATAGACTCAAGCGCTTATGCTGATTTTCTGTACTGTCTCATGGGATCAAGACTGAGTCAGATTATTGACGTGCTTAACTCCCAAGATAGGTTGTTGGATCTTGTTTTCTGTAGCGACCCTAGTGACGTCACCGTGTCGCCATCAGCTTCTCCTTTAGTCAAAATAGATGATTACCATCCACCGATTGATATCGACTTCGAAACAACTATGGAGCGAGAGCGAATATAATTTTAGGAAGGCAGACGTTGATGGTCTCAACGCCTATTTGTCGTCTATTAACTGGGACGGAGAATTGTCTTGTGATGATATTGACGTCACAGTTGATCGCTTTTATGAGTTAATTTTAGACGGTTTTGAACGCTTTGTACCACTAAAGAAGAAATCTTTGAGTTCCCACCCGCCATGGTATAGCAAAACTCTCTCGAACTTGAAGAATAGACGCAACCGTGCTCACGAGCGGTTTAAGAGACTGGGTGACAGGGCGAGTTATGTCAAGTTTTGCTCCTTGAGAAACCAGTTCGACGCCTCGCAATCGCTAGCATTTCAGGAGTACTTGAACAATACGCAAGAAAGTCTGGCGAAGGATCCCTCCCAGTTTTGGAGATATGTGAACGATATGCGCAATTCCTCCGGTTACCCTAGCTTGATGCATAAGGGTAATGATCGTACGACTGATATGCAAAAGAAATGTGACCTTTTCGCTGAGTTTTTTCGCGAAGTATTTGTTAGTGATTCAACGACGGTTCATCCAACATTTAGCTTAGGAAAGAGCGTCGACATCGGTTCGTTGACCTTAGACAAACGACAAGTTATCAATGCTCTCGAAGGAGTTGACACGTCGAAGGGTGACGGGCCTGATAATATATCCCCAATGTTTTCCAACCTCATGGGATGGAAATCTCAACCGTTTGAGGTTACGTCCGGCGTTCCTCAAGGCAGTCATCTTGGTCCACTGTTATTTTTGATATTTTTTAACGACATGACGAGAGTTATCAAATCGTCGAAATGCTGCCTCTTTGCTGTTGTTTGGTCGCCTTTTTACAAGTGTCATGTCGACGACATTGAGTCAATACAGAAAAACTTCCTAATCTAAGCGCTAAGAAGATCTGTCAAGAGAGACTCACAGTATCGCCTACCGTCGTATGTTAGCAGGTGTCAGTCTATTGGTATCGGAAGTTTGTTGCGTGGGCGCATCAACTTATCGACAATGTTTGTTTTTGATCTTCTAAATGGTCGTGTCGGTGCACCCGGTTTACTCAGGAATGTGTCTGTGAATGCTCCAGTTAGATCACTGAGGAGTATCAGATATTTAAGTATCGCGAGTCACCGGGTGAATTATGGTCTGTTCGAGCCTTTGAACAGCATGTCTAGGACGTTTAATATGTTCGCTCATATTTGCTCACCATCGACAGGTCGGTACACCTTTAGGTTGCTAGTGAAATCGTTTGCACTCACTAATGAAATTCTCCAGAGACACGGGTTTTTGTTTAAATTGCCGATCGAATGATCTTACTTGTATCGTTTTGTGATTATAATTTAGTTTGACATAACACTAACCCCGTCATCATTATTTCCTTTAATTCACATGTTTTACCGTCCATACTGACAACGCGACAAAATTGGCATCGCTGGTCGAACCCAAATAATGACGCACAACATCGATCGAAGCAGAAGGCGTATGTAAGCTCCGACGGGTCGACTGGGCTGACATATCGCCTCCGATTCCTGCTTTTTGACGTAAAATTCCTAATTTTCCAATACTTTAATTTTGTCACCGTGTCACCGATGTAAAGTAATGACGTCAGCCAGTAAGCATTTTTGCCATTGGCCGAGAATAAATAAATAAATATCTGTCCAGTAATCTTTCCATGATTTTGAGGAGGATGGACGTAAGGCTTATAGGTCTGTACCAATCCGCTACAGAGTATGTTGGCTTTCCCGGCTTCGGGAAACCACTCTTTCCATGCTTTAGGCACATAGCTATGAGCGAGGCTCGCTTGAAGAATTTTTACTAAATTTAGGGTCACAATATCTTGCAATTCAATTATCAAGACTGGGAGTATTTGGATTACGTGTAGAACGAATCAGCGTGAATTGTTTATGTGTTGGTGTGCATCTTCTTCTTCTTTTTCAGCCCATTTGTATCCACTGGTGGATGTAGGCCTCCCCTATTTCGGGGTTTTTTAGCCATTAAAACACCACGCTGACCAGTGCGGGTTGGTGAGTGATTGTAATCCAACTGACTAGGATTTTGCATGCTGCCGTTAGGATACTACCCGAAGACAGCCCCCCTCATCCTTCTGCTAGGTGCCAGTCTATACATTATTATGTCATTGATTTACGATTGAAATACGATTTTTCGACTAGACAAGATTAGCAACATTGTTATTCTAAAAGTGTATAGACGGCTGATAATAGTCGGTCGTAGGCTAGTAATCGAAATTTTCACATTTACGAATTCAACTTCATTTCAAATAATTTCCCTGTAGCTTTCCACTGGTTTCATGTTCGTTTCGTAGTTATTTTACCAGTCTTTGTCATGATATTTTTGCAATGTCTATTTTCGTCCTTTGTCCATTCGATATTTTTACGGGTATATTACATTCCTAAATTTGCATACTTTACTGAATTTTCCGAAATCAATAAATAAAGTAATTTCATTGAGCATTTATTCTAAGCATATACAAGACATTGGATTGATTTTATGAAAAGGTCTGGGATTATTGTTTGTGTATTTGCTCCCCATTTCTGTAACATAATGAAATTGTTTTAATATATAAAGTAACTCATTTATTATTCGAATATACAATTTCCATTTCATTAAACCGAACACGACGTAAATTTTCCTTTGATTGTTTTTGAAATCAGGTCGTTGTGCTCTTGTTTTTGAAATTGCCAAACGTGTGACATGAAATGTAAATATATCGACAAGCGACGACACATATGTATGCAGACGTTGTCATTGCAAAATCTACCAAACATTGTTTGCCACATTTTCATTATTTATTTATAATTAAAACCTATACAAAACATAATATTTATATATGTAATTAAAGCTAAATTTCGCAAAATTGGCGTGAATATTACGGACGTGTTTACATTTCACCAAACGCGTATCCACTCTACATATTGTATCAAAAAAAGCTTTCCGACTGTTAGTTAACATCGTTGACATAAATGTGTGTAACGAATCGAATTATATCTTTCAATGATCACTGTTCTACTGGTATTTCTATGGTCACAGTCAAGACCCGATGGACCTTTTGCTTTTTTCGATCAGCCAAAATTTCGTTCGGGGAGATGGCCCTTGTTTAATTCTTGCGACATTTCTTGAATGCAAACATAAAACTTAAAGAGTGATTTCACGAAATCTTCGAACCTTACATACATCACATTCATCAAATATGAAGTATACAATGAATAATAATTTACTCATTCTACACATTCACACGTTTCATCATTTTCAGCTGTTTTGTCATTGTTATAACAATCATTGGTTTGAAAGATACATTATTCATCTCTCAGCTTTTTCTCAGCTTTTTCTCAGCTTGCATCTAACTGTCGAGAAAAAGCTGAGAGATATATGAGGTATCTTTCAAACCAATTATTCTTATCAGATTTTCGATGAAATTCATCAGGATGTAGTTCCATACAATGCTAACCATTCATTGTAAACAAAATGGTTCCTTCATCATAACAAAATGGCATTTCCAGCCAATGAGCTATGTCACATAAACTTAAAATCTTGAGTTGGAGTTAAATTTGGAGTATTGATAACATAATGGCCATCACACGTCATTCATTCGCTAGACCCAGTCATACCGACGAATGTTGCATATAAGAAATTTCAGCATCTCGGTTTTCATCACCCCAACTGTAACTTGCGGTTTGATTAGGGTTTATTGAACATTGTGAATCCATAACATTAGGTTAAGAAGACTTTTGAATTAACCGCTGAATTAGTTTTTGAAGACACATGGTGAAACCGTTGACAAACAGATGGTGCGCGAAAGAAACTGTGAGGTGTCATTGAAGTTGTCAGGTTAATACTTCACAAAAGCAGACAAGACATGGTTTTCGGATTCCCATTTTGGACTTCAAACAGATAAGTTGTTTTGAACCTTTACCATTTCGTTAAGGTATGATGGTTCGTGTTAAAGTGAAGCACGGTAACGTGAGACATAATTATTAGCTGTGATTTTGATTAAGCCCGATGGATCGAGATAAGATTTCAATGATCAGTTCTGTTCTCTTCATCATTAAAGTGGTCTTCGATCACAGCTTTTAAGTTCATGCATAAAATTGGCTGTTGGAAACAAAAAGCTCCTGTCAAAAGATTCATTCATACAATGAGGAATTTGCGAGAACAATTAACCACGTTGGAATTGGAATTATTCTGTGTCTTTAGGATCTACAGTTTTATTTACCCAACATACAGGTTAGGGTAGATTTAAGGGGATGCGTATTTAGTATTTAAGGACCAGTGATTTAAAATTATATTTGAGTTTTCCGAATTATTTGTTTTTGTATGAAATTTGAGTGAGGTTATCGAATCATTACACAACATATCAAGTTGAATGACTTGGCCGAGGATTGGGACGATATTCAGAAAAGTTGATTTGTAAGATTGTTGTAAGAAAAGCAAGGCATCTAGAAAATAGCAAAAGAGTCAAGTCTGCAAATTATAAATTTCTACGTTCTAACAAAAAAAAACATAGCCCAGGCAATGTTTTCTATGTTTTGTTTGAGAGTAGAATTTTTAACGATTGGCGCTAGAACTTTTCAAAGTCAAAAAACGGTAATTTTTGGGAAGGATCTGGAAGTCGCAAGTACATGTCTAAATACGGAATATAACTACTAGATACTATAATTAGTCTAATTGGCTAAAAATGTTAGTTTGCTTGCGTGTACGTACTTCATGTCCCACAAACTCCCCTTCCCCCTTCTAAGATCCGTACGCTTTTACAACCCCTCCCCTTCCCCCTTCGTGCGTACGATATATGTGGATGTTCTATATAGAACTAAGATGTTGAATGACAGTTTGGTAATGGGAGAGTAAATCCAATTCTCTCCTCTGCTAATAACACAATTGCCATTCAACGCATTAAACACTCAACTTCTATTTGGTGCAGCATCACTGACTGTCATTTCTCTGTAAGATACAGAAGAAAATTTTATATTTTTCTCTACAACGATTCGTTTGTGAAATCGCCTGCCTCCTCATTTTATCACTTCCTAATACAATCCTCAACATCAAAAAAATATCATAAACTCCCCCCCCCCCTATCCTTAAAGACATTTTGTCGACAATATTTCAAAATACCTTGTGTATTCTTTTAAAAAAACATATGAAGGGACCCGTACGTATCAGAATAGATGTGGCAAACAGAGTTGATGTTACGAAAAGACTCGAACGAATTTAAGTCAATATTGTCTTAACTCTTAAGTGTAATTATGTCCACATTAAATTGTATTGGAAATTGTCGAGAGGGCAATATTGAAAAACCCGTCCGAAGAAACGGTCCAAGAAAGGCTTTCCGAAAGTACAAAATAAACCCCCGAATAGACAAAAATGTTCATCTCAATTTTTTCTACGACATAGGAAAAGACAATTTTTTTGTCTAGGGACTTCAGGAGAAGCCTCGGACAAAAACTTACATACCACTTAGTGAAAAACCATTTTTTAATATAAGGCAGACCTTACGACCGACCTAGGGTCATAAGGAAATGCCGCAGACACAAATGTTTCCCTCAATTTGCTCTGCAACATAGCAAAAAAAATTTTTTTTGGCTAGGGCCAACCTTAGAACAGACCTCAGGCCCACTTCAGTCTTAAGCACAGGCACCGGGCCCAAATTTGTTTTTGAATAAAATTCGGTACTCGACTACCTCTCAAATAGAAAAACAATCAACAAAATCAGTTAGGATTTATCGAATTTATTTAGGCAAACAACTTGGGCCCTAGTAGTAACTCAGTTTTAGGGTCCTCACTGTGTCCTAGGGTTTCTAATCAAAAAATTTTCTGCCATAAAACGTGAGACAGTCCTAGACCTTTCCATCAAACAAAATTTGAAAATCGGAAGAAATTTACTCGAGTTAAGTACAAAAAACATGTAGGGCGCTAGCAGAGACTCGTTTTTAGTGCCCTAGCTATATCATACGGCCCAATCGAAAAAAAGTTTCTTCTACAAATAGTAGGACTTTCATAGACCTGTGGATTAAAAAAAACAATTATGAAAATCGGAAAAAATTTACTCGAGTTATGTACAAAAAGCACGTATGACCCTGGCATAGACTCGGTTTTAGTGCTCTAGATAAACCCAAGGACTCCAATTTAAAAATGTTTCTTCCATAAGAATATAATATATAAAGCGAAGAATCTATGCCATATTTCTAAATTAACGCTGAATTTTGATTTATTTCTGATAAAATCGCCCGAAATATTTAAAAAATTGCAAGATCAAAGAAACATTGACCGAATTGAAATTACCAACGCTGCAGATATAAACAGCATAACAAAAAAAATTTTGACCAGTACTTCCAAATGTTACCATAACAACGAATCTACTACGTCAAAGAGTTTGTCTTTGAATAATCGAACAAACGAGGTGTATATAAGGCCGCATAATCGAGATGATTACTCACTCAATATGTGACCACGCTGATATGCACATGGTCTTGCGACAAAGGTGCACTGAAGAGGGGTAAACGTCCCAATCAGCCAAACTTTTTGTCTTGGATTCTTAAAATATAGAATGGATAGAAACATGTCTGCTATAAAAGCGACGTATCTGTGCCACATTTCTAAATTAACGCTAAATTTTGATCTTTTTCTGATAAAATCGCCTGAAATATTGATATTTGATGTTTGACGCATTTACGGCTTACAAAACTGTATTTATCGTCAGAACGGTGAAATCCCGCTTCTCCCTTATGGTGACATGACTCTTGACAATGTTTTTTTTTTTTCACCTTAACTACAAATTGTTGTGACACTTAACCTTCAGTTTCCACACGGTTCGTCGATTATTTAATTCACATTTAAATGATATAACTAATTGTATTTTATTGTATGCATTTTATTGATTATTTTGCTTAGAGATACACAAATAGAATTAGAATAGAAAAGGGTTACTATTTTTCATAACTTTTGCAGAATTTTTCTCGTCCAATAGGTAAAAATTAGTTTTCATTCCTCTTCATTTATTTGAAGTTCTTCAAAAGGTTGAACATGCTGTAGGCGGAATTAATGATCTGAAATAAAACACTGCCAAATCAAAGAGTATGCCACGGAAATGAGAAAGAAACCTTTGTGAACGAGTCTAGAGTTAGTGGATACAATTTCATAATTACCAACTCCGTTGGCTTCATCAGTAATTCTCCGAAGATGATAATGTCCTTCCTAATCCACTGACAGCGATACACCCAGTCGGATTCAAACAAATTGTAGGTGAGTCGACCACTTGCCAATTTAATTTCGTTTCCAAAGGACATGACCATAAAGATATCAAAAATATTGTAAAGGAACATGAAAAGCTGGACAATTAGTTCAATTAAATTTTTGCTTCTATTCTGTAAAGATCTAAGATTCAGTGCGAAGCAGTTACTAAATCTGTTAATCCACTAACGAAAACGATGTCGTAAACAGATCCACAAATACTCAAAGCACTAGTTGTCAATTGAAACACAAAAATTTCAGAAAGAAATTTGTCCAATTGGTTCGTCAATCTGAACAAAAGTCAACGTTTAAACTCATCGAAATATCTCCCTCACCTTTCTTACTCGGTCAAGTATTGATGATCCATAATTGCCATATGCAAGTCCTGTGAAAATGAGAAGTCTCTTTCAGATTCGGTCAATTTCCGTTTTTTCGATATTTCCACCGCCTTTTTTGTTACTCCGATGATTTTTATCTGTTCTCCAAGTACCACGTATCGTAGGCCACAATGTAACATCAAGTACCAAATGAGAACGGTAAGCAAAACTACAAAACTCGCTATGGTCACCTCACTGCTAACAAAAAAGAAAACTGCCCAAAAGGCATATTCGTAATTATTGTAAACCAACGGAAATCCAACATTGAAGAACAGCGATTTCTCATTGCCGATAAATGGAGCAATAAACAAGGCACAAATTGCAGCTACAACGTACAGAAGAACAAAACCCGTAATACATTTTACAAAAAAATTTTGTTTATTATTGACATAGATGAAGGTTTCGTGATCTTCAACCGAGTACACGCAAGTCTGACGTAATAGTTTGAGACATTCGTTTTTCCTCCAAACAAAAACAAAAAGTTTAATGAACAATACAACGGCTATCAATGCTGTTTCAATTGTAAATATTCTTTCTTCTTCGATTTCATTTTCAATCGCTGCTGCCATAAATGACAGAGGCAAACAAAAAAAGTAAATCGAATAAAAAATCTTCATCATCTGTTGCCCGACGGTTTCCTCATCTTCCCGACTCCAAACCCGTACTCCATGAAGAAACGAGATGATTTGGTTAATAGTTTCGGGTAATTGTATTTGATACATTTTTCGGGTTTCCTTGCACTTATGCCGCCGAAGATTGAAATCACACTGCAACTTTTTATCGAATTTATTTCATCGAAACAAACGTATTGCAACTTTACATGAAAGTTAACACAACCAATAACGGTAGGGGTAAACCTGAAGCTTACGTGATTTCGTAAAATGTCTTCGTAAATTGAAACACATGATTTTAGCGTGAAAACTTAACACCATCGTTATCAGTATGAGGTCATGTAAACATTCGGTAACATAAGGGCTCTTCGGAAAAGACATTGAGCCGAGCGCCCAGGTGAAATATCTGGGGGTTACGTTGACGCAAAACGGATTGTGGACTTCAGGATTCTGCGCCGTGCATGGGAAGATCAAAAGTATGATTTCTGATTTTTGACACGCCACGGGATTACATGAAGCGAGAATTGAGTTCCGAAAGGAACAGGAATGAATGGGAAAATTGGTGGCCAACTACGTTACCTGGAGCTGATATATACCACAGGAACGGATACCGGAACTTGGATTCATCTAGGGAAGCTCTCTAGTATCTTCCAGGTGGAAACTTCCGCAGCACTTCTAAGTGCTCGTGAAGTTCCGCCAGGAGGACTGGGAAGCAAAGATATAGTAATATGCACGCATAGTGAGGCAGAGATAAAGGCGCTGGTATCACCCGTTGTGACTTCCAAGCTGGTGAAAGAATGCAAGGAACATCTAAATCAGATAGGGCTGAAGAATCGGGTCGAACTGGTTTGGGTGCCCGGACATTCGGAGCGGATGGCAATGAGAAAGCTGACGAGCTGGCCAGAGCCGGCTCGACGGCTATCACATTTGGACCGGAACCACGCATCCCTGTCCCGAACTCGCTTTATACGAAAGTCATAAAGGATTGGGTGAAGGCGGAAAACGGTAGGAACTGGACAGCGTATGAAGGAAGAGTGCACACCAAGTGCTTCCTCCCCACTCCGAACGAGAGATGGACAAAAGAGTGCCTGAGAATGAGCCGGGACCTAGTGAGGAGGATCGTATGAGCGGTGACCGTCCATTGCGGACTCAACAAGCACCTAACGAAAATGATGATTCTAGGTGACCCGGAGCGCTGCTGTGGCTCGCAAGAGGAAACAGGGTTTCACCTTATATGCGAATGCCCCAAGTTCCTTCAGCTGAGGCACAGGACACTCGGCGACTATGTCGTCCACCCTTCGAGAGTGACTGAACTAGGACCTATCACATTAGACAAGTTCCTGGTCGGCACGCGAGAAACAAAATACTTTACAGGAATCGTGAGATCTCGCACTAAACACTGACATTACGTTTGACCAAAATTCGTTTGGGCAAAATTTAATTGAAATTCTAAACAAAATCACTGTGATATAACACATGCACGAACATTATGAACTTTCTAAATCGAGTAGCTTTGATATACTTTTACAACTAAAAGTTCGATTTGTAATCGTAGGCGTTTACATGAATCCCTAGGACGCTGATGTGGTTGTGCCGGATTCAAATCGCTGTGTGAACATTAGTAGATTACAGTGGGTGGTGCGGAAGTAAGTCATTACATGAGGGATCAATTTTGTGAAATGAGTCAAACTCAAGAGGGTGTTTTTAAGCAAAAAGCTTTGGAAAATGTTTTTTGACAAGTTTTCGGTGGGACATCGATTAAAGTTTTTTTCTTAAAAAAATGAGTTCTTATATTACCATAGAAGAGTTTTTTCTAGATTAACTAGACCATAATGACTCATTACGTATGTCGCATGTTAAATTTCATCTACATAGCAATAGCAATGAACCTGCAACGTATACTCAGCGTACCGAGTGCGTACACGTTAAAATAAATATTAAACAAAAATTCTTTCAATTTGTTCGTCATAAGTGTAGTCCTTTAGCTGCGTATAACAAATGGTGCTCGCTCAAGGACCTTTCAAAGAGCGCAAAAAAATTGTTGTAGGTTAGTGTACACAGCTCACGAAGGTGTAGCTGTCAATATTGTTGTTAATGAACATTCTGTTGTCAGTTTTTAATTCCAAATATTTTGTTTGAATTAATTGTTTTTGATAGTGATAAACATCCAATTGAAATAAAAAAAGTTAAAATATTGAATAATATTGTGAAAATAAGTGCATCAAGTGAAAATATTCGGTCGGATTTTTTTTTTTTTTTTGACAGTCACACCTACAGCAGTAAAGGGATCATTATATTGGACGCGATGCGAATCGCATCGCGCTCAATATAATGATCACTTAACTGAGCGAAACTAACAAAACTGGTCTGTCTCTCGTTTGGAAAGGTATAATGGTTGAATTGAAACATTCGCACAAAATTGGAATAAGAGTGAGTAAAATTTAAATTTACGTGAAAACAGAAATAACGTTAGGTATGCACTCAATGCCCATAAATTAAACTTTTACGCGAGCTCGTGAATTCGAATTCTTACCACATAAATTCTGCACATTTTCAATTTTACGAATCGCGTGGAATTTGAGTTTACGTAGACGTTTTACAAAATCGCGTTAGCTTCTAGGCTTACCCTTAGTGTTTCGAATAAAATATGCAGTCAATAATTTTATTTAAAGATGGTATACCCAGTTAAATTTCACTTAAGTTTTACATGTTTGTGGAGTGTCTTCCTTTATTTCACCTTTTTATAGAAACTAATTATTATTGCATAGAGCAAACAAATTAATCTCATATATAGTTGGTAAAGCTGAAGTTAAGTTGACCACTATTTTTGTTAACGATCAACCAATATTTAACATTGTAAATTTTCTTTCAATCATGTGTGTTTGCATTCCACAAACATGTAAAATGTTTAACGTTGTTGCTTGTAAATTGTTGTGTTGACGAGGGGGATTATAGGCCATGTGTTCGGCAACAAAACAAGCAGCAACGTAATGTACTATTCCGTTCATCACAGATAATGATAAGGCGTAGACACTCTGTGAGTATTGTACACATGTTTTGTTTTTTGTAGCTCATTTGGAAAAGCGTGATTTAATGAAATTGCATATAACATCCTGGCACTCAAGTTGCATTATATATGTATTTTCTACCTCGTTACATCTTTAAATTTCTAAGTATTGTCCTTATGTAGGTGTATGTAGTTAGCAAGATGGCGGCAAACGAGTAATTTCATCAGTATCGCGCTATAATTTTTTCATTCTAACTTCCATGGGGAGACTGTATTAATCTTATTGACAACTTGCAATTCGTAGTATAGAATTAGTATAATTATTTGACGAACTGATATTTTATCAGCGACACATGTACGTATAGGTCTTTTGTTTTGTTTCTTGTTTTCTAAAAAAGGTACTGTCCTAGAACGACATTTTATAGAGGGAAAATTCAGTTAAAATAAATACTCCGATGATGGTTGTTTAACAACCGAAACCTAGGTCGGTAAAAAATTATTAAAATAAATTGGATTGTAATTAACTTCATAATTCAAGTTATTGGTAGTCTATGAGCTGAGCATTCAACGATAGAACATAACTTTTGAAAAAGGTAGTGCTACAACCATGGAAAATCCCTTCTGTGGGATTATACATGTCGTGATACTTTCGCCCCTTCTTATCTGGAATCGACTTCGAAACATGTAGGATATGCTGCAAAACAAGCGGAAGATAAGAAAATTCGTCATTATTCTGATTTGGCAAAACAATTCTGCTTTGTACCCTTCGGCTCGGAAACTTCGGGAGTTATTGGCGAACATGGGTTAAATTTGATCAAGAAAATAGGCAGCAAAATTTTAGATGTGACACACGAAAAACGATCTACGTCATACCTAATTCAGCGCATTAGTGTAGCAATACAAAAAGGAAATGCTGCATCTGTTTTGGGTACAATACCATCATCACAGAAGTTGAATGAAATTTTTTATCTTTAATCTTGTAACGAAAATTGAAATATAATGAAATACTGAATATTGGTACATTCTATAGGTTATCGGTACGTGGAATAAAGTATCGGTGCATTAGTTACGATATTGGTAGACTTGATTTATTAACGGTGAATTGCTTTTGGATTTGGTAGATTTAATAAAACATCGGTAAAAATATTTCATTTTATTGGCTCCATCTTAACGGTAAAGTAAAATATTTGTAACGGTAATCGTAAGTTGAAATAACGGTACAGTGATTTTATTGGCTCTAGGGCGAAATATCACCTGACAAAATATCTCAAACATAATATCCCGGACAAAAAGACCCCAAAAACTGTGGCAACACACGGACAAAATGACCGGAGTTGAAAACCCCGACTTAATAACCCGTAGTTATAATAACCCCGCAAGGAGTTCTGCTACCCCTCAGACCCCTTGGCCGCATCGACCCCGCCTTTTTTGGGGTTTTTTATATTTGGGGCAGATACAGTTGGTCTCTTTCCAACCAACGCTTTATAATTTATAATTTAGAACGCCACCCACCTAAATCGAATTTTTTCGAAAAATGATCTTCCCAAACGTTCATCTAGGCTCGATTATCTACCAGAAAAACAACTACACAAGCCGAAAAAAAGAAATCAATCTGAAATGAATTTGGCTAGTGTACACAATGCATGTAAATGTGTTCGAAAATCCAGCCTACCCACATGTCCGCAATTTTGAACAGTTGTCCGAAATGCGATTTTTCGCGTAAAGAATGAAAAATGCTGATTAAGTTATCCTCCTGGAGAATAGTGATTTTTGAAGTGAAGCGCGTAACGGAAAATGAAACAGTGAAATTCCATTTCTATCTTATTATCTTGGTTATCCATATTAGAGTTGAGTGGGTTGCAAGAAATTCGAAAATAAAAACCGCCCAAGCCCGGCCCGGCCGAATCCGAGCTACTTTTCATGGGTTTGGGCTTCGGGCTTTCGGGTTTAGAAAATGTCGGTCGCTCGGGTTTTTAAATTTCCGGTCGGGCTGGTTTCAGGTGTACCTTTTATCGGGTTTACGATTCGGATTCGATGATATTGCTGCATAAAGTAATTTTGAAAATGATGCATCCTAAAATATCTAAATCATATCGACTACGAAACAATGATGTATCTGTAATAACATTGTTGTTATTATATTTTGGTAATGATTCTAGACTAGAAAATATAAGATTATGCACCTCTTGCCAAAATTGTTATTGCGACGTGTGGGCATTGCGAATCGAGCCGCAGGCGAGATTCGTTATGCCCACACGTTAAGATAACAATTTTGGCAAGAGGTGCATATAATATTTTATTGCATACGCGCACTGTTTCCTCTTAAAAATTATTACCCTAGTAACTATAAATAGAAATTGTTAATCGGTGACAATGACATTCTTCATTCCCCTATGTTTGTTTTCTCGTTTTCGCTTATTCAATAAAGCCTCGTATTGACATTTGAGGGGAAATCTCGGCGAGCCTCGATGTTCCCCTCAAATGTCAATAAAATATTATTATCTACTGAGAACAGAATTACCGAGATAAGTAAAATGCACTAGAGGGATAAGTGGGAAATTATCTTTCTAGGTAGATAAAAGAACATTGCCTGTTTGTGAGCCGTACTACGAGCAAATTTAAACATTTGAAGTGTAAAAAGTGTAAATATAATTTACATAGTGGTTTTTTAAATTAATTAATTTTATAATCTTCGAAAAACTACGAATATTGAAATTAAAATCTGAAATAACAACACCCTTTGCTTCATAGCCCAGTAGGATTCGAACACACGCCAGCAAATATTTCTATTTACTAGTCGAATGCTCTAACCATTGATCTACCGGGACAAGCACAAAGTGACTTACGTTAATTCAGATTGTCGTTAATGCCACGGTGACGTCATTTAACCATACCAACAAATCATATGATTTACATCTTCCGACCGCATACGATTTGTTTGCCACATATGGATAAACGCGCGTGTTTAATTCGTCAAATTTCGATTTTTTCCTATTTCGTATTAAATTAAGTGATTTTTTAGTTTATTTTTTATCGATTGTGAGGTAAGATGAAATGTTCTTTTGTGATTCAACTAGTAAATGAATCTAATTGAATGTTTAGACCCGTCTGGTCTTATGCGTTTAACATGACTTTTGTAATTAGTCGAATTTCGACCAAGTGTGTAGATTAGTTTTTCCTGTTTTGGTATAAATAAGACAAATCTGAAAAAAAAAAAAATTGTACGTCTGTCCGTCCCTCTGTCATCACGATAATTCGAGTCAAATTTGACCGATTTTCAAGATCTTTTTTTTTCCTGAAAGTGAAAATCAGTCAAGAACTATCGAAGTTACAGTCTAAAAAGTGGTCGAAAACGGGATTTTTTGAAGGTCTGTGACACTTTTTCGCTTTTATCTCCGTGGGTTTCACTTTCGGTCGGCCGGGTTTCGGGTTTCAATTTCGAATCGGGTCGGACTGAGCTGCCAGTGTTTTCCGAGCGGTCGCGCTTTGTTTTTGAATCGGGTTTGGTTCGGGTCGGACCGACATACCAGCGGTTTGCGGGTGGTCGGGCTTTGGGTTTTAATTCAGGATCGGGTCCGGCTTCCAAAAAGGCTCCCGTCAAAAATCTCGAAAATTAAAATCCCGAATGCAAAAAACCGGAAAATCCAAAATCCCAAAAACAAAATTCCCGAACATCAATAATCCCAAATGTACAAAAATCCCGAATGATAACGAAAATTGTGAAATATTAAAAATCCGGATTGATACGAGTAAATTTGAGTTTGGGGTGCTCTGCCCTCTCACCCCCACGCCTGTGGCGGGCTTATTTTTTGCGCCTGCGGCTGGGTTTTTTTACGCCTTGCAGGCGGCCTAACGTGCAAGGGGCTCTGCCCCAAACCCCGCTAGGGGCTCTGCCCCTTAGGCCCCGCAAGGCGGGCTATGCTGCTGCCCTTCGACCCCGCTTTTTTTTCCACCTTCGCTGAGACGCAGCTCAAATAACTTTTTCTTCTTAAACCAAGTCAACAATAACTGGACTACATGCACGCCATTAAGTAATTGTAAATGAAACTGTCGCTAGACTATTCTATTGTATTCATGCGACTACAACCACACTCGAGTTTTGATTGTTGTTTTTTGAATTGCAGATTTTTGGGATACTTGTTACTCGGGATTTTGGATTTTCGGGATTTTTGCATTCGGGATTTGTGCATTCGGGATTTTTGACGGCCACCTTCCAAAAAACGTCGGCCCGCATACCTCTAATCCATATCCACTTTATCCAAATATCTTGTTATCTTCCTCTAATAAGCAATAATAATAATCTTATATTTTTGGTGCAAAATGATTTTCTAAAAGAAAATCCTCAGAAGATTTCCAATGATAAAACTTCTACAAATTTTCTTTACCGTTTTTGAAAGTTTTTCTGAGAATCTAAAGGATTTTTGGACAATTTTCTGGGAATTTAGCGATTTTTTCCATAGATTTCAGAGATTAGGATTGGTGGGAGACCTGGTTCGATTTTAATTTTATCATTTTCCAAAATAAAACCCATAATCTTTCAGCCCTTTCAATTAGTTTGGTAGCCAGTCGGTCTTGACCAAAACACAACTGAAAAATAAATTTGAATTTTGTTTTCAGAAAATCCAAATATTTAACACATTTTCACAAATGGCTGGACATATCCTTTCGGTTGTATAACATTTGTTATCTGTTTCGAAAGGCACCGAAAGATAAGGCATTTAAAGGCATAAAACACATTCTAACAAATGTGTAGGTGTGTTATATAATAACAACACAGGTTTGATCGTTGTTATATTTCTTTCGCAATGTATGTTATACGGAGAAGAATGGAATATTAAGGAATGGGCAAAATAGTGGTATATGATCGAATGGATTGTAGCATTATATTGCTGTAAGGTCTGTAAGGGTAATGGGGTTAATTTATATACAACTGAGAGAATGATACTCTGAAACTTTTCTATTATTTTGCTTTTCTGGTCGAATGGACCAAATAAAACTTATCTTTTGTTTGGATATATGTCAACGTCGCATAGGTCGTATGTAGCAAATTAAATAAATGATTCGTTGAAAAACTCAATTAACATATTAAAGGGTGGTGATATCAACGTGTGGTGTATAACATTCATAGTGAAAGCCATTACCGCACTATCCGATGTATATGGTACAAAGTGTGCATATACAGAATATCAAGCTCCATCCATCCACATTTTAAATTAAAGCTGCCAATAATTATGGAAAAATTCATAAATTAGGAGTGTATTTGAAACTGAATTCATTTTCTTGTTCGATTTCTCATGATTGCAATTATGTCGAAATTAATTACTTCTCGTGCGAGAAACTTCTTTCTATATATTTTCATTTACGGTTGGGGCATGCTTCATCGATTTTGCGGTTACATCTCAAATTCAATTATTAAGAAAAGTTCGTTCACTCAGTGTTTTTGCTTAAGCTGTCTCGTACTCGCGAAAAGCGGTTTATCCAGGCATTGCAAACGTTATACCGAAATTATTTTTGTTACTCCGATTAACGTTATTTCAGTAACGTAATTATTTTTGTTTCTGGAATAACGTTATATGGAAAACGTTTCTATTTCGTTACGGAAATAACGTTATTGGAGGAACAAAAATAATTTCGTTACTGAAATAACGTTAATCTATTAGGGTTGTAACTCTAAACAATAACGTTATTCGTAGAACGAAATTAATAACGTTACTGAATAATATAACGAAATTGTACAAATAACGTTATAGAAAAAAACGAAATAGTTTTGTTACGAGAATAACGTTATTCAAATAATAAAAGAATTTAGTTACGTGAGTAACGTTATTTGAAAAACGAAATTATTTTCGTTATGGTGAATAACGTTATTCGAAAGGCTCGTTCGTAACGTAACGTAAATAACGAAAATAATAACGTTCTTAAGAACGTTATTGGGGATCCCTGGTTTTATCTCTACAACAACTTCTTTAGCTGTATACCAATGTCTAGGGGTAGATTGATATTTTGAATTCGTCAGCTACAACATTTGTGACTAAAATTTTCAATATCTGGATAGACGCATGCAATTTTGTAGAACGTTTCAAGATAGCAGAAATTACCGTAACTTCAAAAAACCATCAAAAGACGTAAAAGTTAAAGTGGAAAGATTTCCGAAAATATTTGTTTGATCATTCAATTTTTTTTTATTTTTATAAATTTTTTTCGCTTTTTTTTATTTTTTGGTTGATTGATACTAATTTTATAGTCTACTTTCTCAATGGAAAAAGAATGACTATGACTGATGTCATAGCCCTCGTTAAAAAACCATGCAAAATAGTTATAATATTTACATTGACATGAGTTGTTTCAACAAATAAAAATAAATTACAATAATCATATGCGTGCGGTAGCGATGCGCCCGTGATGCAAGTCTTACACGCCAGAAAATTCACAAGAAATTTTTTCGTATAGACAGCAACTTTTTGACTTCTCTCCTTTGCGACGAACCCGTACCCCCTGGAAAGTATTTTTCCCGAATTTTACGCAAAACTTTAGGTTGGAGTGAGGCTTCGACAATTTTGCTGAAATTTCGAGTGTAGCTGCAGATCATAAAATTAGTCGACACGTATTTTTTTCCTTTGAAAAATGACCATTCCTGGGATTTAGACGCTTCCAGACTCAGTCAGGATGACTCAATGACTCTAAAACTATAAGACTTAGAAGGTTGCTTGAAAAGGCAAAGTTGTAGAGAAATAAATTTTAGCGAAAACGTGTTTCAGAGTTTTGGAGAAATATGGCCCAATCCTGGGGTTATTGTGGACTTCTCTAGTACTCTTCAACTTCCATCAGGTTTTTTGATATTTTTCGGTTATTCTCGGCATGAGTGAGGTCATCCAATAAGGCTTTCTAGGGTTGTGTGATGAAGGTGGCTTTCTTTAGCAATTTTCAACTTCAAAAATTTGTTGTAGATTTTATATATTTGTAGAGAGATAAACTTCCAAAAGTACTGATATCCGCACAAAAAAACCTCTTACAGAAGAGGTGTGACGCAAGTCCTTATGTCTGCTTACAAAAGTTCTGAAATCAGAAGAGGATGACGAATTAAGCTCTAAGGCAAAACGATTTTCTTCCAGTTAGAAAAGTTCTGAAAAAATTGGAGAAAGGTACAGCACTCAGCTTCGAACGAAAAAAAGTTAAGGAGAAGTTACGTTGTGTTTTTAAAAAATGGCGGCACAAATACCCACCACCACCACCACCCACCAGTGTAAAAGCATAGAAAAATGATTTCGCTGTAGGGTCTGGCATATGTGACGCAATTTTTTAAAAACACGACGTAACGTCGTCTGTTTAATTTTTTTTTGTTGCTCATATATTGTTGTATGGATGATGTACGAAAATTTTTTGGGAAAATTGTATTTGGTATCTTATCAAATGTGGGAAGTTATAAGTACATCACTGTAAAAATCAGCTAGCGCGTTTCGACTAACGGCAATTTGGCTTAACCCATAAACTTATGCCTAATAAACGGGAGCTCATCAATCTGATGGTGGTTTTGATATGATACACATGTAACGTTGTGGTTAAGGGGACATGATTTTTGCGCTTTAACTACAAATTGTTGTGCCACTAAACTTACAGTTTCCACACGGTTCGTCGATTATTTAATTCACATTTAATAAATAAAACAAATTTTTATTAGAAAATGTAATTCGTATGGAATAAAATTAAATCTGAGAAAAAAATTTGGTTCACGGATGGGACCCGAACCCAAAACCTTCCACTTTCCGGGCGGATGCTATACCATTGAGCTACCGTGGAGACTTTCTTCTCGAACCTAATTTTGAACCGTTCTTTCAAATACTACGTCACAGTTCAAATCATTTGTTATACACACACATGCATTGGCGTTTAAAGCTGTCTTTTTCCGTGTAACGAATACCTTTATGAATGTGTGTGTATAGAGGAAGCCGCCTAAAAGGCATATTCGTAATCATGGGCGCGTGGTAGCATTGCGTCCGTGACGCAAGTCCCCATACGATCAAAAAAATCAGAAATTTTTTTTCGTAGACGGCGCGGCGGAACCATATATACACACAGCTAAGTTTTGACTTATTTCCCTTGCGTCGTACCCCCCTGAGACTTCGATTCTACGTAAAATTTTGATTGAAATCGACATTTTACTCATTAAAATCGGTCCAGTGGATCCGAAGATATGACCTTTAGAAAATCGTCGATTTCCATACTAAATGCGCTGCTTCATAGAAGCCAAAGAAAATGAATTATATCCTACGGTAGTTAGTTAGTTAGTTAGCAGTTCCAGTGCCATTTGTATGAAAAACGACTTTTTTGGCGATTTCTCGAAAACTGGCGGTCAGATCTTTTTTAAATTTTGCAGGGACCTTCGGATGGGCATTCTACGCCATCCACGATTTTCAAAAAATGGGGTCACCGGCCTCGTTTGGGCGCTGGGGCTCCTGGAATCTCCCATACAAATCCCATATAAAATAATTTGTGTGGTGAGTGTCACGGTTGGGTAAGTGAGGCATTCAACTTCCATTAGAGTTTTTGATATTTTTCGGTTATTCTCGACATGAGTGAGGTCATCCAATAGGACTTAATAGGTTTATGGGATTCTTGTGGATTTCTCTAGCACTTTTCAACTTCCATCAGGTTTTCTGATATTTTTCGGTTATTCTCGACATGAGTCAGGTCATGCAATGGAGCTTTCTAGGTTTAAGGGATTCTTGTGGATTTCTCTAGCACTTTTCAACTTCCATCAGGTTTTTTGATATTTTTAATCGGTTTCAATTGCTTCCAAAACTACTGATATCACAACAAAAAACATCGCAAAAATTTGACTTGTATGTAGGAATGTATGTAGTATTTTTGTACAGGAAGTCAAATGTTTGCGGATAAAACTGAAAGAACAGAAAAACTATAACAATCGTAGGTCCGACATTTGTGACGCATCTTTCAATCAAATGTGAAAATATTTTGAAAGTTTTTTTTGCGTTTCGAAGCGTTAAGCGTCACCCAAATTGATATCAGTTGTTTTGGAAGAAGGGACAAGGACTTGCGTCACATTTCCCTTTTAAAAGGGTTTTTGTTGGGATTATTGTAATCCAACGGAAATCCAAGATTGAAAAACAGCGTTCTTTCACTGCTGATAAATACCGCGCAAAATGCAGCTACGAGTAGAACAGAAAAACAAAAACCGTAACGCATTTAAAAATAAATTTTGTTTATTATTGACGCAGATGAAGTTTTTGTAATCTAAAATACGCGCAAATCCGATGAACTAACTCCAGAATTTCGGCTTTCCTCGTTGTCACGTGCAAACCAGGCCCGTATCTAGGGGGGGGGGGCTTAGCCCCCCCTGAGCGTCTTCAGAGCCCCCCCCCTGGCGAAACTGAAATGTTGCGAATTTTGCGAAAAAATATAAATCTTGACGTCATGGTCGTTTTCAATACTTGAAATTTTCGCCTGCGCTGCGGCGCAATCATTCTTTTCTTTTCCAATCTCATTTCAATGTTTCCGTTTCGTTATTGAAATAGATTTTCAGTTCAACGACAGTGGTGTGTTATCGGTTACTGAGCTGTTATAATTTTTGCTATAAAATGGTTATCAGAACTGTATACTTTCATAGAAAACCAAAATGTGCAATTTAATTTTGAAAAATTTTCGCCTGCGGCGCCACTTTTAAATACAACATTCACCACCCACTCGAACTAAACTTTTTATTTTTCTCACATAAGAATAGTACTCAAAAAATTTTATTCCCTGCAGCGTTATAACAGAAGCTGTATGCTAGCTGCTAACAAAACCTGCGGCAAAAATTTAGCAAATTTTCTTATAAATAGTGTGACCGATTTCAGGAAAATATGGGAAGTGAAGGACAAATTCTATTGTCAAAACTTAGAGTAGCTTGTTTTTAAAAAACCGTTGCTGTATCTATTTTAGGCGGAGGGGAACTTCGCACATTTTACTCACATTTTGTGAGATAAACGAAACAAGAAGAAGATAATTTCATGTGAAAATAAGTAATGAGTGTTTTGGAAAAATGTAAACGCCATGAATAATACTAAATTTTTCAAAAATTTGTGACAAAATTTTTTCGCTCGCTCCGCTCGCGATTTCTGTCGTCGGTTCTGTCTCAAAGATGAAGCAGTCGTGTGTGCTTCCTAAAAAGCTGGGAAATAAACAAAAGTTCTGTGTGTTAGGCACGGTGTTGAAACCGATACCTTGAACTAACAGTACAAGATGGGTTAAACTAATTCTACAGTTGTGTGACCTAGTTGGTTGTTGATGTGTGGCTTAGTGAGCCGTTTGGTTTGAGGCTTAGTTAGCTGTTTGGTTTGAGGCTTAGTTAGCCGTTTGGTTGGTCTCATAAATATTTTGTAGACTAGTTGTCTGTTGAAAATGTATTTATTGAGTGACGAATTTCTCTTATTTTACATCCTTTTTATACTAAATCTTAAAGCTATGGTTTCTATGTTTAATTTAATTTAAATGGAAAAGTAAGGACAACTATGATTTCAACATCCTCCCACCAAAATAATTTACAATTATTTTAATTTTCATTTTTATGGGAAAACCATGTCTTTAATTGGCTCAATGTATCTTGGCATCTTCTTCTTCTTCTTCTTCCTTAGCCTTTTATATCCACTGCTGGATGTAGGCCTCCCCCATAGATCGCCACTTTTTTCGGTCCATTGCCACTTGCTGCCACGTCGTGCCTGCCGTTCTTTTGATATCGTTGGTCCCTCTTTCCGGTGGACGTCCCATCGGTCGTTTCGTTGGTGGCCGCCATTGCATTATAGTTTTCGTCCATCGATCGTCGGTCATTCTGGCAATATGACCAGCCCAATTCCACTTGAGCGACGCTATTCGTGTCATGACATCG
>CM055403.1:55100375-55111779 GCA_029228625.1 Pseudolycoriella hygida | reverse complement strand
TAATAATAATCTGCCTTACAACCCATGAAGGGTTAGAGGCTAGATCATTATTTACTAGTTTCGCTGTTTGTGGTTCTATTTTTTGAGATCCTTTCATTACCGGAAAGTTTTACTGTGCCAGTGGTAAGCTGTGCGACAAACCCAGTGCCATCTATGAGATGTAACGAGGAGCGAAACTAGTAGGAGTAGAATACCGGTTCTCCCAACAATGCATTTTCCGGTAAGCCGTACGATGGCACTTCACTTGACTTGAACGATTCAATCAGCTTTGTTTTGTTTACAAATCTAACAATCGGTACAAATCCGTCTGCGGTTGAGTTTCGAACCAACGCACTGGCAACTCAATCTCGTAGTAGCAAGCAGACGTGTTAACCACTACGCTATCGAGTTGTTCTTGGCATGGTTGTCTTTATATAATGCAAAATGTTGTCGCAAACTTCAGACAAATCTTCTTCTTCTTTTTTCTTTGGTGGTGTTTGAATATTGACCAGTTGATCATTAGTTATGTGAAAATCGCATGGTCCATTACAAGGACGTCTGGCTTTTGCTCCAAATTTTTCATGAAAATAACAAATTTTTCTTTTCGATGATTGTGATGTTGTAGCGTTGGTTTCGTTGTTTTTTGATGAATTTCCATTTTTTGCTGCCAATTTCTTTTCCATTGCAGTCACTCGATCTATTAATTTATCAATTTTTGATTCAATTCGTAAGGCCCAAACCGGTGTTTCCATTTTGAACGACGTTTGCGAATAAAAAAAAAATTATTCCAATTAGATTACTTCGGTTTTTGTTAAAGTAATTTGTTTGACGAGTGATTTTAAACAAAGCGATTCGGCTTAATTATTCTTCGACCGGACCTCGATATTTTCTCTTCAGAAATATTTTCGTGTTTTTCGACCACCTTTCTTCTTTTGGTACGATACTTGACTTTCGGAATGTTTTCTGGTTCGTTATGGATTTTCTTGGCACGTTGCTCAATTTCTTCATTGATGGTTAACTGCTCCATATTGCTAACAAGTTCCATAGGGATGAGTCTGTTGAGAGCCCTAGTCAATTCACCGTTAAATGTCTTAAGCTTGGCTACACGAATTTCTCCATTACTGCCTTGAATAAGCTTAACAATTCGTGCCATAGGCCAATCCTATCTTTTCTTATCTTCGCTGGCAATTAGTACGATTTCTCCCACCTTGAATTGATGTATATTCTGGATTTTTGCTCTTTGCACGAATTGTCCCAAGTACTCCACACGGAAACGATCACGTAGTTCTTGTTTGAGTTTGTTCAAATGACGCAATTTTTCACGTATAATTTTACCATCCACTTCTTCTATTTCTGGAAAATCTACTTGTTGCACATCTTGTAAGAACGCAGATGGTGTTAATGCAGTCAGGTCATCTGGATCTTCTGATAGATGAGTTAGTGGTCGGCCATTCATCAATGATTCCACGAAACAAATCGATGTGTACAATTCAGTTTTAGTAAGCTTGTTGTGTCCCAATATTCTTCGTAGATAATCTTTGAGTGTTCTTACCAATCGTTCCCAAAAACCACCCCACCATGGTGCAGATGGTGGATTAAAAATCCAAGTGATACGTTCGACTTTATAATGTTCTTCTACTTTCTTCCAATGTATTTTACCGAACAAATTTGCTGTTCCAGTGAAATTTGTTCCGTTGTCAGTATATAACACAGATGGCCTTCCTCTCTTGTATATGAATCGTCCAAGTGCCATGATAAACTCTTTGGTGTCGATTTTGTCCACAAGATCCAAATGCACAGCTCTCATAACGGCACAAGTGAAAATGATCACCCATTGCTTTTCGTTATTCCGTAGATATAACGGCCCAGCGAGATCGATACCTGTGACTTCGAATACTCGAGCATTTTTCACTCTATTTTCTGGCAAAGGAGCAACTGGAACGGATGATTTTGATTTCGAAAATCGGATGCATACTGTACATTTCTTTATAACTTTCTTTACAGCCGACCTAGTATGAATGATTCAAACTCTTTCTCTTAATTTATGCATAATGAATTGAACTCCGGCGTGACCGTATTTTAAGTGTTCTTCCATTATCATTTTTTCTGTAACTGGATGGATACACGGCAATAACCACGGTTTCTTAAATCGACCCGTATCCTGACGATGCATTAATTTTGTAGCGACGTGATACATATCCTCCTTTTCATCTTTCATCACTCGTAGACCAGCCACATAACTTAATTCAGTTGTGAAGACTTGTTTCTGTACCAATTTTATCGTTGTTAATTCGGCATTATCAACTTCTTTTGTTGTTAAATGACCACTTATACGATCCGTCTTACGTTTCTTTGACAAACAGTTGTTGATGAAACGATGTAACCACGCCATTATTCGAAGATTTAATATGTGAGAGCTTTTCTTAGCAAACCATGGGTGTTCGATGACGACTGGAACATTCTTTAGAACAGTTTGGTCCTGGATGCATTTCTTTCTTTCGGTGTTAATAACTTCTTCATTGGTATCGTAATTTTGACTTGGCCATTGGTTTGGAGGAAGTTTTAACCATTGTGCACCCTCCCACCAAATTGAATCCAATAATTGCTTCGGATAACAACCTCTTGATGGCAGATCAGCCGGATTCAATTTTCCAGGCACATAGTTCCAATTATCGGCCGAACTTATCGATATTATTTCTCGTACACGATTACCAACAAATGTTCCCCAGTCATTGTTACGTTTAATCCAAGCCAGTGCAGTTGTAGAATCACTCCAATGGTATACTGGAATATCGTTGTTCAATACTTTTGTTATTGATTTGCCCAGACGAGATCCTATAGTGCATGCCATTAATTCTAGTCTTGGAATTGTCATCTTATTGATTGGGGCTACCCTTGCTTTCGATTGTATTAACTGGAGCGATACTTCTTTATTATATTCGACTCTAAGAAAAACCGCAGTGGCATATGCGAACTTGCTGGCATCACAAAAAATGTGTAATTGTTCTTTCGATGATTCCGCGACATTTTTATCCCCTTTCATGAATCGAGGAATTTCTATTTTTTCCAAATGATGTATCTCCTTCAGCCATTTAACGAATTTTGACTTCATTTCTTGAGGAAGCTCATCATCCTATCGCAATTTCTTCTCCCATGTCCATTGCAACAACAACTTCGGATAAACCGTTACTGGTGATAAAATACCCATGGGATCGAACAATTTGTTTACTGCCGCCAATAACGTTCTGCGAGTGAATTTTTCTGGCATTTGTGGAAGTGATGAACATGATAATGTATCTTTGTCTTTTGACCATTTCATGCCTAACACGGACGTAACTAATTTCTGATCAATAGTACTATTGTTATCTCCCAACCCAACACCTTGATTAAGGCCGATTCCGGGAGATAATATAGTATGTTCCCACTGGCGTAACTCCATTTTCGAATCGGCCATAAGCTTGATTGATTCTGATTTGAATTTCAAATATTCGTCCCATGAATCCACTGATGTCACACTGTTATCGACGTACAAAGACTTCTTTAATTTACTTGCAATTGGAACGTCTTTTTCTTCTACGTTGTCCAGATGATAATCGATGACCGCAGCTAATATAAATGGACTACTCTTAACTCCAAAAACCACACGTTTGTGCTTGTAGATTTTGATTTTTTTACATGAATCATCCTCCCACCATAGGAATAAGAGGTAGTCTTGGTCTTCCTTATGAATTTCGATCATCTGGAAAGCTTTTCTTATGTCCGACAAAACACCAATACGTTTTTCTCGAAACCGAATTATTGTTGCTGGTAGGAGCTTGATCAAATTAGGCCCCTTTTCCAAGCATTCATTTAATGAAGGGTGTCTTCCCACTTTACATGATGCATCAAAGACAGGTCGTACCGGTGTCGTTTCGCTTCCCGGCTTATATACTGGATGATGAGGAATGAAATGACCATTTTCGATTGCCATTGGATTGTCTAGTTCAATTTTCTCGATCATATCTTCATCTTCCCATTGTTTGAACAGCTCATCGTACGTGTCGTACATGTTCATCTGCTTCAACTTTTTTGTAGAACTGTTTAAACGATTCATGGCCACATTGTAATTGTTAGGGAGACATTGCACTCCGTTAATCCATGGTAAGGTTACTTGGTATCTTCCGCATTCTTTTCGTATCACAGTTCGCAAAAAATGTTCTTTGGTCTGACGATTCCTTTCTTCCATGGTAATGATTTCAGCCGGGTCACGAATACCAATCGATTCCAAGTCCCATAATTGATTGATCGTTAAATCATTTATTTGATTGGATGTATTTGTCATAGCGATTGACATGCACACGTGATTTTCTTGTGGAATTGGTCCCATAATTGTCCATCCAAACAACGTTTCGACTGCCATTAAGCCACTCTTTAATTTTATTGAGCGATTGGTGGTCAATTTCGGTATTAAGTCTGCTCCGATAAGAATATCTGGTTCTTCATTATTGGAGCCGTAATCGTTAATCCAAATGCCATGTTCTTCCAATTCTTCTAACCAAAGTCCCTTCGGTAACTTCTGAATATAACCAGTGATTTTATCTTTGTTAGCGAGTTGTAAAGTACAACTTGGTTTTTCGTCTATTGCTCCAACTGTAATTTCGAAAATAGTCCGTTCTTCGATGTCGCTTAATATACCACCAAACAAAGTATTTCTTTCGAAAAATGAACCAACTTCTTTTCCTTTTACCAATTTTGCCAATCTTGTCGTCATGTAGCTTCGATGGCTTCCATCGTCGAATATGACTCTAACGATTACTAGTCCATCATCAGAGTTTACACCGATCAAAATTGTTTTCAAGAGTACAAGCGTGGTTGCGATGTTGTTTGATCCAGAATTCGATTTGACAATGTTTTGATTTTCCGACTGTTGACAAAACAAACGATGATGACCTCCGGAGCATTCGGAACATTTTTCTTTGCAATGACGGAACCAATGACCAGTCTTTAAACATTTACCACAACCTTTCTTTTGTTTCATTTTTTGCCATCTTTCTTCACGTGACATATCAGCGGCAGCATAGCAATCTTGTGATGGATGATTTTTTCCACAAAAAATACATTCTGGTTTACTGGAACCCACATGTAATCCAGCAGCGGTTGGAACGGAAGATTCTTTCTTTCTCTTGCCTTCGCCTGCCATGGTCTTGTCACTTTCTTTTTTGTTCAAGAAACCAGATTTTGCCAAGCAACGTTGATCTTCTCTTTCCACTTCATTTTTGAGGAATTCCATCAAATAACTTAATTTACTTTTTGGTGGGTCTTCTTGTGTTCCATTCTTCTCGTACAAAATACTTCTTTGCCAAGCTATCATCACATCTTCAGGAAGGCTTGACTCGACCTTCGGGAAAAGGAACAACGTGGCTTGTTCAACTGTTATTCCTAACGATTCCAATGATTGCACATGTCCAACCAATTTATCGTAAATCGATGATATTCCTGGCTTGTCATATACATTCTACAGACCCATCTGGAATAACTCTCGAATATAGACTTGGGTTAGAAGATTTTTATTCCCAAATCTATCATGCAGTGCTTTTATTGCACCTTGGATAAGGCCGATTCTGGGTAACTCCACAGTCTTTTGTTTATACTACCACTAATCAGCAATCCGCCAGCGAATGATTTCAGTTCCTCTGTAATTTGAATACGTACCAACCAATTCTAATGTTGCCCAACGAACCAATTGCTTGTAACCAACGTCCACGCGGGGGCGCCAAATGTTGAAACCGATACCTTGAACTAACAGTACAAGATGGGTTAAACTAATACTACAGTTGTGTGACCTAGTTGGTTGTTGATGTGTGGCTTAGTGAGCCGTTTAGTTTGAGGCTTAGTTAGCCGTTTGGTTTGAGGCTTAGTTGGCTGTTTGGTTTGAGGCTTAGTTAGCCGTTTGGTTGGTCTCATAAATATTTTGTAGACTAGTTGTCTGTTGAAAATGTATTTATTGAGTGACGAATTTCTCTTATTTTACATCCTTTTTATACTAAATCTTAAAGCTATGGTTTCTATGTTTAATTTAATTTAAATGGAAAAGTAAGGACAACTATGATTTCAACACACGGCAAATTATTTAGAGGGGGGAGGTGCCGGTGAAACACAAAACGCCTTCTATCGGCGACCCTGTTTAACGAAACCCCTATACCAAAAACACGACTGTATTAATGTGAAATGCGCGAAATAAAGAGAATTTCCTCAAAATTTCATATAATTTTATCAATTCTGTGGGGGGGCTTGAGCCCCCCCCCCCCTGGCAGTCGACCCTGGCTACGGGCCTGGTACAAACGCTCCTGTCGTTAATGAAAGCGGGATAAATTCCTCATCTTCCCGACTCCACAACCACACTCAATAAAGAAACGAGATGATTTGGTTCATAATTCTGGGTAGTTGAATTTTGTACATTATTTTGGTTTCCTTTGACTTATCCCGACAAAGACTGAAATCACACTGCAACTTGTTGTCCATCCAATTTATAACACTTCATCAACACAAACCTATCGATTTTAGTATTCGTTTTGCAACTTTACATGAAAGTTAAAACAACCCTCGAAACAACCAATGTAATAGTTTCAAATGAAATATGCAGCCAATAATTTTATTTAAAGATAGGATACCTCGTTCAATTTCATTATAGATTTCCGTTCATCACACGTAATGATAAGGTGATAGCCTTCTGTGAGTACACAGTGTGTCTGTGTCTACACACACAAAAGTACATATTAGAAAAGGCCTCTTCGCGGTCGTGTAACATTTTATTTGGAATCTAGTAATCTACCCATGACGCAATCCGAAAAATATAAAAAAACCACCTACTACCTTAAATGTTTATGTGTAGGCTATGCTGGAAAAGAAGACTGATAGGTAAAGTACACATAACCATGAAAAAGAAGGCAGCCTGGTGCCAAAAATTGAAGTACAGCACCGTGACGGCAATGACGAATGCTTTACAACACACTTCATTTCAACTTGACTGCCATATACATTCAAACAAACATAGCTCAAGAACGCAGCCTGGTCACGGTGGGTTTTAACCGATTTAAATGAAAAGTGCTTGCACATTGGGTTTCTCTCTTGATTGTCTTTCTGGGATACCGTGGTAAACAGAAACAATAAAAAGTAAAATTTTTCACTGGAGAAATTTTGGAAAAAGTGATGAAAATGAGATTTTTTCGGGTTTTTTCATACATTTTCTTGATAAGTCTGAAAATGAAAAAACTGAAAGTCATTTTTCATGGGTTATTTGAATGCCAAATCATTTTATAACACCATACGAACATTTTTTTGTATAGGGACACAAATCGTCGTGCGGACGGATTTTGAAGAATTTCGAGTTGTTGGTTGCATTTTACGCGAATTTGTCAACGAAAATGGTCAATTTCTTCGAAATTCGTTTGCCGAGCACTTGTGTCTCCATACAAAAAAATGTTCGTATGGTGTCATAAAATGATTTGGCAATCACATTCTCCATTAAAAATTACTTTTAATTTTTTCATTTTCAGAAAAAACCCGAAAAAATCTCATTTTCATCACTTTTTTCAAAATTTCTCCAGTGAAAAATTTTACTTTTTATTGTTTCTGTTTACCACGGTATCCCAGAAAGACAATCAAGAGAGAAACCCAATGTGCAAGCACTTTTCAATTAAATCTGTTAAAGCCCACCGTGTGGTGTCAAGATGAAAATTGAAACGTTGTAAAGCATTAATTTGTTAGTGCCGTCATACACACCACGCTGCCTTCTTATTGACCTTAAATCATGAGAAAGTACGCAGCCTTTTGTAAAATTGGCAATTATTTTATCATAAAGCACTCGCTATTGGCTGTAACATTTCCTAATATCGCTTTTTAACACCCGGCTGAATGGCCGAAATAACACTCTTCCACTTGTTGTAACTTTCTGAAGGCTGCGTACTTCGGATTCAAGATCCAGTAGTATCATGCACTAGAGGAAGGATCAATCTAGTGCATGAAAGAACTATAATTGCTGGATGTTTAGTAGATTTTCAGAAAAACTGTAACAAAGTGAGACACCATCTTACAAAAATATTTTATGTTCAATTTTGCAAAAGTCTACATTTGGTCATTGAGCGTCTCCTAGATACACTCGGATCTCATCGCTGACTTTTTCTCAGGGCATCATAAAGTTTTCAGTCAAGTCCCCAACTTTGTCGGCACTTTTATTTTCCCATACCCCCCTACTATTTAACCAATGTTCATGATAAATTAGACCTTATCGTCTACGGTTGAGTCGGCCGAATTTGATCCACTCCATGGATCCAGAATCCTGGAGCTCAAGATGATCAATCGATTCTCCTGTTTATAAGTCGATTTTGCTTTTCTTTTTGAATTTTTGTTAAATTAATAACCCAAGCCTTAATAATTACGAATGGTACCACTCAACCGAAGAGGTTGTTTTTTAAGTTTTGTCTTGATTTGGACACTTCCACTCATGTTGAAATAAGACAGTTTCTTGAAATTAATTCATTGCAAAAGTCGTCACTGAAAGTTTGTTGAATGACCGTACATTATTGGAGTTAAACAACGAAAATAATTGAAATTGTGGAACTGGAACATGTTCGTTCTGGCATTTATTGTATTTGTATGAGATTGTTTTACATCAAGAGGAGAAGCACATTGTTATTTGATATTAATGGTTTTGGTCTCATCACTTCAGCGTGAAGTCAGGTATCTTAGTTTTTAAGGGGTGCGCAATTTTATTTAGATGAAGCAAATAGTTTTATTGATTTTCGATGTTGAATATTCTTATGTTTCTTGAGGTCCATAGTTTTCATTTGAAACCCTTATTCGACCATCCCAAAGGTTTTTGTATGGCGTTTTTTGAGTTTGTTACCATACGGCAAGTCTCTACTGTAATGAGTCCCCACACCCCGAAAACTTCACAAACTCAAAAAATTGCCATACAAAAACCTTTGGAACAAAGAGCCAATTTTTGAGTTTTTTCCCCTCACCTCCCCCCTCCCCCTCTAATTTTTTTTTTTTAAATACTATGTCGCAGCAGCCCAGACTCATCAAAATCAGTTGAAAATTGGCTGAGATATCGAGGTTTGAAAATGACATTTCTGTATGGAGAATCAATTTTTCTATTCTTCTCATCATTATGAAAACTTTTTTTCTGATCTGTCGGTTTCTATCTATGTTCTATCTACAGGAAAGGAAACATAAGATTGTGCAACGCTTCGTTTTAATTCTTTCAACCAAAAAACCGGTTTTACTTGAGAAAAATACAAGCGAATACGTGAAAAGAGCGATAAAAGAGAAATTAAAAAGTTGCACAAGCTTACGCTTCCTTTCCTGTACCTATCTATCTATTAATAATTTTCGATCTAGAGAAAAATTTTCAGGGAACGTCAGTCTCGGCCCCAAATAAAAAATTTCATATGCCGCTTTTCCGGGAAAATTCTGGAAAAGCCGTGGCATGTGGAAAAGTGGTCAATTTTGAGGGTTTTTTAGGTAATGCTCGGAGTTTTCGAATTTTAGTCCCGGAGTGACAATAGTTAGAGAGTTGGTTTCTTCCAGAAAGTTATAGAGTTTTGTCAGGAGAATTTTTTGGGGTCATAAGAAAATGGCTGCCAGCTGTCATAGCGGCGCCATCTTAGATTTTCTTTTATGGAGTGTTCCGAAGGTAGCCGAAAGTTACACGAAGGGTTCCGAAGGCAGCCGAAGTCAACACGAAGTGTTCCCAAGGTAGCCGAAGGTGACACGAAGTGTTCCCAAGGTAGCCGAAGGTGACACGAAGTGTCCCGAAGGCAGGCGAAGGTGCCACAAAGTATTCCGATGGTAGCCGAAGGTGATACGAAGCGCATCGATGGTAGCCGAAGGTATTGGAGCACAATTTTTTTCGGAAAGAAAAATTTTTTTGGAGAAAAATTTTTTTTTGAGAAAATTTTTTTTCGGAGAAAATTTTTTTCGAATAAAAATTTCTTTTCTGAGAAATTTTTTTTCGGAGAAAATTTTCTTCAAAAATATAAATTTTATCAACAACTGTAAACTTCCAAAACGACTGATATCACAACAAAAACCTCTCAAAAGGTAGAGTGTGGCGCAGTCCGTAAGTCCGCATCCAAAGTTAATGATTTGTGTTCAAAGTTTTGATTTCCTCAAAAAATTACCGTGCTTTTTTAAAACAAAATTACGTTGTGTTTTAAATTTTTGCGTGTAAAAACTGAAAGTGTTGAAAAATTATTCCGCTGGTGGGTCATAAAGTTTGATGATTCTTTTTGGCAGTACAATTAAGAAGTTGCGTCACATTAATAAAGATTAGTGGTTCTGTCGTGTCAGATACAGTTTTTATAAAAGCCAATGCGAAAACTTGTTTTTATCAATCTATCGTATGATTAAATCGTTTCTGGGCAACATATGATGCAACAAGAACGAAAACTTTGGAAATAGTTGGACCCGACTTATACTCAATTCAATGAATCAGAAAAATTACAATCTTCTACATTTTTATGCCAAAACTGTTTTTTATTTGCCGAATTTATAGATTAGATTATAGGAACAATATATTGTTTATAACTCTCGAAATTATTTTGACCTCGATTCAATTCTTTCCGGTCAGGGGCTGCGAGACCGTGTGTTATTGATATGTTTGATTTTTCACTAACCATTTATATATAGCTGCAAATATTCACAAATATATTTATCACACAACATCGTTATTACATGTTACAAGTTTTTTTTATCATGGGCGCGCGGTAGCATTGCGCCCGTGACGCAAGTTCCCATACGATTAAAAAAATCAGAAATTTTTTTTCGTAGACTGCGGAACCATATATACGGCTAAATTTTGACTTTTTTCCCTTGCGTCGTACCCCCCTGAGACCTAGTTTATCGGATTCTACGTAAAATTTTGATTGAAATCGACCTTTCACTCATTAAAATCGGTCCAGTGGATCCGAAGATATGACCATTAGAAAATCGTCATTTTCCATACAAAATGCGCTGCTTCATAGAAGCCAAAGAAAATGTATACATCCTACGTTAGTTAGTTAGTTAGTTAGTTAGTTAGTTAGTTAGTTAGTTAGTTAGTTGTGGCATTTCCATTTGTATGGCGATTTGGCGATTTCTCGAAAACTGGCGGTCAGATCTTCTTTAAATTTTGCGGGGACCTTCGGATGGGCATTCCACGCCATCTAAGATTTTAAAAAAGTGGGGTCACCGGCTTCGTTTGGGCGCTAGGGCTCCTGGAAGCTCCCATACAAATCCCATATAAAATAATGTGTACGCGTGTGAGTGTCACAGTTGGGTGTGTGAGGTATTCAACTTCCATTAGAGTTTTTGATATTTTTCGGTTATTCTCGATATGAGTGAGGTCATGCAATGGAGCTTCCTAGGTTTAAGGGATTCTTAAGGATTTTTGTGGATTTCTCTA
>CM055403.1:55082194-55099875 GCA_029228625.1 Pseudolycoriella hygida | reverse complement strand
ATGACATTTGCATCAAGTCAAGCGTTGAAAGTCAACAGAAACTCGGAAAGTTAAAAAAGTTTTAATTTCATATTGAGCGACATAATGAAACATGACGTCTATTTTTGTCGACCCATCCCACCTCATTGTCTGTGAATTCGATGGGCCCCTTCCCCTTCAATGCAGACGTCATATGTGAATATTTGTCATTATAACTAAGTTCTCAGAAAAATCTTAAACTTGCACTAATTGAATGTTGAAAACAGCATTACAAGTAAATTTAAAAGCACATGTTTCTAGTTATAATGGAAATACTATCAGAAAAACTTTTATGTATAGGCTTTAAGCAATCACTTAAGCATAAGCAAAAGATTCTGTATCAAATGATCCAACTTGAGCAAAAGCTTCATGAGTGAAACCTTATGCTCAAGCATCTCCTTATGCTCATGCTTGGAAAGTATAAGCATATGCTCCAGACAATGGTCAGGTTATAATGGGAAGTTCTAGAAGTAACAGGGAAGAAATGAAGGGTGCCCGGACAAACTGAGTCCAGATTCCGATTTTTCGAATCAAGATAAACAAATTGTAGTCATTACTTTTTAAGATACAAAACCCTTGTAGACTAGTGTAATAAACAATATGGGCTTAGATCCTCAAGTGGTACTCATGTGGCATTATTTGAGCTCGTGGATTATATATCTTTTCATATCGATGAAGGGAAAATAGTTACTGGCCTTTTTTTGGACCTTTCAAAGGCGTTTGACATGGTAAACCACGAGCTTTTGTTGGGTAAATTATCATCCGCCGGCATTAGAGGTCTGGTTCTTGACCTTATCTCTATCTACTTGGAGCACAGATATCAGCGCGTTGTTGTGAATAAGCATCTGAGTCCTTGGAAGAGCGTATCCTTAGGAGTGCCTCAGGGTAGTGTTCTGGGACCACTACTTTTCTGGATCTTTATTAATGACCTTCAAGAATGAATTAAAAAATTAATAATATATTTTGATGATATTTGATAATTTTGATAATTTGATAATTTTGATGATATCTGTTTGGTGAAAGGTGTTATCCCAAGTGAATATATGAATATTCGTTAGTTACGCTACAGGCTACAATTTTTCACCAAATGTAGCGTAACTAACGGAAACGAAACTTGAAATAACACCATCCAGAAGAGAGAAATGATCAAAATCGTCCGTCCAATTTTTTAATTCATGTTTAGACTTCATTTTTCCTGAACATCGTAGCCTCGAAAAAATGTAGGCGAAATTTGTTTTGGTACGATATTGTCACAGATGCAGGGATTTTTTTTTTCATGGAATGGTGCATAGGTTACCCTATAGATACCCTTCAGATCTGCTGTTCTTGGATCACTGTTCTGGCATTTTACCAGTTAACAAAATGTATAAAAATGCGGTATGCAAATTTGTATTTAATTCTTTTGGAGGTCTATGTCATGTCACCACACAGTGGATTTTCGTAAGCCACAGCATGGTTATGGCACAAGAAGATCTAAGATGTTATGTGTCCCATTTTCACGAACTGCCTCAGGGAAGCGTAGAGTTACTGTTTCCGGGGCGAATTTATTCAATTCGTTGCCGCTGGATGTACGATCGGCAGTCACGCAAGCACAATTTTATCGATCATTGAATCAATTGCAAACTACAGCAATGCTAGGTAATCTTCAAAATATTTGCTATGTCAGCTGTAGACTTTGAAAAACTACAGCTGGTGACACGGATGACCTGTAATTGGTAACTTTTTTTCTCAGTGCAAGGAAATATATTTGCACATTTTGATACCAGGCTCGGTTTACTTAACTTCACAGATAATCAGTTTCTCATTGTCCACGGCTACAATTTAAAGTAAAATGACCTATAGCTCAAGACAGGAGGAATTGGGAGGAAGGGAAAAATGATGATGGAAAAATAAAATATTGTAAAAGGAAAAACTAATTATCGCGGGAAAAACGAAAAGTGATCGATTTCTGATTACATAGACAAAAGTTACTTTACTTCAATAGGATGTCATAAAGTAGAAAGTTTTCGTGTCCTTACAATCGTGCCAATTTAATTTGTAACTATTTTGTCTTATACGTATAGTAGAAAAACATATCACATCAGCGCCCGGTAAGTTTTGTTTTTTGTGTATAGTGTATAGTGTATAGTAGGGATCACTTTTGTAAGTTTCACTTTATGTTGCAGTTCTAAGAAACTAGCAGAAATTGCTTTGTCGCTTTAGACATGAGACCCGCATGTGCTTATGGAAGTTCGGTGGTATTTTATTTTCGAAATGATTCACTGGAGCTCTACATGCATAGAATGATGACTAGGGGTTGCAGACCAGTCATCATTCGGCCACTGTCGCCATGGCTCGATGAGATGACAGTGAAACATTTTATTAAATTTTCACATGATAATATCTTTTCGGTTCCGAACAGTGTGCGAACCCTCCTAGCGCTAGGTACTTTACGGTCATAGGTTGTAGTGATTGTAAGTTAATTTACAGTCACAGGTATCTGAAACGGTAAAGTACTTTATAGTAACACGTTACTAAAGTACTTTACAATCGCATGAATCAATCGATGAATTTTGATCAAAGTGAACCGTGTGAAATTGAGCATGGTTGTTGACTGTGGTCAAAATTAATGTTTGTGTTTGTACCGAATGCCGGGATGATAATAGTACATTATGCACCGCTGTCCAGGATGCTCTATTTTGACGATTTGGAGGTTATTTCCCGAGCCGAAGGCGTGGGAAATAATCCAAATCGTCAAAATAAACCATTCTGGACAGCTGTGCATATATAGTTTTATCTATCGAGAGCAATATATCGAGTTAAACAGTGCCCTTGGGAATTAAGTACGAGATTATTGCTCTAGATAGATAAAATAAATTTTGTTGCTTCGTGGAATAAAATATTACGGATTGTTTGGTGCATTTGCTAGTGTTTTGTGTGTTACATAAAACTGTTAGTATTTTCAACTAGCCGAACGCTAATTAAAAGGTAGTACATAATTGGCCAAATAAGTGAGTCAAATGCATTTGTTTGAATGTGTGCTCTCGTATATATCCTCGTTTGAAAATCATAAAACTCGTTCCGGTTTCGCCTTCACTCGTTTTACGAACATTCAAACTCGTGCTATAATGACTCACTTACTTGACCAAGTATGTAATAAACTATTATCACCCTCTATCACCACTATCACCTACATACTAAAGTCTCGTACTTGGAAGCTTGGAAACGACTGAACTTTACAAAGCTGATATAGCGTTTTTCTTTCCATAGTCGAATCTATTAAGTCGTCTGAAATCTTTACATTATGTCCCAAAGTTGTGTGAAGATTTCGCAAAATCGCTCTTGATAGGATTACTTTTTGTTTGCTAATCACATAGGCATAGGTACGTACAATTGACTGCTGAGCTTTGCCGTGTCTCTTATAAATGCTTTAAGTGATTTTCTATTTTCTATGAATGAAAAGACGAAAATCATTTACGATATTTCGAAGAGCTTAAGTCTGCCCTCAACATATAATATAAATAAATAATAAATAAATAAATATATAATAATACAATGAATCGAATACAATTAATGTCTTAAATCGATTGAATTCAATTCAGTACAGTCCATAAATTTTTAAACGATACAGCTCTGCATCAACACATGATAACTTTAACCACGTCTTCGGTAAGTATGAATTTCCATGAAAATATGTAAAACTTTCTTTGTGGATTCCTCATTCATTATTAATACGAAAGGCCTAAGAAACTTACTTAGCTCAAATAATGTTGTCTATAGTCGTTTGCTTGAGAAGAATTTTTAGAATCTTTTACAGTCGTATGGTCCCAATCAGAATTTTAGCACAAACCTACCTTCTTACAGCTCCAATAGAGAAAAAAATTCTTTGAGTTAGAAACTAAGGAGGTAGGTTGGTGTTGTGCACTAATACCATTTTTTGGGGACGAGCAGATTTTTGACACCAGCCTGCCTCCTTATAGCTACCATATGAATTTTTCACTCCTTGAGCTATAAGCGCTACGGTGCCGCTACAAAATCCGGAGGTACAAAATCCAGAGGCGTCAAAATCCGGAGGCGTCAAAATCCAGAGGCGTCAAAATCCAGAAGAAAATAAAAAATCAGGATAACATCTGGACGAAATATGTATTGTTATTTACAGCAGCTACAGTTTATCCAGACGCAACAACATCATCAGGATTTTGATGCCTCTGGATTTTGACGCCACCGGATTTTGACTCCTCCTGATTTTGAAGTCTCTGGATTTTGAGGTCTCCGGATTTTGACACCTTTGGATTTTGTAGCCTCCGGATTTTTTGTCCGGATTTTGACGCCTCCGGATTTTGTAGGGGAGCCGTTTCAGACGATTCCCGGAGCTCTTCCAAAGACGAATTTAGACGACAGGCTGGTGTCAAGAATAAGTGAGATGCTACCTTACATTACATTTGGCTCATGCAGAATTTTGACACCAGCCTGCCCGCCTTATGAAATTCTAAGTAAAAGTCCAGGATTTCTAAAGCTAAAACTCAGAGTGGCAGGCTGGTGTCAAGTAATGATTAGGCAAACGTTGTTTTCTACTAATACCTTCATTTGACGCAAACAGAATTTTGACATCTGCCTGCCTTCTTATAGCTCCCATAGGGATTTAGTGTGCTTTGAACTATACCCCAAAAAATGTCCGTCCGTCCATCCGTCAACACGGTAACTCGAGTAAAACTCAACCGATTTTCACAAATTTTTTTTTCCTGAAAGGTAATCGAAAAATCTTTTATGGGATTGAATCTGGGCACTGTCGGCCCAAGTGCCGCCGAGCTAGGGCCGTTTAGGTGGTTTTTTGTCTTCCGTACATAACTCTAGTAAATCTTTTCCGATTTTCAAAACATTTTTTTGTTTGAAAGATGTGGGCATGGCCGATAACTTATGGAAGAAACGTTTTTGGATTTGAGTCTTTAGACTTAGCTAGGGCACTGAAAACGAGTATCTGCTAGGGCCCTACGTGCTTTTCGAACATAACTCGAGTTTTCTTCCGATTTCCGAAAAATCTAGGAATGTCTCACACTTTATGAAATAAAAATTTTTATTAGAGGGTGTTGGTCTCAGCCAGGTCCCCGAAACTGAGTTTATACTAGGGCCCAACGTGTTTGTTTACATTAATCGAGTAAATTCTAATCGATTTTGTTGATTCTTCTTCTATTTGAGAGGTAACCGAGTACCGAAATATATTCAAAAACAAATGTGGGCGCGGTGCCTGTGCTTAGGGCGGAACGAGTGAGGCTTAGGTCGGTCTTAAGGTCGGTCGGCATTATCCAAAGAATTTTTTTTCTATGTTGCAGAGCAAATTGAGAGAAACATTTTTGTCTATTAAATTATGTGTCCGAGGCCTCTACTTAGGGCCCTAGGTAGGTGCCAAGGTCGGCCCTAGCCCAAAAAATGGTTTTTTGCTATGTTGTAGAGAAAATTGAGGAGAATATTTTTCTCTATTTGGGGATCAATTTTGTGCGTTCGGAGAATTTTTTTTACACCGGACGAGTTTTTCAATATTGCCCTATCGACAATTTACAATACAATTTAATGTGGAAGTAAGGCAATATTGACTTAAATACATTCGAGTCTTTTCGTAACATCGGTTCTGTTTGCCGCATCTATTCTGATACGTACGGGTCCCTCATATGTTGTTATTTTAGCATGGCCGAAAAGGTACAAAAGATACATTTCAGTCGAACGCTGAACTCAGACTTTTGCACAACACAATATATAGAAAATTTTTGGACCTTTCAGCATACATAATCCAATTTTTAATGTTCGAAATATTTTGTATTTCATTAAAATTTGTTCAAAATTTTTAGCAATAACAAACAACAAATAACAGATACGAGTTGCCTGTACAGTGTACATTAATTTAGAAAAGTTGAGAAGCCTCCTGACGTAAAGAAGTATGTGCGGTATTGGCGAAAATATGAAATGATTGAAATTATGGATTTAGTTTGGATTTAAAGGTCGTAAACCCTCATACCGTGAGTCTAATCTAATGATTAGATTGGCCTGTTACTAAACCACATAAGCCCATCGATTTATTAGCACATAAAAAACCCGGCGCTTACAGTCCAACAAACGCTTCTATGAAGGTATTTTACGGAATCGAATCAACCATATCTTGCTCTGAAGTATGTCCATATTTCCGCAATATCACCCAAGACGTAAAAATAAATTGCATGATTTTTTATTTGCGGGTATTTTCTGATTTTTTTCGTTCGCATTACCTAATAAATCTCGAGTGAAAATATCACAATAAATTACATAATATATGTTCTGATGTTGCGACACAAACATTCGCCATCCCGATTCAGTCGAATAAACGTAATCGTCATCTTCATTTCGGTTAACAAAAAAATGTTCCTACGCAACAAAAACGAAAAGCCATTTAAAATACTTGTGAATAAAACAAGAAATGGAAGATGATGATTTGGGAGAGAATTGGCATGAAAAGTTTCTACCACAGATTTTTTTTGCAACAATGATGTCATCCAAAGAAAAAGTAATTTTACTAAAGTACCATGATTCAGGCTATTGCTTTGAATTGGCGGAAAGTTTTATATTGTGTAATAATGGCTTGATAACGACTCAAGTGGTTATAAAGGGAAGAGCCAAGTTACTTTATTTGATGTAATTTTAATCTCATAAGGCTATTCACAGCTTGAACGTGATAGTTCACATCGATGCCACAATATTTCGGAAGCTGCGGGAATCCACAAGTTAACTGAAATGTATATATTACTAACAAAATTTTATAAAAATGTTCTTTTTTTGATTAGTCGACCCCCTGTGCATAGAAATTCTTGGAAACCTGCAAACGTAGTTGCCGGGAATTTTTTTTTTTTTATTTTTTTTTTGATGCGAAGCTACTTACTAACCGACAGCAGTCATCGGGAAGTAAGACTCATCGAGACGCTTAACTCATCGCGAAGCTAAACTTTTTTTTTATTCATAACTTATTATTACATTAGATAAAATGGGTAACTATTAGACCCCAATGTACCTGCACTGCGAAGGGGCTAAATTACAATTACTATTTCAATTTAATTACTAATTTCAATTTAAGAAGCAAGAAATTTTCTAGAAATTAAACTTTTTTATCTTTTTGGAAATATTTTTTTTTAATTTAATTTAATTTTTTTTATTTTAATTATATTCTAATCAATCAAAAATTTCTTTATAAAGTAAAAAGTAAAAATTAATGTTTATAAAACCTGTGGTGAGAGAAATCAACTGTTGAAATGTAAATTTGACAACACTGATTCGTTATCGCATCATTTACATATTGTTCACTCTAATGCATCTTTAGTCTAGAATTATCATTCGTTGCAATCACACGTGAATAAAACCATTACTTTATAACGTAACCCTGGACTTATTATTTGGTCATCATCGCTGGAATTATCTATCTCAACAGGTTATGGGCCCAGTTGAATCGAACTGATTAATTGATTTTACGGATACGTAAATAAGTGGCAACAATACATTTTACGTGAAAACAAATTCGGACATTGCGCGCTCAGTCGCATCAAGGACGCAGCGGTACTTTAATCAAGGACGTAGCGTTTTCTTTCTCATCAGTTTGTTTTATTGGTATTGCTGTATAAACGATTCGACATGGAGACAAGTGATTTCATAAAAGTGGAAAAATTAAAAAAGGATGAAGAATGGCCTCAATGGAAGTTTCAAATTCGCATTTTATTGCAAGCCAGCGATTTGATCGACTATGTGAATGGTGTAAAAAAGAAACCCGAGCCGAACAGCTTCAATGAAGTAACGGAATTCGACAAGGCCATAGCGGAATTTAACAAATTCGATTATAAAGCGCAACGTATCATTGTTACAGCTTTGGGCAAAGAAGCAATGTTACACGTAATGAATTGTAACTGTTCATTGGCAATGTGGAACAAATTGGAATCGGTGTACGAACAAAAATCAAATGTTTCAATTCATCTGATTCAAGAGCGTTTCTACAATTTTGGAATGGAACCGAGTCATTCAATTGCTGTACATGTGTCAAAATTACAGTCGATTGTGCAACAACTGAAAGATTTAGGCGAATCGGTTTCAGATTCAATGATCATCACAAAGCTGTTGATGTCCTTACCATCTGAATGGAATCATTTTCACAGTGCGTGGGATTCGACATCGGGAAAGCATCAAACAATTGAGAATTTGACCGCAAGACTGATAATGGAGGAGGCTAGGATGACCAAGCAAAATCAAAAGGAACTTGGTGAAGCACTGGTAGCCAGAAAATTCTCCAAGAAGCCGTTTAAAGCCGATTCTCAGCAGAAATCCAACGGTAAACCGGGTAAATGTTTTCATTGTAACGAAAACGGTCATTCGAAGAGAGATTGCCCCAAGAAACGAGAGAATTCTTCGATGGAATCGAATACGAGCAGTTCATCTGGATACGGTCGGAGTGGTGGCTCGACGCAAAGCTCCTAGTGGAACAAATTCGTCCAGAATTGTGAGAAGAGGAGAAGCATTCCTGACACTAGCGGAAGCTTTTACTGTTACAGGTGATGATTGCAGGTCAATTGATTGGTTTCTCGACTCTGGAGCAAGCGACCACATGACATATCGCTTCGATTATGTAATGAAAGTTCGTCTTGGAAATGGATCGCACATTGAAGCAAGAGGCCGCGGTACAATTAAGGTCTGGTCGTATAATGGAGCGGATTGGCAGGAAAATCACATGAGACATGTTCTGTATGTGCCAGATATTCATCTGAACCTGTTTTCGCAGAACACAGCGTTGGATAAAGGATTGCAGTTGACGTCCAACAGTGAAAAGTGTGAATTTTTCAAGGGAAATCGAATCGTTGCTGTTGCTATGCGAAAACAAAATCTATTCAAGCTGATGTTCAAGGTTATTGTAGATATGGAAAGCTATGCTGTAAAGAAGGAAGATTACGTTCATCAACAATCAAGAAACGCATTTGTCTCGACAACTCTACACGTGTGGCATCAACGTTTCGGTCATCAAAACATTCAAGTAGTCAAGAATATTTTGAATGGTTTGAACATCAAATTCGAAGCCGAAAAGAACTTTTTCTGTGAAGGATGTGTTATGGGGAAACATCATCGTTTGCCATTCAAAAAGAGCGATAGTAGAGCAACAAGAGTTGGCGGTTTGGTTCACGCTGACGTTTGTGATCCAATGCAACAATTGTCGTTGGGAGGATCGAGGTACTTTATTTTGTTTAAAGACGATTGTTCTAATTACCGTACCGTTTACTTCATGAAGCAAAAGTCAGAGGCGGTGTCATGTATTAAAAGGTATCTTAATCTTGTAAAGTCCGTAAACAGCACAGTTTCAGTTTTTCGATCGGATAACGGATTTTAATTCGTCAATGTAGTTACTATGAAACTCTTCGAAACGAATGGCATTCGACATCAGAAAACTGTTACATACACACCGGAGCAAAATGGTCGTGCGGAGAGAGAAATACGAACAATCGTTGAAGCAGCGAGGTCAATGCTACACTCCAAAAATTTGTCGTTGAGCTTCTGGGCGGAAGCCGTGAATACGGCAGTTTACATTTTGAATCGGGTTGGTCCAAGTCCAATCAAAGGCAAGTCACCGTTTCAAGTGTGGTTCAACAAAAATCGACCGATGGATCACTTTAGGATTTTCGGATCTGAAGCGTACGTTCACATACCAAAGGCAAAACGACGAAAATTAGACAAGAAGGCAAAGAAGGGAATTTTCGTTGGGTATTGCACCGAATCCAAGGGCTATCGAATTTGGTTGCCGGAAGACAAGAAAATCGAAATTGCTCGTGACGTCATATTTCGAGAGTCAACACGTATGTCTACCGAATTGGTTGGTTCACCGTCAAGTGACAACAACGATTACGTTTTGTTTCAACCTGAAGATGATTTGCATACAGAAAATTTGATCGAAACCGATGATCAAGGCTTGGTTCAGAATTTTGGTGAGCAAAATGAAGAAGTTGTACAAGAAAATCAAATGGAAGCGGATAATATCAATGCTGATGGCAATGTTAACGACGATGATGAAATTGTTTTCCAAAATGTTGGTTCGAAATCTAATCTTCGAGTAAGAATGCCTCAGCCAATTAATTCAGTGAAGCAACCGAAACGAAACGAATACACTCGGGAAGCAAGTTATGCGACGTTGAATCACATGATCGAAGTTGGATGTGCATTCATTGCTACAAGTGAACCAAAGAATTACGAAGAGGCGTTGAAGTCGGAAAACAAAGGCAACTGGAAGGCGGCAATGGATGAAGAGTTTAACTCTTTGAAACGAAATCAGACGTGGAAGCTCGTGGATTTGCCTGAGGGACGAAAATTGGTCGACAACCGTTGGGTTTTTAAAGTTAAAGAAAAACCGAACGGATACATTGAACGTTTCAAAGCTAGATTAGTCGTACGTGGATTCACCCAAGAATATGGCATCGATTATGGAGAAACATTCAGCCCCGTAGTGAAGTTCACGTCAGTACGTTCTATCATAGCAATGGCAGCAGCTGAAGGTTTGAAAACGAGACAATTTGACGTCACTACAGCCTTTCTGTATGGGGACCTGTCTGAAGAAATTTTTATGAAGCAGCCCCTAGGATATGAGGATGGATCGAACAAAGTATGCAAGCTTCAGAAAAGTTTATATGGCCTGAAGCAAGCCTCTAGATGCTGGAACCGGAAATTTACCGAATTACTGAAAAATTTCAATCTACAGGCGACAACTTCCGATCCATGCGTTTTCGTCAGTCAACTGGGCAATAAGAAGATTGTGCTGGGAATTTTCATCGATGACGGAATAATTGCAGCCACTGACGATCGAGACATTTGCAATCTTATCGAGCGTCTAATGAAAGCCTTCGACATCAGAGTTTTGGATGCGAAATATTTTATCGGATTGGAAATCGATCAGAAAACTGATGGTTCCATACACATTTGTCAGCAAGCCTACACGAAGAAAATTTTGATCAAATTCCGAATGATGAATTCACATGCTGTATCGACACCAGCCGATTGTCAAATTGTTCAAGATCCGATGGATTTGGTATCGAATTATCCTTATCGTGAAGCAGTGGGGAGTTTAATGTTCTTGGCCATCGCGACCCGACCGGATATTGCATTTGCTGTGGGCAGAGCAAGTCGTCACTTGAACAATCCAACGCAAACTGATGTGAATGACGTCAAGCGAATATTCAAGTGTCTACGAGGCACAATGGAACTTGGTATGATCTACGAGTCAAACCCTAAATTTCATTTGAACTGTTTTAGTGACTCAGATTATGGAGGTGACAGAGATACGAGGCGATCGACAACAGGCTTTGTTTTGAATTTGGGTTCCAGTGCCATTTCATGGTCATCACAGCTTCAGTCTTGCGTCGCATTGTCGAGTACTGAGGCCGAATACGTTGCATCATCTCAAGCATTGAAGGAACTCATTTGGACCAGCAATTTACTCCGTGAGTTAGTTTCTTTGAATTAGTTTACATTCCCACGAGTGAGCAAGTGGCAGATATTTTTACGAAAGCTTTGGCCCGCGAAAAATTTGTCAAGTTTCGTTCACTGATGGGAATGGTTTAATTTTTTATTGTAAATTTTAGTTAATTTTCTTAAGGGTTGTCAAATAGTGGGGATGTTGAAATGTAAATTTGACAACACTGATTCGTTATCGCATCATTTACATATTGTTCACTCTAATGCATCTTTAGTCTAGAATTATCATTCGTTGCAATCACACGTGAATAAAACCATTACTTTATAATGTAACCCTGGACTTATTATTTGGTCATCATCGCTGGAATTATCTATCTCAACATCAACAAACAAAAGTCGGGTTAGGATGTACATTACTCATTTATATCTGAATGAATGGATAAATTAGAGACACTAATACAGTATTGTATGAGGAAAGCAAGGAATCAGTGAAACAGAGTGGTTGGTGAATCTTGACGTCATTTAGCCCTAGAGCCGCGACCGACAGTTCATTAACTTTGTTTAGTCAAATATCCCACATTGGAAACTCACATCATATTTTTCAACAATTTAATCCCACCCACCCGACACCCTACTGCGAAGACCACCCCTTACCATAGCTGAACAGTGGCAAGATCTGGCTTTCGCAAGAGGGTATCAATTTGTCCTAAAGCTATAACTAATTTCAATGGCTATCAGTGTTAGAAGTGAATGGCTAAGGATCATCCTGGGTATTGCTTCACCGAAAGCCATTCCTTAAGCCTAATCTTAAACAGTATCGTTGTCGCGTCTTGTATGGTAATTGGCAAGCTGTTTATCATACGCCCACCAGCAATCGTAACTGCTTTACACCCTCTGCCCGTCTTTCTATGAGCCAGGGCTATCACAGAGACAGCGTTGTGAGTGTTCCCCACCAATGCTCCGTGGGTGAAGCATCCTACCGAGGGGGTACCGACTACAAAAAATCTCAAAAAAGTCACGATAAAATCACAAAAGATCAAAAAAATCACAAAAGATCAAAAAAAAATCAATCAGTGTCAATGATAGTTTTAATTACAATCACTGAAACAATTTAGATGTAAAATGTTACCATCGACTGCAAGACAACCGTAAATAATATTACGAATATTTTGACGCAATGGCAAGCGTGTATGACTTACTAATTGAGGTAGCGGTGAGAGAATAATGGTATAGCCAGAAATTGTTCGCTGTTTTGTTGAGTCTCGAATTTAATTGTGAGTTAATTGGTGTTAATTAGTGTCTTATTTATTAAATTAAATGTGTTGTTCGCGCAATTTTTGGAGTTTAATTGAAGTGAAGATGGGGTGTAATGTCCCTCTTCACATCCAAAACATTCTTGCTTTATGCGGGTACGAAAATGCCGTTAGCATTAAAACATTAACGAGCGAAGATCTTAAAACCCTTGAGACCTTCGCTCGAGAAAAAATGAAAAAATTGATACCAGCAAATGAATGTCTGGACGATTATTATGGACGTTACTGTGAAAACCCTGAAGATTTTAGTTTTTTACCCGGACATATAAACCTAATAGAAGAAATCATTAAATATATCCAAGCCAAAACTGAATTGCATGGACCGGATTTTTTTACGATCAAAACGACATTCGATCGGAAGAAGCAACCATTGAGAGGGCACAGCAAAGGTAAAAGTTTCTTCTAAGACATGACCGAGTGATTGAATCTTTTTTATTACACAACTAATAGGTATATCATCTCCGTCATTTTCAACAACAGAGGCATTACCTGCAACATCATTGACGTTTTCTACGAATCTTCCAAACAATTGTGAAGATCCAAATGTTGAAGATAGTCGTTTGGATTCAAATGTTGGAAATAGTGAAGATAGTCGTGGTGTGTCACATTGTGAATCCTATGAATCCACCGTAAAATGTCCAGAGTTCACCCAGTTGCAGCAGAACATATTTACAAAAGCCTTAACTTGGACGAAAAAAAACCACCGCGGTGTTTATGAACAGGTAAGCATTTCATTGCCTGTTATTATATGTACGACTTTTGAAATGATATCGTTATTCCAGTATTCACATCGATTCAACATTAATATGGTTGTATTGAATAAAAACGACGAACAGCAAAATGGAAATGATCTGAATGTATACATCTGCTGTCCTATTTGTCGTCAACCAGAAGCGATCAATAAGAAAGTAAAAGATGATGAGCCGCCATCACTTACGATTTCTAATTATCAGCGGCATGTGAAACGGCACATTGAAAAATATAAAGTAAAAGCACGAGAAAGAAAAGCTAAACCAAAAGCTAGGAGCTCTCAAAAGATTCAGAGGTACAATACATTAGTTGATACTGATGTAAATCAAAAGCGAATCGTACGGCGACGATCCAAAAGGAATAACATTGAAGAACTTGTTGAAGAATCATTGTCGTCGTCCGATTCCGATGACAATGCCGAACTCTACAAAGAAATGCACCAAAACTTTGAAAGCGGTATGTCCGACTTCAACTTGGACATATCTTCGGACGAGAACCAGGACGAAATTTTTACGGTACGTTCTCCAAACGTCCGAAAGGCACATAAAATTACAACGAAGGATATAAGTCGAATGGAAGTCGATCTCGGTAAGCTATTCTCTTTTTTTGGAATTTCTATCACACATGTCGGCTTCATTCATTGATTTTATTTCTTATTTTTGCTTCCTCAGAAACGATGAATAACTTATCCCCAAATCTACTAAAGGTGCCTGAAGTGGATTCTATTCCTACCGAAGTTACATCGAGCCAAATCGTGAAATCTCAAGTCGATGTCAACAAAGTACATGGTTACGAAGGTCAAAATAAAAATATACTCGGTGCTATCAACCCGAATATGATCAATAGTGGCAGGATCACTCGGTCGAGTAATAAACGAGCAATTTAATATTTTTAGAAATTAATAATTGAGCTACGGCTTCGCCGTCCAGAAAATGTTTTTCATAATGATGGACATTGAAGAAGTTTTCTTTTATTTATGAATAAATGTTCAAAACTTTAGTAGAGGTGTGCTCCGGTATTTGATCGACGAGGTGTTCCAGACAATCTCTAGGTTAAGGACTATATCCTTGACTAAACCAATGTTCGGCAAAAGTCTAGGGGAGGGCTGTGTCTGATCGGCGCTCAAAGACTGCTTTGCTTATAAATGTCACTGAAAGAAGATATTTGTGTTGATCGTGGCTGTGCAATTCAAAATACTCCCTAAAAAATACTTTCATCAGCTCAAACTGTTACCTTTGTATTGAGTTGAACGGGCATTCGTTGGTGAAGCAGCTACTTAAATTGGAAAAGAATGAAACATTTAAGCTCATGCCAGATTTACAGGGCAGTCAGCCGTGCGAATCTTTGTTTCGGCAGGCAAGATCCATGTCAACAGTTTACTCAACGGTCGTTAATTTTAGTATGTTAGAATTCATAAACAGAATGAAAAACAACAACGGTACTCAAGCGATCATTCACAAAAGGTACTTAGTAAAAACGATATTAAAATTCAGATCGAAAGAAATGCAAAAATTAGGAATCGAAACTAAGAATTTAGATTTTAAGTGTCAAATAAAGCCAACAAAATTAAATGAATTCCATTACGATGATACTAATGACGATGACGACAACATTGATAGTGATGAAGTTGAAGACGACGATGACATTTCTGATCATTACCTGGAAAACACTTACGCAAATGAAAACGACCTTGGATCACTTATCACTGGCGAACTTGAAATGCGCGACTATCCTCAATATAAAGCGAGTCTGGCTGAGGACGATCGATATGCGGTGGTTGCAGACAGTTCGGGAAGCGAAAAAGTAGTCCTAAAGTCTAGCTTGGTGTATTTAATGTTACATTTTTCAATTTTCAGCGTAACAGGTAATTAGAGAACATAAAATAATATTTTTCAGTACGAGAAAGCCGTGTCAACATGACTAGTGGAGTCTATATCAAGAGAGACGAAATTAGCATTGGCGAATGGTGCATAGTTGATTACGATAACAAGATTGTTGTCGGATTAATACTTAGTTTTGCCTACTTTAAAGGTAAAAGCCAGTAGGAGTTCTAGGATCGTGGTATTCATGGAACGTTCGAGGAGAGCTGCTGAGTGTAAAATTCAATCATTCGACTCAACAGCACACCTTTTTTTTTATTGAGTGCTACCGTGGAAGTATATCTTCTTCTTCTTCTTCTTCCTTAGCCTTTTATATCCACTGCTGGATGTAGGCCTCCCCCATAGATCGCCACTTTTTTCGGTCCATTGCCACTTGCTGCCACGTCGTGCCTGCCGTTCTTTTGATATCGTTGGTCCATCTTTCCGGTGGACGCCATTGCATTATAGTTTTCGTCCATCGATCGTCGGTCATTCTGGCAATATGACCAGCCCAATTCCACTTGAGCGACGCTATTCGTGTCATGACATCGATGACTCTTGTTTGTCGCCGGATCCACTCATTTGTCATTTTGTCCCTGAGTGTGATTCCTAGCATTGCCCTTTCCATTGTCCTCTGTGCAACTCTCAATTTGTTCGCTGATGCTTTGGTGATCGTGAGAGTCTCGGCTCCGTATGTCAGGACCGGCAGCACACACATATCGAACACTTTCCTCTTCAGACTGTTGCTCATGTTGCTCTTGAAGATGTACCGTAACTTGCCGAACGCCGCCCAACCGAGACCGATCCTTCTCTTTATTTCAGCCGTTTGGTTGTCGAGACCGAGCTTCATGACGTGGCCGAGATACTTGTACGAATTCACGATTTCAATTTCCTCATCTCCTATCTTGATTGGTGTAGCACCATCGATGTTTGTCATCACTTTCGTTTTCGACATGTTCATCTTCAAACCGATTTTTTGGGCTTCCTCGTTGAGCTGCAGCAGCATCGCTTCAATCTGTTCCAGAGTCGTTGATGTCAGGGCAATGTCGTCGGCGAATCGAAGGTTGTTCAGAAACTTCCCATTTATGTTGATTCCCAGTTCACTCCAATCAAGCTTTTTAAAAACCGTTTCCAGAGCTGACGTGAACAATTTCGGTGAAATGGTATCTCCTTGACGGACTCCTCTTCCAATTCGAAATTTCTCGGTGGTTTTATGCAGTTTGACGCACGACGTTGCGTGCTCGTAGATATGTTTTATCATCCGGGTATATCTCGAGTCAATCCGACAATCGTCCAAGGAGTCTAAAATCGACCATAATTCGACCGAATCGAACGCTTTTTCGAAGTCTATGAAGCATATCGCGATGATGATTTTGTATTCGTTGCATTTTTCTATTAGACTTCTCATCACTTGCAAGTGGTCATTTGTGCTGAATCCGGAACGAAACCCTGCTTGTTCGATCGGCTGGTAGAAGTCTAGCTTCTTTGTGATCCGTTTCGTTATCACCTTCATAAACAGTTTGTAGAGGTGCGAGATCAAACTGATGGGCCTGTAGTTTTCCCGTTTCGTGATGTCTCCTTTCTTGTGCAGCAAAGTGATGACTGCGTTTTCCCATGATTCTGGTATTTTCTCTTGTTCGAGACACTTGTTGAACAGATCCGTTGTCATTTTGAGCAGTGTGGGTCCGCCTTCTTTGATTGCTTCGATCGGAAGGTCGTCGTCACCTGGAGCTTTTCTGTTCTTCATTTCGTCTAACGAAGCCTGTACTTCGTTAATCGTTATGTCCGGCAAATCTTCGGAACCAACGTTCATTATCACCGGTCTCGCTTTTGCTCTTTCTGCCGGTAGTTTGGCTCGAACCGACGTAAAAAGGTTCTCATAGAACTCTCGCGCGATGTCCAATACCTTGTCCTGATCTGTTTGTATGACGCCCGCCTTATCGCGCAATTTAAAAATTTGTCTGTACCCGTTCGCCCGTTTCGCTCGTAATACTTTCATATTCCCATTTGCTTCGATAGCGTTCATGGCCAGTTTCACGTTGTATTGTCGCAGATCGGTTTTCATTTTCTTGTTGATCGCTTTCGTTTTGTCTCTGTATTCAACAGTGTCTCGCTTTCCACCTTTCACCAAATCCAGTCTTTCTGCTATTAGGTCTAGCGTTTCCTTGCTGAGCTTCGACTCTTTAGTGCATGTAGATCGGCATCTGGTTTCCAGGAAGCTTCTCACTGATGTCACTATTCTTTCTGTCAGCTCATCAATCGTTGCAGTTTGTGAATTCGTTCCGTTCAGTTCGTTGTCCATAGCTTC
>CM055403.1:54970779-55081694 GCA_029228625.1 Pseudolycoriella hygida | reverse complement strand
TCGAACAAGAACGAGGAGAGCTGTTGACTGTGAGTAGGCCAGATGTAAGTGCCGAAAACATAATATCGGAGATGTGCCGCGATGGGGAGGTGTGGATAGTGGCGGATAATGTAGTTGCGAAAATAATGACGAAGCTGCAAATTGCATGGAGAGACGATCAAAGAAGACTGGCAGTTGATCTAAGAGAGTAGGTGCGAAAGCACAGCTCCTCCCCGAAGTAATGCTGTGAGGCGGTTCCGTGGAGAAGAGAGCACGAAGACTAAGGAAGGAGGTTTTAGTTGGTAGGTCATTAAAGAATGGAATCCAACACTACCTTGGTTCAGAAAGACCGGGTGTCTATGAAGATTTCCTCACCCTTATAAAAAAAAAAAAAGACAGTAGAGTATGCTATTTTGAGACTATTTGAGACTGTTGAGTATACTCATTTTGAGACTATTTGAGACTGTCGTGTATACTCATTTTGAGACTATTTCAGACTGTTGAGTATGTTTATTTTGATGCTATTTGAGATTCTTGAGTATGCTAATTTTGAATTGCAGTTTGAGACGCTTTTTTGCCGCCAATGATACTGAAACTTTTTCATTTTGTTCGTAGATGCCGCCACGTACTATTTTCTTCACAATTCTCGATTAATCTTAATATATAATATATATAATAATAATAATATTTTTCACATTGACAGTCTCAAAAGCCTCAATAAAATTGTAATGAGTACACTCAACAGTCTCATTGGCTAAAAAAAATATTTTTCACATTTGAGCATGCTCAATAGTCTCAAAAGCCTCAACAAAGTTGTGAAAAATATTTTTGTCGAAAATGAGTACACTCAACGGTCTCATCGGCTAAAAAAATATTTTTCACAATTGAGCATGCTCAACAGCCTAAAAAAGTCTCTAAATAAGCATACTCAGCGATCTCAAATAGTCTAATAGCTCAATGACCTCAGTCTTCTGAGTTTTTTTCAAAAATTGAGACTGTGAGTAGTACTCACTGAAACTGCCATTTTCACTCGGGTATACTCATACAAATGCCCTAGAAAAAGGGTATCTCAGTTCTGTGTGATACACCGCATTCAAGGGTTCGTTTAGAATAAGCATAGTCGGAGGCTAGAAGAGGTATCGTAATGTCCGGACCCAAACAACGAGAATCCTTTGGCGTGTACGGTTTGTGCCGGAGGCTAGATGATGTATCGTAGTGCGTGTGCTCAGACGACGAGACTCATTTGGCGTACAATGTGGGAATCTAACTAAGACAGAATACATGACTAGGTGGAATGATAGAAGAGTAACGGGGGAATGAACAAAGGGTCATAAGACCTGTGTTTCAAGGCCAGTTGGCCGCCTCGACCAGTAATCTAATCTATGTTCTTGTTCTGTAATAACAACATACCTTCCGGTATTCATTAAAAATATTGAATGTTGAATGTTCATCTCCATACAAAAATCAAACTTTCATTAACCAGATACATAACATGGCGGCTGGGTTCCCCACATAGGCTATAAATCTCTGATGAAACAAATTGTCATAATGGAGAAATTTTTCTTCGCATTGTGGCGGGCTGGTGGGAATTTCAAATTATGCCCGTCTTCGCCCATGCCCGATAGTGAATGGGTTGGGCAGGGTAAAATTTTAGCAGGCACCCTTCGGAGCGGACAATTTTTTTTAAATTTTGGACTAGGGAAGGGCGGTCAAGGCACAAATTTAACGGGTGATATGACCGACTTAAAATTTAAATAACCAATTTTACATACAGAGAACAAATGAAAAATATCTTCATTTGAATATTTATTTGAGAGAGAGAGAGATTACCTTCACAGTACTACGTTTGTTTAGAACTATGGTTTAAACATTTTCAACTCAATTCTTGAAGGTGTGCTATGGAAGAAATTTAGGAACGGGCAGATTCGGGCATGAAATTAACGGGAACATTTCGGGGCGGCAATTTTTTTTAAATTTTAGGCTTGGGTAGGGCGGACACGGGTAGTGAAAAAGTATTGCCCGCTCGTCTCTAGTGGTAACGAAATGTCAAATGATGATGACATTTGTTAACATTTTGAGTCCATCTGAGGAACCCAATCGCCATATCAACTATCTGCCAAATCTTTCTTGTTTCTTTGTGTTGTTTCAGCTGAAACTTACATTAGAAATTGCGGCACAAATGTTTAGCTGAAATTCGCATTCCGCCATCTAGTTTTCATTTCTCTGTTTTTATCGATTCTTAACAGAGAAATGACAAGTTGGTACGCTCGCAGCCAGATAGAAGGAATGTAAAGTTAAAAACTGTGTATGGGAGAGAACTGCATAGGATAACTGCACCGAACCCCGTGCTAGTTGCGAGACTTTTTTTGTTCAGAGAATTTGTTGTTGAGTAAACCCAACTATGAAAAGTCATTCGACACTTTTCAAATCTCTTCGGATTAAAGCCCGCAAACTTGGAATCAATCATAGGATACAACTCAACATTGACGTGACGCTCAGACATTAACACATATAGAACAGTTGCGTTATGGAGATAATTAGAAGAGATCAACATTTCAGCATCTAGTGCCAACCTTCAATTAAGTCATGCACCTTGATATGCTGATGGACGTGATGGACAAAGTGCTGACGTATCTATTTGTCTCTGCTAGAGGTATTTTTGGACTAGCGAAGTGTAACGGAAATGGTTACAGCTGCCATCTGTTGAAGTTTTGTATGAAACATTCCTTACTCTATCCCTGAGTGTATTGTCTCCAAACTTAACTCAAGAGCTTATTACGTTCATGAAAGCCTATGCGATCTTATAGTGGCAGATGCCAACATATTGTAACTATGTAATGTGAGGGTTTAGTTCGATTTAAACTGTTGCACACATATCGATTTACCGTTCTGTCTAATGATAGCAAATCGGTTAAATCATGGGTGGTCGTTACGCTGTTCTTTTTTGAGAACAAAGGCTAAGACAATAGGGGCTCGTAACTAAAGCAATTTCTAAACAGGCTCATAACCGTTGTTTTCACCCTATCAAGTATCTCGTCGAGATGCCAAGCTTTCCAATATTCTCCTTCTATCTCATCATACGGTTACCAATTTAACATTTCTCTGATTGTTTAGCAATCAGTCAATCAATGAGCTTTACGTTTTTAGATTAATGTATGAAAATCAGTGGTAATTACTTGTTTCTTTCCGATTCTTGTTGCACGCATGGACACAGTAGACTTTTCGGTTTATTGTTATATCGCAATCTATTCGTTGTACATCCATTTGCGGGAAAAGCAAGAGAAATAGCAAACAAAGGCGGAGTCGGTGCTGTATCGCTCAAATCTAAATAAATGGTCACTGGGCACTGAGTTTTCGTAAGTATATTATATTGTTGTGTCGTTCCGAAAATATGTCATTCCGCCAGGCTCGCCATGCAAGCCAATGCATTCGTAACGAGGTATAACATATTTTCGGAATGACACAACACTATGATTTGTCATAGTAGCGATCGATCGTTGAAACATTTCATAAAAATTATTCAAAACATTCGAGTAATTCCTTTTCCATAGGACTTTGTACATTAGCCCGGTTCACGTAAAAAATAAATTCACCGAAACCTTCACGCAAATCTTTTTTTCGATTCATAAGATCATCTAGAATAGAACAACTTTGTAGGAGAAAGTGTATAAGAATATACACTCTCCGAGCTGAGCAAGACAGTTTTAATTTCCATATAATTCGTAAAACGTGATCAACTGATTTGAAAACTTCATACAAAACTGTCCATTCAGCTGATCACTTTTTGCGAATTATACCGAAATTAAAACTATCTTGTGCAGCTCGGAGAGTGTATATTATGTGATTTTTTTAACAGAATTTGGTACATTATATTAGCTTTATAAAAAAAACTAAAATATTTATGAACATGCCGTAGAACAATTTTGCTTAGAATAATATTATGTACTGATAAAAAATATCAAATCGCTTGTAGGCGACAATTTTATTTCATCACTTTCAGAAAAAAATTGAAAATGTATGGAGAAAATCGTTTTTTTAACAGCCGACTGAGAGAAGGATCCAACTAGATCACATAATGCGGTCTTTTGAGCTCCCCTGGGGTCCCCGAACCACGAGCAAAGCTAATTTTTTCGGTTCATTTTCATAAAAATTTATCTTGGTTGAGGGACACCGTGAACCATTTGATAAAGAATTGGATTTCCGGCGTCGAATACAGTTTGCTGATTTTTGCTACTTTTCAGTCACATGGTAAGCGATCTTTAGTCGATTTTTCTACAAAGGATGCCATAGGCGGGAACACTTTTCGACTTTTTTCTACATTGAATCGACACATTTCGAAAAATGAAACTTGACGCAATCGTTACCCAGGTCCCAGAGTATATTTAGACATGCCACTCGATAGTTATGTGTGCTCAGACCCGAAGAGAAGTGTCCATGTACCACTAAAAGTTGACGAAACTATTCAAAGCGATGGCGCATACCTTAAAATTGACTTTAAAAAAAATATCTATATCAGCGGAATCCTGGCGCCCCATAGATCTTATTTTTTGGTGGGGAGGTAAGAAATTAAAAAAAAAGTCATTTTCGATCCAGCCTTTGATTAACTAATTTAAGGAGTTATAAAAATTGATTCGCTACTATGCTTTTCAAACAAATCTATGAAAATTGGAAAAGATTTACTCGACTTACCTTACTTTACTTCGCAGCGCCCGAAGATCTGTTTCGACGCCCTCTATCTATCGCATTTTCGGGCGATCCAATCTCCTTAGCCCTTCTGGAACGTTTCAGAATAACATTGAGACGCTCTGTTTCTATCCATACGTGCTAAATGCCCCGCCCACCTCAATCGTTGGACTTTCACCACTGTCACTATATCAGGTTCGCCAAAATCACGTTTTATTTCAAAATTGTATCGTTGCCGCCACCTTTCTCCTTCGCGCATCGCTACAAAGATTGTACGTAGTACTTTACGCTCGAATACAAGCAGCAGCTGTTCGTCACTTTTCTTCGTCGCGCAAGATTCGCATCCATAGATTAGAACTGGGCGAATGAGCGTTTTGTAAACATGGCATTTCGTTTTTTTCGATATCAATTTTGAGCGTAAATGTTTTATTAGGCCGTTGTATTATCACCATCTGGACGTATCAGTGCTTCAAGATAGATGAATTCTATTGCAATTTCACGGATTCCAACCCGGACCCCCTATAAAACAGTGTTGTTCACACTTTGAACGTTTATTAGAGAGTGACTTAATATATGGAAAGAGACTCGTATTTATACTAGAATCTATGACTACTAGACTAACTCATTTAAATGTGGACTCCTTGCACACCGGATCAGAACACGTTTCTTGAGTGTAAGTTATTATCAAATAATAATTCCTACACCCCACTATTGATAATAAATTATGACTCCTACTCAAACAGATTTCTCCCACTCAAATTTGACCATTGAGCTGAAAATTGCACTGAGCCAACCATCGATTGACAATTTCACTTAACCAGCCTCTTTGCATTAGACCAAGCCATCGACATTGACCATCCACTTCGCCATCGAACCATCGACTTGACCATTGAACCATCGTCTTAATTATCGAACCATCGACTTGACTATCAAACCATCTACTTCACCATCGACTTCACTTGAACAACCAGCGACTTTACTCGACCAATCATCGACTTTACTTGACCAATCATCGACTTTACTTGACCAAAAATTGACTTTACTTGATCAGCAATCGACTCCACCTGACCATCAAGTTTACTTTCTTTGACCAACCATTGACTTCGTTTAACCAACGATCAATTTGACCATCGCGAAAAATGAAAACATTGACCAATTGAAAAGACAATCGACTTTCACTTGACCATCTACTTCATTTGAACATCGGTTTCGCTTAACCAAAGACGTCCCTTTACTTGACCATCGACTTGACTTAAGACGACCATCAAAGAATGAAAGCTTCTTCTTTTTATTGACTTCGGGTCACTCTGACCTCTTTGTGAGATTTGCTGCTCACCCAGTGTAGTGGGCCACCTCAGGCCTCGTTGTGAGATTGGACTGTTCACCCAGTATCGCAGTGGGGCACCTTAGGCCTCGTTGTGAGATTGGACTGCTCATACAGTGTAGTAGTGGGCCACATCAGGCCTCGTTGTGAGATTGCTCTGCTCACCCAGTTCTCGCTGTTGCCACCAATGAAAATATATTTGTTACGACCTTCAAGCAACCATCATTGGCATTAAGCAACCATCGCCACCAATACCTTTCTACATCCGCAGAACACATGCTACAATTCAATCCTACAGCGAGTGTTATTGACACCCCTTCCAGTGCAAACTGGCGCTGCAGATTAATTGCCACAATTAATTATAGCGAGTTTTATTGACAGTCACAGACTAGCGCTATAGATTAATTGCCACAGTTTCAATGTGTCTGTGCCCATAACCTATTGGAATTTCACGGATTCCAATCCGGACCCCCAACAAAACAGTGTTGTTCACACTTTGAACGTTTATTAGAGAGTGACTTAATATATGGAAAGAGACTCGTATACTAGAATCTATGACTACTAGACTAACTCATTTAAATGTGGACTCCTTGCACACTGGATCAGAACACGTTTCTTGAGTGTAAGTTATTATCAAATATTAATTCCAACAAATTCATCAACTACCTACCTCTAAGTTCTACTCTCCAATGCTTATCACGCCTCCTTGTTGATTGGCTACCGAATTTGGCTCGGTCTTCATTTGGTTTTCGATTGGGTTCTCAAATAGTATCTCTACTGAAATAATATTTCTTACATCGGATTATGTGCCATATACCTGGAGGACATCATATACCGCCGGGAAATATTCTTTCTGTCCGGGGGCATATAACCTCCGCCGCTGGAAAATACCGCCCGTCAGGGGAAAATAACGCCCCGGAGGATAATCGTCATGAAGAAATGTCACGTCATCATTTAGTACAAGTATGTAATAATTGCGTCAGTACGTAAGCCGTTACGTAAGAAGTTAGATTATGTTACGTAATCTTATCTTCGGTCTATGGAAAGTTTAGATTTTGTGCTCTCTCAGCCGACTTTTTCACCGGCGGCTAGTCCTGGACGCCGCCGCAAGATTTGTTTTACGGCTTAGGCGATCTCACCGCCGGACGCCGGTATAATTTCTTCGGCCGCCGCCGAATATTTTTTTTTGACTCTCGGCTCTGGTTCCCATTTGTGTGAAAAACGACTTTTTTGGATCGCGCTCGCAAACGACTGTGGTGCGAAAACTAATGGGGCTCAGCCGGTTCGCTCCACCAATGTGTTTTACCTGCAGGCATTTTTTGGACCACAATCTCAACGTGCATTACGAACCACGCCTAACGGTAGCTAGCATTTTCACCATTAGGATTTCTTCTGGTGCTAATTATATCTCCGTCCAAAGTCAGACTAAGATGTTTGTACACAGAATTCATCGAATATGGGTGACGTCATATTTGTCATTCTTCTGTGTACGATTCGTTGTGGCACCAAATACACAACTACTCAATTTATGAAGCATGGGTGTGCCTAGGAACATTACTTTCATGATATACATTGAAGAAAAATCCTATACAGAATTCGTCCCCACCAAGATTTAACTCGCGGATATTCTTGGTGGAAAGCCAGTACGTTACCACTGAGCTAACCCGTTCTTTCCGCGCTTTCAGATATCAGATTTCACACCCCAAAAATTTAGTTTTGCGCGATGTACCCAATTTTTTGCGTGTGAAATCTGAAAGCGCAGAAAAATTATTATTACGTTGGGAGGGTCCGGCGTTCGTGACGCATTTTTTTAATCGAATGTGAAAACATTTCAAAAGAATTTTTTGCGTTTCGAAGCTTTAAGCGTCACTCCACTTGATATCAGTTGTTTTGGAAAAAGTGACAAGGACTTGCGTTACGTTTCCCTTTTAAAAATAAATAATTTAACGAAAAGGCTTTCCGCACAAAGTGCGAACAGAGAAATAAAGTCTATTCGCACATTGCATAGTGTGAAAAGCCATATAAGCCTTATTCTCACATTGTTCGAATAGCCATATAAGGATGCTTGTAGTAGTGAACCAAAAGTTTACGATTTGAAATCAAAGTCGCTCTCTCAACAACAAAACTTTCTTAATTCATTTTCAAATTCAGGAGTAAGGAGATTTTCCTTTTACAAAATGTCAATGTCATAAAAACATAGGACGTCAACGAAACTAGGGAGCTTTTCCTTTTACGAAATGTCACAAAACTAGGTGGCTGACGAAGCTAGGGAATTTCCGCTTGAATGAAATGCCGCAAAAATGTACAAGTCTAACAAAACTAGAAAGCTTTTGCTTTTACAAATGTCACAAAAAATAGGTGGCTAACAACCCTAAAGAACTTTCCCCTTTACGAAATGTCACAAAACTAGGTGGCTGACGATGCTAGGGAATTTGCGCTTTAATGAAACGGGTGAAGAACCTACGTGGTCAACAAAATTAGGGAACTTTTCCTTTTACACATGTCACAGAAACTAGGTGATTAACGACGCTAAGAACATTTTCCTTTTACGAAATGTCCAAAGTAGGTTCGTGCTAATATTGCTCATAGGATTTATCGTGCAACGTGCGAATAGTCCTTATATGTCTACTCATACAATGTGCGCATAGTCCTTATATGTGATTGTGTGAATAGAATATACCATAAATTAATAGGAAAAGACTTCTTGCACATTGTACAAATAGTCATTTTATTATACTGCGGCTATTTGCACATTGTGCGAATAGTATCTTTATAATACTGCGGCTATTCGCACGTTGTGCGAATAGTCACTCTATTATACTACGGCTGTTCGCACATGGTGCAAATAGCCACAGTATTATAAAGATGCTATTCGCACAATGTGCGAATAGTCGCAGTATAATAGAGTGACTATTTGCACAACCGACTAATTTTCGAAGGAAACTTTTTTTTGCGAAATCTTTTACGGAAAGTCACAAAATCTAGGTGGCTTACAAGCCTAAAAACTAAATCCTTTTACGGAGTCACAAAACTTAGGTGGCTAACAAACCTTGGAACTGAATCCTTTTACGGAAACCCACGAAACTTAGGTGGCTAACAAACCTAGAAACTGAATCCTTTTACGGAAAGACACAAAACTTAGGTGGCTAACAAACCCAGGAACTGAATCCTTTTACGGAAAGTCACAAAATTTAGGTGGCTAACAAACTTAGGAACTGAATCCTTTTACGGAAAGTCACAAAACTTAGGTGGCTAACAAACCTTGGAAATCCTTTTACGGAAAGTCACAAAACTTAGATGGCTAACAAACCTAGGAACTGAATCCTTTTACGGAAAGTTACAAAACTTCGGTGGCTAACGAACCTTGGAACTGAATCCTTTTAAGGAAAGTCACAAAATCTAGGTGGCTTACAAGCCTAGAAACTAAATTCTTTTACGGAAAGTCACAAAACTTCGGTGGCTAACAAACCTAGGAACTGAATCCTTTTACGGAAAGTCACAAAACTTAGGTGGCTAACAAACCTTGGAACTGAATTTGAAATTCTTCGAACTTGAGACCTGGGAGCTACTTTTAGGTACTTTTCAAAGGGGTCTCACAGGCAGGGGCAACACTTCTCAGAGAAACTGTTACTACCGTTGTGTAGCTGAAGGTCCCTATTAATAAATTATTTCTCCATCATTCTACGTACTTCGTATTCCTTTATTTTACACGGTCCAATATTCTCTACATATATACTGCGGCTAGTCGCACATTGTGCAAATAGCATCTTTATTATACTTTATAGCATCTTTATAATAATGTGGCTATTCCCACCATGTGCAAATAGCCGTAGTATAATGAAGTGACTATTCGCACAATGTGCGAATAGCCGCAGTATAATAAAGACGCTATTCGCACAATGCGCGAATAGCCGCAGTGTAATAAAGTGTGTACAAGTGTACACACATTAGGGGCCGTTCATAAATTACGTAACGCTAAAATTGGCATTTTTTAGACGACTCCCCCCTGTAACGCTAGCGTAACGCAAGGTCCATTACAAATTTCTTATCGAATAAATTTTTTTTATATCTTTGTAAGAAATATCTTGCGTTACGTAACGCTGCTGTCGTACCCCCCCCCCCTCCCCCCTGTAACGCTGCATAACGCTTCGCCCGAACCCCCCCCCCCCCCATCAGCGTTAAGTAATTCATGAACGGCCCTTCTGTAGCTAGCTCGTTGCTCCCTCGATTGTCTGATCTGTCAATAGCGAACTTCTTGTTGAACACGTTCAGCGGCGCCGACTTGTTTACCGTCCATGGGGGGCAAGCAAAATTTTTTAATTTGATGATGGCAAACATTCCAAAGTAAGCAATTAAACGGTAGCTAATGTTTGCTTTTATATCGAAAGTTATAAGAAAATTTTTGAAGTAATAGATTCTGAATGAAGCTGCGGTATTTGCCGTTTATAAGACAGAAGTAAGTGTGCACGCGAGCGAAGCGAGCGTAAATTTTTGTTATTTAATGGAACCCACAGCAATTATAGATTTTACAAGAAATATTCTAAAACGAGTCTGTTCTGGCCATTAGAGTGTAATTCTGAGACATTCTCATGGAAAATTTGGTTTGCAAGTATAGGTTAAGCACAACAGGCCCAAAGGCGGCCAAAGTGCTGAACCTCGGTTCACCCACGTAACCTATACATCAAGAAATGACTTCAAAAATGTATGGGCTAGAAGTTTGGAATAACACTTGATCGATACAAAATTGAGCTAGGTATTCCAAAATATTCCAAAAAAAAAATTGCCGATCCTTGAAAAAACGTCAAATGTAAAATGGATTGCTAATCCTGTAGGATGGAATTTGCCTTGAATGTACCAGTTCTGTTCAGAAAGTGATTAAATTTACCTTCCGTTTAATTTGTCATGTTTATTCCTCTCGTCATGGGGAGCGTTGGCACCCATGTATCATTTCATGGGGGGCACTTGTCCCCCCTGCCCCCCTATACTCGACGCCGCTGAGCACGTTACTGTCGCACTACATTCGCTTCTCAGCCTTTAACTAAGCGAGAACGTCTTTTACGGATGTTCCTCAAAATCAGAGTAAAATCCTTTGAGCGGCCTATGTGTCATCAAAAACTGAAGGAAGTTATAGGTAGAATCGGAATTGAGTGGAGCTAAAGAGTAAGAAATTTTGTTAAAACTGATGGAAATTATAACATTCTTTGAGGATATGAATTACATGGCTTCACCAGAGCGTTTGCGGGATTGAAAATAAAATCAAATATTTTGTGAAATGTTCTCGACCGGATGCACAACAATTGGATTAGTTGTAGAAATCTGTGGAGACACATGATTCTTGCATCTGGACAGCCTATTTTCCAATAGTAGGTGTAATGACGGCCAACAACGTTTATGGTTTATCACCTGTTTTGGCCGGAGACAGTACACTAAATTGGTGTTTTTAGACCCTTACAAAGTAATGCGAGGTTTATGCGTTTTACCGTTGGGATCTCATCGAAGGAACAGTGAATTATAATTCCACTGAAACAGGGGAAAGCCCATGATCTCAATTTCAACATGTCATCATATTATTGCATCGGTGACCATGACTTTTCTGATGATGAATAAGAAGAGCAAACGAAAGTCGAAAAAAAATGAATAAATAAACAAGGCGACCGTCTTATCTCACATAGTTTTGCTCGAATTGGCAATTAATGTAAACGTTATCTTGACGATCTAGTTTCGTCGCTGAACAATGAATTTTAGTTCACTCGAAGCATCATTGCTGTTCAATCAATCCAAATCAGTGTAGTGACATTGAGCTCTAAACTAATATTTTGTGATGATTCTAATTGAGCGCTGGTTTTGGCTGGATCTATACACAGCTGGATATGTGATTGGAAGCCTTGAATTATTAGCTTGTTTATGTCAATGCATTTGCTTGGGAACCCTAGCTGTGTTTCTAGGATGTCTTTCTCGTCTGATAAAGGAAGATTCGTCAGACGTAGAGCAAGGACGTTTGAGAGAAACATCATGGATTTTGCGCATAGGACAACTGCGTAAGTATAAAATTTTCTCTGAGAGGCCTATTTCTTCATTGTTACTGTACAATAAAAAAGTAGCGCTGAGATATCCTAACTTTTTTGTAGTACTTTAACGTATGTGTCTTCTAGTTTTTATCATAACGGCAATCCTCTCAATGTTTGGAGTTGCCTGTACAGGATGCTTAATATATGGAATATTTACGGTAGGTTTGTTTACCAACACTTGTGAAAAGCGACAAACATGCAACGTTTTCGCACACATACTTTTAACCACATGATGTGAGTGGGTGAGTCACGTCAGGTGTGGTGAATTTAGCATTGTGAAAACGTCGAATTTTCACCATTCTGTGAATGCACTCAAATTGTACAATTCTCTTCCAGGAAAATTATCGTTTTGTTCTACCGTTTTTAATTGTATCAGCGATTGGACTATTCCTCTCTGCATTCAACATTGCATTTAATCGAGATGCACCCAACTATGAGCGCAGACCACAACACAAATTCTTCGGTCTATTGATTCGATTTGGTGAGTAGAGAGTGGAAAATACCGTCACTGTGCCATTTAGATAAAAAACTGTCTTGTTGCACACAATAGGCTTTTCGGTTTATTGTTACATCGCAATCTGTTCGTTGTACATCCTTTTGCAGGAAAAGCAAGTGAAATAGCAAACAAAGGCGAAGTACGCATTGTATTCGCTCAAATCAACAAAATGGCCACTGTGTTTTCGTAAGTAATAGTACATTACGTATGTGCTTCCAAATTGATTGTTTTGACTCGTAGGTTTGCTGCATAAGCCAAAGGCGAATGCTGCAATCTTACGAGTTAAAATAAATCTTTAGCAGCACTTACGTACAAGTTAAGAGTGATTTTGTAATGAAGTTGTGCATAAAGAGTCACTCATTTTCATGTATATCTATAATAAATAAAATTAGAAGATAATCGTGTTTTTATTGATTTAAAATGTCTTTCCGGTAATGTTGGTATTCCTGACTGACATGATGAGAGGGAGGTGGGGTAGGGTAGTTGAAAGGTGTGCTTTCGATATAGGGGAATGAGCCAAAAGTGTGCACACTCATTTTAAGAATTGTAACTATACAAACTATATGACTGTAAACATAACCAAAGACCCGTACGTATCAGAATAGATGTGACAAACAGAATAGATGTGGCAAATATAAGATGGCGGAATGCGAATTTCAGCTAAATATTTGTGCGTCAATTTCTAATGCAAGTTTCAGCTGAAACAACACAAAGAAACGTGAAAGATTTGATAGAAAGTTGATATGGGATTGGGTTCCTCAGATAGACTCAAAATATTAACAAATGTCATCATCATTTGACATTTCGTCACCACTAGAGACGAGCAGTCACCATTTTTTCACTGCCTCTCTATGTAAAATTTTAAGTCGGTCATATCGCCCGTTAAATTTGTGCCTTGACCGCGAACCGCCCTACCCTAGTCCAAAATTTAAAAAAAATATCCGCCCGAAGGGTGCCTGTTAAATTTTTGCCCTGCCCAGCCCATTCACTATCGGGCATGGGCGAAGACGGGCATAATTCCCACCAGCCCGCTCATCTCTAGTCGCCACAATGCAAAGAAAAATTTCTCCATTATGACAGTTTGTTTCATAACCAAAGACCCGTACGTATCAGAATAGATGTGACAAAGAGAATATATGTGGCAAATAGAACAAATCTTGCAAAATGACTCGAACGTATCTTAATGTAGTAATAAGCAAACAATCAAACGTTTTATGTTCTTTTATAACTATAAGAATTTCAAAGATCCGTAGAAATTACCCAAGATAATGTCAAAGGCCCTACCGAAGTACTTCTCAGACCTTTCAAATCAGGAAATTGTTACATCCGAGGATTGGGCCATTTTCCCCTAAAATCCTGAAAGACGTATTCTCTAAAATTTTGTTCTATACAACTTTGCCTTTGGAAGCAACCTTCTACATCTTACAGTTCTAGGGATATGGGCCATCCCTCCCAATTCTAGAAGTGGTCATATCCCAGGATTGGGGCATTTTTACCCAAAATCGTAATGCACGTGTTCGCTAAAACTCTTTAGACCCGTACGAAGAACGCAGTACGTCGAAAAGGGGTTTATTGCGTTTACTATGACGTTTGTAACCAGTCGAATTTCAACCCGGGAGTAGGGGGGGGGCATCGATCATGGTCCTTAGATGACGAATCAACAATAAAAAAATTGTCCGTCCGTCCGTCAAGACGATAACTCGAGTAAAACTCAAAAACTTTTTTCCCTGAAAGCTAATCGCAAATCTTTTTTTGGATTGAAACTGGGCACTGTCGGCCTAAGGGCCGCCGAGCTAGGGCCGTTTAAGTGGTTTTTGGTCTTTTGTACATAACTCGAGTGAATCTTTTCCGATTTTCATAAATTTTTTTTTTGTTTGAAAGACCTGGGCATGTAATGGCCGACAATTTATATTAGGTTAGGCCGACAATTTATGGAAGAAACATTTTTTTATTTCAGTTCTTGGACTTAGCTAGGGCACTAAAGACGAGTCTCTGCTAGGGCTCTGTGTGTTTTCTGTACATAACTCGAGTAAATTTTTTCCGATTTTCAATTTTTTTTTTTGTTTGAAAGATCTTTCCACAGCCGACAATTTATGGAAGAACTTTGCCTGTGCTTAGGGCTCAAGTGGGCCATGTCGGTCCTAAGGTCGGCCCTGACCAAAAAAAATTTTGTTTTCTATGTTACAGAGGAAATTGAGGGAAACATTTTTGCCTATGGAATTGTGTGACCGAGGCCTCTACTTAGGACCCTAAGTCGGTACTAAGGTCGACCCTAGCCCAAAAAATGGTTTTTTCTATGTGGTAGATAGAATTGAGTACAACATTTTTCTATATTTGGGGGTCAATTTTGTGCTTTCGGAAAGGTTTTTTTACACCGTTTCTTCGGACGGATTTTTCAATATTGCAGTTTCGGCAATTTCCAATACAACTTAATGTGGACGCTATTTCATACACTTAAGAGTTAAGGCAATATTTACTTGAATACGTTCGAGTTTCTTCGTAACATCAACTCTGTTTGCCGCATCTATTCTGATACGTACGGGTTTCTTTATATGTTTTCCCAATTTCTGACATCGAATCCTTTCGTTTGACACCAACGTGAGCAATTTCCGTTCTATACTTACTGAGATATTTGCGAAAAAGCTTCACCGACCTTCGAAAAACCATGTTTTTGGTCACTTCCTCTACCATATCTCCGGAACCACTTGATCGATTTTGCTCATCTTCGAACTTGAATTATCTTTCGGGGGAAAAAAGGTTAGGGTGATCGGTTGAGCCGTTTGCAAAAAAAAGTGGAGACGGATGGATGGACATTTTTTTTATTGCTGATTCGTCATATTTAGACGATAATAAATGCATCCCCCTCAACTGCCACCTCGATCTACCCCATGTTACATTAAAATTGTTTGTAGTAAACGTATAGGACCTTCATACTTCGTCTTCTTCTTCTTCTTCCTTAGCCTTTTATATCCACTGCTGGATGTAGGCCTCCCCCGTAGATCGCCACTTTTTTCGGTCCATTGCCACTTGCTGCCACGTCGTGCCTGCCGTTCTTTTGATATCGTTGGTCCATCTTTCCGGTGGACGTCCCATCGGTCGTTTCGTTGGTGGCCGCCATTGCATTATAGTTTTCGTCCATCGATCGTCGGTCATTCTGGCAATATGACCAGGCCAATTCCACTTGAGCGACGCTATTCGTGTCATGACATCGATGACTCTGGTTTGTCGCCGGATCCACTCATTTGTCATTTTGTCCCTGAGTGTGATTCCTAGCATTGCCCTTTCCATTGCCCTCTGTGCAACTCTCAATTTGTTCGCTGATGCTTTGGTGATCGTGAGAGTCTCGGCTCCGTATGTCAGGACCGGCAGCACACACATATCGAACACTTTCCTCTTCAGACTGTTGCTCATGTTGCTCTTGAAGATGTACCGTAACTTGCCGAACGCCGCCCAACCGAGACCGATCCTTCTCTTTATTTCAGCCGTTTGGTTGTCGAGACCGAGCTTCATGACGTGGCCGAGATACTTGTACGAATTCACGATTTCAATTTCCTCGTCTCCGATCTTGATTGGTGTAGCACCATCGATGTTTGTCATCACTTTCGTTTTCGACATGTTCATCTTCAAACCGATTTTTTGGGCTTCCTCGTTGAGCTGCAACAGCATCGCTTCAATCTGTTCCAGAGTCGTTGATGTCAGGGCAATGTCGTCGGCGAATCGAAGGTTGTTCAGAAACTTCCCATTTATGTTGATTCCCAGTTCACTCCAATCAAGCTTTTTAAAAACCGTTTCCAGAGCTGACGTGAACAATTTCGGTGAAATGGTATCTCCTTGACGGACTCCTCTTCCAATTCGAAATTTATCGGTGGTTTTATGCAGTTTGACGCACGACGTTGCGTGCTCGTAGATATGTTTTATCATCCGGGTATATCTCGAGTCAATCCGACAATCGTCCAAGGAGTCTAAAATCGACCATAATTCGACCGAATCGAACGCTTTTTCGAAGTCTATGAAGCATATCGCGATGATGATTTTGTATTCGTTGCATTTTTCTATTAGACTTCTCATCACTTGCAAGTGGTCATTTGTGCTGAATCCGGAACGAAACCCTGCTTGTTCGATCGGCTGGTAGAAGTCTAGCTTCTTTGTGATCCGTTTCGTTATCACCTTCATAAACAGTTTGTAGAGGTGCGAGATCAAACTGATGGGCCTGTAGTTTTCCAGTTTCGTGATGTCTCCTTTCTTGTGCAGCAAAGTGATGACTGCGTTTTCCCATGATTCTGGTATTTTCTCTTGTTCGAGACACTTGTTGAACAGATCCGTTGTCATTTTGAGCAGTGTGGGTCCGCCTTCTTTGATTGCTTCGATCGGAATGTCGTCGTCACCTGGAGCTTTTCTGTTCTTCATTTCGTCTAACGAAGCCTGTACTTCGTTAATCGTTATGTCCGGCAAATCTTCGGAACCAACGTTCATTATCACCGGTCTCGCTTTTGCTCTTTCTGCCGGTAGTTTGGCTCGAACCGACGTAAAAAGGTCCTCATAGAACTCTCGCGCGATGTCCAATACCTTGTCCTGATCTGTTTGTATGACGCCCGCCTTATCGCGCAATTTAAAAATTTGTCTGTACCCGTTCGCCCGTTTCGCTCGTAATACTTTCATATTCCCATTTGCTTCGATAGCGTTCATGGCCAGTTTCACGTTGTATTGTCGCAGATCGTTTTTCATTTTCTTGTTGATGGCTTTCGTTTTGTCTCTGTATTCAACAGTGTCTCGCTTTCCACCTTTCACCAAATCCAGTCTTTCTGCTATTAGGTCTAGCGTTTCCTTGCTGAGCTTCGACTCTTTAGTGCATGTAGATCGGCGTCTGGTTTCCAGGAAGCTTCTCACTGAGGTCACTATTCTTTCTGTCAGCTCATCAATCGTTGCAGTTTGTGAATTCGTTCCGTTCAGTTCGTTGTCCATAGCTTCCTTAAATGCGTCGCTTTGTTCTTTCAGGCGTTCCATGTCTAAAACGACTTTTTTCTTGACCAACATCGCATTTATCTTCAGCCGCACATAGATGACTCTGTCGGAGATGCTGTTGATTTGGATTATACGGTTCGACCAGCGTTTGCTGATGAGCAGTCCTACACCATGCATCGCTGTTTGGCTATCGCTTCCACGGTAGTACAAAGTGCCTCCTGATTTCAACTTCAAGCATTCTTCACCACGTCGCCTGACTTCGCTCAATCCGACAATGTCCCATTTGATCTTTTCCAGTGCCGACTCCAATTCGAGAAGTTTTTCGTTCGATGATAGCGTTCGAGTGTTATACGTGGCAATGTATAATCCGGTGTGACAACCTATTGTAACCCAGGGATTCTTAGCACCCTCTGCTCGTCGTCTGGTCTGACCGTTGTCGGAGTCAGGGATCAACGAGCGGCTGGGAACTGAGGGCCGATTTTTCCTGGTTGTGCTCTTCATCTTCGGGGGGGTTTTAGCCGTTAAAACACCACGCTGGCCGGTGCGGGTTGGTGAGTGATGGTAGTCCTGCTGACTCGGACTTTGCATGCTGCCCTTGTCCCTTGCTGTTGAGATCATCCGCCACCATGCTGAGGTACTATCCCATCTTGATAGCGCCTAACTGCCTTCGGCCCTCGCTCTACGTGACGTTGAGGTACTACCCGAAGACAGCCCCCCTCATCCTTATGCTAAGTGACCCACACTAATACACCAGGGTTGGTTACCTGATCGTTCATGTGGGTTGCTCACTATGACAGGTGTCACCACGGGTAGGATAGGATGTAGGAGTAGGTGGATAGAGGCTAAGGTACATAAGGAGTACTATATTACGCATACCACACCATTTGACACCCGTGTATATGAAGTATATGCTGACCATTATATGTCAAACAATATTTAACAATATCACTGGACCTGGTAACAGTACTTAATAACATGCAGAATGACGTCAGATTGTTGAAACATCAGTGCATGAAGTATATTTGAAAAATGTCTCTTTTCATGTTATAGAATACATTTCTGAATATTTAATAAATCATGATAAAATAAAAACAATCTAAAAAAATAACGAAAGATAAAAAAAAATCACAAAAAGATCAAAAAAATCACAAAAAGATCAAAAAAATCACAAAAGATCAAAAAAATCACGAAAGATCAAAAAAATCACGTAAAATAAAAAAAAAAATCAATAAATTTTGTAGTCGGTACCCCTGGCATCCTACACTTAACTGATATAAACTAGAAATATTGAAGACACCAGGACATTGGGTTCTGAACGGTTCTGAATAGATCACGTGTCGAGTGAGTCTGCTTGAACTTACACACATGCTTGAGGCAGCGTTTCTGTAATATCTGGAGCTGCTTCAAATCAGCCTTACTCGCACTGCCCCATGCTCCCACGACGTAACTCAAATGAGAGTGTCCGAGCGCATGGAAGATCTTCATCAAAACTGGTTTCGGCAGCTTATGCTTGAGCTTACTCAGAATTCCACTGAAGCTAACTTCCCGCAGAGCTTAGCGACATGTGGTTTCCAGCTTAGAGACTCGTATACCATAAGCCCAAGGTACTTAAAGGAACTTACAACTTCAACCACCTCATTCCTCATCAGTTAAAGTGGGATGCCTCTGGCTCCCGACACCTCGAGCTTATACAGCAAGCTTTCATGACTGAGACAGTCAAAAGCTTTGGTTAGGTCAAGGAAGAGGGCGCTGACTCATTTGCCCTCGTCCATATCCGACAGTATCCCATCCAGCATCTCGTAAATAGCTGTGTGGATGCCAGATTTTTTTCTGAAGCCATACTGACGATCGTATAAAGTTTCATTTTTTTCTAGGAATTTTGTTAGCCTAACCAGAATCAGCATCTTAAAAATTTTCTCAAAAAATAATTCGTTGGGTCAGTTTTGTCTCCCGATTTAAATAAGGGTGTCTCAGAAGCAATTTTTAAGCAATCGGGATAGATGCCAGTATCGAATGAAAGATTTACTGCTTGTGCTAGAAGCGGAGATATCTGATATGCGCAATTTTTAAGGTAAACTGCCGAGATCCCATCAAATCCGGCACTCTTTGTCACATCTAGTTTCTCTACACATCTAAGACCTCGAACTCGTCTGTTCTCCGAAGAAAAATACTGTTTGCACACCTGCGCAGAGTGGAGTATTTATTAACATCACCGGAAGCCCGTAGTTGATCAGAAATCCGATGCCCAACCTTCACGAAGAAATCATTAAACGCTTCTGCTTTTTCCTGATCTGTTACTAGAAACGTATCACCACACTTAATTTTTTATATTTTTTCAGATTTAGCTTTTTCCCTTCCCAATACTTTATTTATTTCTCTCCAAACTCGTTTAGGGTTCCCTGCAGAATTCTCGAAGATACGATCATAGTAGCGTGATTTGTAAAGCCATTGCCACTTGGAGACTTCTGAGTTCAAAAATTTCAGCTCACTCAGAATTGCCTGATCATTCCTGTTGCCCGGTCTTCTAGACCTCCTAAAACACATTTGACTTTCATGTATCACTCCACGAAGATGATCATTCATCCACGGAATCAAGTCATATTTTGGTTTGTTGAATTTTTAAATTTCATGCACCTCTTTCAATACCCTCTCTATAGAACATTCATTAACTCATTAGGATCAACATACCTCCTATCATGCAATTCCCTTAGTCTGCTGGTGAGTAAATCCCTCACATTTCGGTAATTTGTCACTCTCTTCACAGCAGTGCTCTCTCCCCGCCTCGGCTTAAAAGGCAAGTGAGTGAAAACCGCCGAGTGATCACTAAAACTGACCGCCACAATCTCGTTGCCACATGGTACCTCATACGCAAAGTTCGTTACCACATGGTCAAGCAAGGCGGCTTGCAGACCTAGTAATCTTGTCGTTGATAACATTGAAATCATAAGGCGAAGGAGATTTGAAAACTTCGAGAGCTTGCTCCCAGGCCTAAGCACCTAAGCATCTTCTAATAGGTTCACATTGACATCACCAAATAACATGCTACGTTTCTGGTGGGAGTCTTCAAGAAGTTGCTGTAGGTAACGTAAAAAATTCGGCAAATTGCCCAACTTAGGAGGCCTGTAAATTCCCGTTATCATTAAAGGTTTATTCGCTACATTAAGTTTCAAGACTTCCACCGAAACAGAGTAGAAATTATTGTCACATTTACTAATGAATTTATGTTCTAGGTGTGACCCTACATACATGCTAAGACCTCCCCCGTCTCCATCCCTGCAGGACGGATAGTGCATATACTGCGGAATATTGTACAAGGATGCAATATCGTATGTCAAACACGTTTCTCCCACAATTATTACATCAACCCGAAATTTGACGCTCGCCAAAAAACACAAAAACTTGTCAAACTTGTCAACACTCAAAATGCTTCTTGCATTCAATTGCAACAGTGTGAGACCATTGAAAAAAGCGAAATTTCTAACAACATAATCATTACAAGCAAAAATGTCGTCGAAGAGTACGTTGTTACAAATTCATAATTTTTTATGTAAAAATTAAGAATTGAAAAGAACGATATGACAATACTGACTAAACAAAAATTAATGGTGAACTTACCGGTTAGCACGGTCTCTCCAAGGCTTCATCGCCATCAAGACCACCAGAGCCACTTACGCTCCCTAACCCACTATCTCTCACCTCAGCTCCCTCGTTGACATACTGCATCAAATCTGTGTGTTCATAAACTCTAATGATAGCAGTGCCGTCATTCTTTCATAAAAATATTTGTTCATTTCTTGTCCACAGTAGGATGGTTACTTTTCGCGGCGAGTATTCCACAGGACTCCACAGGTATTTAAATTTATTAGATTTCTGAAAAGAAATCTTATCGGGAAGCTAAACTTATCAGGAAGTCAATTTCATTGGGAAGTCAATCTCATCAGTAAAACACATAGGGAAGCTTAACCCATCGGGAAGTAAAACACATCGGGAAGCCAAACACTAAACTTATCGGGAAGTCAATCCCATCGGGAAATAAAGCTCACCGGCTAGAAAAACTCATCGGGAAATATGAAATTCAAAAAAGGAGGGTAGGTGATGTATTGTACCAGTATGACATGTAAATTTTTGCTCTGAGAAAATTTATTTGATTTTTTCGATTTTTCGTGGTTTGTTTTCTCGATTTTATGTTTCGGAATGCATAAAATTGGGTGATCCGACAAATCCCCCAGTGTATTTTCATTGTAGGCGATATTATCGTATCGGTGTACGATAATATCATATTTGACTGATAATATCGTTTTGGCGTACGATAATATCATATTTGACATAATTTTATCGTATCGGCGTATGATAATATCATATTCGAAATGATATTATCGTATCGGAGTATAATGATATCATATTCGACATGATAATATCGTTTTGGCGTACGATAACATCGTATTTGGCATGATATTATCGTATCGGTTTATGATAATATCATATTCGACATGATATTATCGTATCGGTGTATGATAATATCATATTCGACATGATATTATCGAGTCGGTGTATGATAATATCGTATTCGACATGATATTATCATATCGGTGTACAATAATATCATATTTGACATGATAATATCGTTTTGGCGTACGATAATATCATATTTGACATAATGTTATCGTATCGGCGTATGATAATATCATATTCGACATGATATTATCGTATCGGAGTATAATGATATCATATTCGACATGATAATATTGTTTCGGCGTATCATTATATTATATTTGACGTGATATTATCGTATCGGTGTATGACAATATCGTATTCGACATGATATTATCGTATCGGTGTACGATAATATCATATTTGACATGATAATATCGTTTTGGCGTACGATAATATCATATTTGACATAATGTTATCGTATCGGCGTATGATAATATCATATTCGACATGATATTATCGTATCGGAGTATAATGATATATTCGACATGATAATATCGTTTTGGCGTACGATAACATCGTATTTGGCATGATATTATAGTATCGGTTTATGATAATATCATATTCGACATGATATTATCGTATCGGTGTATGATAATATCATATTCGACATGATATTATCGAATCGGTGTATGATAATATCGTATTCGACATGATATTATCATATCGGTGTACAATAATATCATATTCGACATGATATTATCGTATCGGAGTATAATAATATCATATTCGACATGATAATATTGTTTCGGCGTATCATAATATCGTATTTGACATGATATTATCGTATCGGTGTATGATATTATAACTTTTTATAGTACTATACAGTTCTTTTTGCGGATTTTTCATGATTTCCATTAATGTAAAAATAATGTAAGATTTATGGAAATAATGAAAAAATTATGTAAGTCATGTTAAGATGATGCAAATGCTTTTATAATATGGAATGTAAAAATGATGGAAAAATAGTGTAGCAAAATCGTTGTTACATTAATTATCCATCTTTTGAAAGTCCCCAATCTGATGCCCACACTAAACTATGAGAGAATACGGCAAAGTTTCAATTTGTTGTATTTGTTTTAAAAGAAGAATCACTTAATAGGACGTCTGAGCCACAATCTTCTTATCATGGGGGCACGTTAGTAAGCCCCCTGACGCAAGTCTACTATTCCCAAATTTTTCGAAAAAAATTTTTTGCAGAGAATCCGGAGCATATACAGCAAGTTTCTGACTTCCCCTTCATTGTGTGAATCGCCCCTCTCGTATTTTTTTCCAGAATCTACGCGACAGTACCATTCCAACGAGCCCAATATTTTTCATACAAATAACCGAATATTATTCATTTTCAATTAGCTGAAAAATACTACGTTAGTTAGTTACTGACATCAAAAATAGTAGCCAGTAACTCCTAAAGTCTTCTCTAGATTTTAGAAATTTTGCACCCTGCAGCTCGGTGGGATTCTAAGACATCTGAGATTTTAAAAAGTGGAGGAACGGGCCTCGTTTAGGAGCTAGGACTCCTCAAAGTGCTGCTCAACGGTGAAACTTGCCACTTGTGACGCAATTTTTTCGATCAATCTTTTTGTAGTTTTTTCGAAAACTTTTTTTTAAATAATTTTGTTTGTGTTGAAGCGCAGATTGCGTCGCCAACAGCGATACAAGTTATTTTGTAAGTAAAACATAGAAGGGACCCGTACGTATCAGAATAGATGCGGCAAACAGAGTTGATGTTACGAAAAGACTGGAACGTATTTAAGTAAATGTTGCGTTCGCATTAGAATGTATTCGAAATTGTCCGTTGGGCAATTTTGAAAAACCCGTCCGAAGTAACGGTGTAAAAAAATTCTCCGAACGCACAAAATTGACCTCCAAATAGAGAAAAATGTTCTCCTCAATTTTGTCCACAACATAACAAAAAACTATTTTTTGGGCTAGGGCCGACCTTAGTACTGACCTAGGGCCTTAAATAGAGGCCTCGGATACATACTTCCATAGAGAAAAATGTTTCCCTCAATTTGCTCTGCAACATAGCAAAAAACATTTTTTTATGTAAGGGCCGACCTTAGGACCGACATGAGGCCCACTTGAGCCCTAAGCACAGGCAAAAATTCTTCTATAAATTGTCGACCGTGCCGAGATCTTTCAAACAAAAAAAAGTTTTTGAAAATCGGAAGAGATTTACTCGAGTTATGTACTAAAAAAACACGTAGGACCCTAACAAAGACTCTTTTTTAGTGCCCTAGCTAAGTCCAAAGACTCAAATCGAAAAATGTTTCTTCCACAAATTGTCGGTCATGCCCAGATCTTTCTAACAAAAAAAAAATTTGAAAATCGGTAAAGATTTACTCGAGTTATGTACAAAAAACACATAGAGCCCTAGCAGAGACTCGTTTTTAGTGCCCTAGCTAAGTCCAATGACTCAAATTAAAAAAAGTTTCTTCCATAAATTGTCGGCCATGCCCAGATCTTTCAAACAGAAAAAAAATTTATGAAAATCAGAAAAGATTTACTCGAGTTATGTGCAAAAGACCAAAAATCACTCAAACGGCCCTACCTCGGCGGCCCTTGGGCCGACAGTGCCCAGATTCAATACTATAAAATATTTTTCGACTACCTTTCAGGAAAAAAAAAGTTTTTGAAAATCGGTCAAGATTTACTCAAGTTATCGTGTTGACGTACAGACAGACAGACCGACAGACGGACATTGTTCGCTGATTTGTCAAAAAAAGTTTCCCCCTTCGAATTCGCAATGTAACAAACGTGGTAGTAAACGCATCAGACCTACGTACTTCGTACGGGTCTAAACATAGACTTGCGTCGCATTTACACTTTGTGTTTTTGTTCTGATTTTGATATTCAACAAACTTTCCAATTGTTTTTGCCGTAGGAATCCCTTCATTAATGTTTTCAAACTTGAGCATGGGCGCCCACATTTGCTGAAAATGCCCATGCCCATGCCCATATTTTCATCAAAAATACTGTTGCCCACGAAATTTCAAAATGCCCTTGTCCATTGCCCATGGGCGTGGACAGCCCACTTTTTTAGGCAGCCCAATCACCTCTATGCCTAACGTCAACGCCATCTTTGAACCGAAACATTTAGTTTTTTATTCTATTTGTTTAACTATAAGAATCGCGAATTTTTGGGCGTTTATAATGAGACATTCTGTTCTCATCATTATCGCGGACAAGATCCGGTCAAATTGTTACAGAGATAATAACGCATTCGTTCCTCATTTCGAGAACGAAATATTACGATCATTCATCCTAATATTTCGCAGGAGCAAACTAAACAAAAGCTGAATTTATTGCCATTCATGAAACAAATCTTCTTCCGCCTCAAATATTTGAAAATTGCAATAAAATAAAGAAAGTCCAGATAACTCGCATCTCATATTCTGACGCTCCATCAATGCGGTGTACTGAAGGAACGTCATTCTCCGCCCAGAGAGAGACTTTCACATTACACCCTCAAGGAACACAACATCATTAGGTGACATATACAGGTAAACACAATGTAGGACACAGGTAGGTCGGACGATACAGGTAATTACGAAACTACATTGAATTTACTACATCAAAAACCTTTAGTAGATAGTTCATCTGATGCTCGAGCGACATCGGTTGTTGTTAGTTACTGTCACAGGAATGTAACAGTGTGCACAGTTTTCCCAAGTAGCGGTTCAGCGTTGACTGTGTATCGAAACTAGCTAGCCACAGGCAACTATGAGCGAACTGATTGTGAGACATTACGGAGCTCAGTCTTCAGTACCTACGTCACACAAGAGCAATCTTTGATGACGTACGGGCTAACACTTTAAAAATGCTTCGCCAAACGGACCTTCAGCGAAGTAGCGATGTTATACAAAATTGTTTTACAGTTACAAAAAAACTGAAAATGTTTGTTTGTTTGATTTTTTTGCAATAAAATGTTGAGTTGAAATTAATCATAAAAAACCCCGCAACTGTTTCGCTTCGTTTTTCATCTACATTTGAATCAGCGAAATATCCATTTATCATTCGCTTATCTATTTTAATTTCGGCCAATATTTACCCATCCACCACATCAATGTTTATTTCAAAATTGTTCTATCGTGTGATTAAGCCGCCAATAACGAAAGCTAAAAATTACATATTTCTTTTCATATCAAGCCAACGAAATGGATTACTCTCCTGCTTTGCTTCAACCGTCATTAATTTTCCATTACAATAAATCTTCTTTCAGTGTGGATTTGAAACATTAGTACATTTTTATTTGATACCTGCCTGCATATGTATGTACTTTTAGATTCGGATAAAGCAAAAATATTACAAAGCACGTAGGTGTCAGCAGACCGAAAAAACACAAGCCTTATGCCGGAATTAAAGCAAAGGAAAGAGTATGAGGGCCGTTATCAAACTTTGTGGAAAGTTACAATTTTATCAAAACTATTCTTAGATGTGCAGTTTTTTTTGGAGCTATCGCAATGTGGCTAACGATTTCATTTTAGTCTAATTTATTATAAAACCTTCATATTCATAGGTGACGAAGTAAGCGAAAAATCGTTTAATTGCCTATTCCATGCGAAAGTTGAGCATTACATGTATGGTTACAATCTACGAAAACAGTGCATTACGTGTGGGATCATGCCCGGAGCGGTAGCGGAGGGCGTGACGCAGTCCCCACACCCCCAAAAAAACGTCCACAAACCCAAAAAACTCCATACAAAAACCTTTGGGAGAAGGAGCCATATATAGGCGAACTTTTGAATTTTTTCCCCTCGCCCATCCCCCTCCAAATTATTTAAAAAAAAACTACGTCGCAGCAGTTTTCAAACGAGCCCTCACTCATCAAAATCGGTTGAAAATTGGCTGAGATATCGAGGTTTGAAAATGACATTTTTGTATGGAGAATAAATTTTTTGTTCTCATCATTATGGAAACTTTTTTTCTGATCTGTCGGTTTCTATCTATCTATTAATAATTTTCGAATTTTAGCTTCGGAGTGACAATAGCTAGAGAAATGGTTTCTTCGGGAAAGTTATAGAGTTTGATCAGTAAATTTTTTTGAGATTTTCAGAAATCTGCCAAAGTGACGCCATCTTGGATTTTTCTTAGGTGTAAACTAGGCTTCTTTGGGTTTTCGAATTTTAGCTCCGGAATGATAACACTTAGAGAGTAGGTTTCATCTAGAAAGTTATAGAGTTTGATCAGGAGAATTTTTTGGGATCATAAGAAAATGGCTGCCAGCTGTCATAGCGGCGCCATCTTGGATTTTGGTTTATGCTTTTTCGGTTTTCGAATTTTAGCTCCGTAATGACATTACTTAGAGAGACAGTTTCCTCTAGAAAGTTATAGAGTTTCACCAGGAGAATTTTTTGGTATCATTAGAAAATGGGTACCAACTGTCAAAGTGACGCCATCTTGGATTTTTTGCTAAATTCTGTATAAGAATACCTAGAAAGTTGGTTTCTTCAGGAAAGTTATATGAATCACTGAGAAGAATTGGTGACACGAAGTGTTCCGAAGGTGGCATGAAGTGTTTCGAAGGTAGCCGAAGATGACACGGAGTGTTCCGAAGGAAGGCGAAGGTGACTCAAACTATTTCGAAGGTAGCCGAAGGTGATACGAAGTGTTGGAGAACAATTTTTTTCGGAGAAAAATTTTTTTTGGAGAAAATTTTTTTTAGGGAAAAATTTTTTTGGAGAAAACTTTTTTCGAAGACTATTTTTTTCGGAGAAATTTTTTTTCAAAAAACAGAAATTTTTCCAACAACTGAAAACTTCCAAAACGACTGATATCACAACAAAAACCTCTTAAAAGGTAAAGTGTGGCGCAGTCCGAAAGTCCGCTTCCAAAATTAATGATATCGCTTAAGGTGACGCTGTCGCTGATAATACGCAGAAGGTTGTTTGAATGGAATCTTGTGTTCAACGTTTTAATTTCCTCCGCTTTTTTTAAAATAAAATTACGTTGTGTTAAAAAAATTGCGTCACAAATGCCGGACCCAACGACGAAATAATTTTTCTGTACCTTCAGTTTTTGCGCTGCAACAATTTGACTTTTGTTTGTTATTGCGTAGATTGTTTAAGGTAAATTTAATTCTATAATGAATATCATCATCATCATCATCATCATCATCACCATCACCATCATATCATCATCATCTATAATGAATAATTTCCAGAAAATGACGTTTTCTAAGCTTGTGGCTTAAAAAAACGCTCAATAAATTTGGATCCACTGTATTTTCATCTCCACGCAGTGATTTATTTCTTCGGCTATGCTTTACAGCCGTCCAATTTTTTTTCGAAGACTAAGGAGCATGCATATACAGGTTTTTGTATATCTTCTGAAAATATTTCTTAAGATACGTAAAATTCTAGACTTTGTAACTCTTTCGCATCTCGAAATACCCCCAACCTGCATACTACAAACTGTCTTCTTCCGAGATTTGCCGACATGTATAGCATTAGTTTTCCTTCAGGAAATTCAGAGTGAAAGACGAAGAAACTTTCTCAAGATACTACCCAATAATAGCAGGAGTACTATTGGGGAGTGTGTTAGCACCGCTTTTATACATACTATACACTGCTGACATACCAGTGACAAAAAAGTAATTTATTGGCACATTTGCTAATGATACAGCAATTATGACATCTAAAGAATCGCAATCAAAAGCCACCAAAGATCTACAAAAGGAAATTGATAAAATAAACAAATGGACCACTGATTGGAAAATTAAGCTCAACTAGACCAAATCCAAGCAATGCATTGCGTCACATAAACAGCAATCACCGTATCTTTCTTAATAGAGTTCCCATTCCACAGACAGAGTCAGCATTATAACTGTTAACAGATTAAACTGGAAACACCACGTTAAACAAAAAGCTCAACAAATGAAAAATAAAACTAGACAAATGTACTGGTTAATTGGATATAAGTCCAACTTAAACCTGTATTGCAAAAGATTGATCTACAAATCGATATTTACACCAATCTGGATGTATGGCGCCGAACTTTGGGGATGTGCCAAAAAAGCAAACCGAGATATCATACAAAGTTGCCAAAACAATTTCATTCGCATGATCACAAACGCCTACCGCTACGTGACGATCAAGGAATTACACGAGGACCTAGAAATACGATGGGTAGCAGATGTAGTACGAGAATCAGCCATTAAGCACGAGAATAGAGTTTCAAATCACTCCAACATAGAAGCCATCCTCCTACTTGACATTACGAACGAAGTAAGGAGACTAAAAAGAACCAAACCGCAAGAACTGACGTAATGAAAAATCAAGACAGTTCAACATTCTGGGAACCAGTCACTGGACTGCCAACCCCGCACACGTCCTATTAAATTCTTCCCCTGCAAGGGACGAATCTAATACAACTCAACAGTAGTAATAAATTAATCACAAGTTAAGATTGTACTATCAAAAAATTAGCCCATAGCAAAGTTAGTTTTAGATGGGGTTACTAAATCCGATTTTTGTGTTTGACGTTATTACAGAGATATAATTCTAGATCCGTGTGTTAGATCCACTACTGAAATAGTATATCAACATACATCCTTGATATGGGGTTAATTAATCGAGTATATGTATACACGAACACTATACAAAAGAAGTCACTATCACACTAGCAAAGCGCTTGTATTTTGTTCGTGTATCCATAACGAGAGGTATGGACCTCATCACAAGGATGTATGTTACTATGGTTTATCTTATAATGTGTGAGGTATGAACCCCTATGCAACCTATGCAACACTACGCAATGATATATCTATGACCGTATAAAAAATAAATCGTTCAACACAAACACCACATCTCCACCATGTGAGTATAAAGTACACAACGAATTGTGAGAGTGTATAGCGCACGTATAGTACGTTATGTATGACCACGGTGTGGTTGAACAAATTTTTACCTAAATTTTTTGCATATTCATTTTGACTTCAGAAATGTCTTTTTGGGGTCAAAAGAAACAACTTTTGTTCTGGCACTAGGTAGGCGCATCGGGCGGATTTTGAAAAAACGGCAAAAAAGTGTCAAAATATTCGAAAATTCACTTTTTTCGACGAAAACTCACATTTTTTATTTTTTTTTTTTCTGGTTCTTTTAGGCGTACAATGCCTAAATTTTCGCGAAAGCTGTAAAATATTATATTTCAAAAAAAAATGTTTGATCCATCTGCGAAATTTTGATTCTTAACGAGTTCTGATCCCAAAACCGTCTACGACTATGAAAAAATGAATAACAAAAATGTTGCGTGCTTTTAAATGCTTTTTTAGATAAACCGGTTGATATCAATTGTTAAATGCATTACCAAGAAGAAAGCAGAACAATAAATTGCTATCAATATGACGAGTATGCAAGGCATGAAATTTATTTTGGCTGAAGTTTCGATTCGTCGCTCCTAATAGCAATTAGATTTACTCCATAATAAAAAATTTTATCACCGTTGACGCTGATAGTAAAATAGATTTATTAATTTATTTACTAAGTTTTTTTTCAATAGTAACTAGTCAAACTTAGAAATAATGAAGAACTTGACTAAAACGGCTGGAACGCATTCCGAAAATCGTTATAAACTTTGCATATTGTGTTTGAAGACAAATAGTCGTTCTAAAAACAGATTTACAAAGATTATTGTGCGCGGCAAAGTAGAAGCAATGATCAAAAAACTTTTCGATTATAATGCGTGTGATGAACATTTACCGTGTGCAATTTGTAGTGGATGTTTGAGAAATTTATACCGTTCGGGAAACCGAGTAGATATAACATTGCCTGATTTATCCATATTTCCAGTACTTCCCGTCACGAGATCAACCAAGAAAACGAAATGTAAATGTCAAATATGTGAAATGACCAGAACAAATAGACTTAAAGGTAGAAGCTGTGGCAATATACACTAGCAGTTTTATAGACGTTGTTTAAAATTTTAGATGCTGGCGTCACAGGTCGAGGAATAACCAAGGATCACTATATCAAATTATGCAATCTCTGCTACACACAAATTCATGGAAAAAAAGGTCATAGTTGCAATAACGTATCTCGATTCTCCAATCTTCAGTCCATCGTAGTTACTGTTCCAACGAAACAAAAAGAGCAAATTCTTTCGTCAGTTTTAAAATTGGACAATACGACAAAAACGTGTAACAGTTCAATGACGTTGTCACAACGTACTGGCAAGCCTCTCCGAGTTTCGATAAATGCTGAGAATAAACAAAATCCAATCATATCTACGAAAGTCATGGAAAATATTCAAACATCTTTAGGCTTAACTCAAAATAAAACAGTTTCACTCGCTGCATTAATTCGCAATGGCAGTAGCAATAGAAAGATCATTGAACCCGGTTTGAAACAAAAATTATCCAACCGTTTACATGAATTGGATGCGTTTTTCGGAGCTGAACTACTAACATTTCAAAAGATCAAAGCAGACAAAATTGAGGAGTTTAGTCAATACGTTGTATTTTGTCACGATCTGGAAGGTTTAATTAGGCAGGTGAAAATGAAACGACAAGTGCATCACGTACATTTGAAATTCGGAATCGACGGCGGTGGTGGTTATTTAAAAGTTTGTTTGTCGATGCAATCAATCGACAATGATGAGAATGGTTCATCAACTGACAGCGTCAGACAAAAGTACGGAGAATCTGCAACATCTGCGATATTTCAAGATTCTGGGGTAAAAAAACTTTTCATTATTGGTGTGGCGCCGTCTGTTCAAGAGAATTATTCAAATGTATCGTTGCTGTGGTCTAAAATTCACATAAATGAGTTTCTCGATACAATTGCAACTGACCTCAAACTGGCAAATATACTAACCGGAATCATGCCTCATAGCAGCACCTACCCTTGTACGTATTGTGTTGGACAGAAAGGTAATTTAGGTGAAAGGGCTGCCCTACGAACCATTGGAAATATAGTAATGAACCATGCGAAATGGAAAGCCGATGGTGAAATAAAAAGTAATGCGAAGAAGTATGCTAACTGCATACATGAACCCATATTTTCAGGCGAATCCGAAAAATTAATTTTGGATATAATACCACCGCCTGAACTGCATTTGATGTTGGGGGTGGTAAACACGATTTTTGATCACATGCTTGGGAATTTCGCAGACGAAGCTATGGCATGGGCTAAGTCTTGCAACGTTGAAAGAGATGTGACACATGGATCTGGTTTCAATGGTAACTCATGTAAGAAACTGTTGGACAAACTTGATATTTTGCGATCAAAATGTTCGATTGGCTGCGTAAAATACGTTCAAGTTCTTGATGATTTCCGCCTAGTTGTCAACCAGTGTTTCGGAAAAAAAACTCAACCCAGAGTATGACAAGTCGATTGATAAATTCAAAAAAAGTTTTATGGACCTGAAAGTGTCCGTTACACCCAAAATTCATGCGGTGTTTTTCCACATAAAGGATTTTTGCAGCAGACATCAAAATGGTCTCGGCTTTTATAGCGAGCAAGCTATGGAAGCGGCACATTTTGAATTCAAAACCATTTGGATGAAATATAACGTGAATATAAATCATGATAATTATTCAAGTTTTTTGTTAAAGTCTATTTGCGAATTTAATGCACTGCATATTTATTAAATCATTATACTACAATAAATGAACTCATAAAAAATTTTTTACAACACAGTATCCGATTTTTTTTCATAGTCGTAGACGGTTTTGGGATCAGAACTCGTTAAGAATCAAAATTTCGCAGATGGATCAAACATTTTTTTTTTTGAAATATAATATTTTACAGCTTTCGCGAAAATTTAGGCATTGTACGCCTAAAAGAACCAGAAAAAAAATAAAAAATGTGAGTTTTCGTCGAAAAAAGTGAATTTTCGAATATTTTGACACTTTTTTGCCGTTTTTTCAAAATCCGCCCGATGCGCCTACCTAGTGCCAGAACAAAAGTTGTTTCTTTTGACCCCAAAAAGACATTTCTGAAGTCAAAATGAATATGCAAAAAATTTAGGTAAAAATTTGTTCAACCACACCGTGTGACATCTGTGGTAATTTCAGTAAAAAGTATACAAGGTGTATAAACCAATTTAGTAATAAAATTATTAATCATCAAGGGAGTTAATACAATATTACTGGCGCAGTTTCTGTTGCTTTTATTAGTGCGACATTAATAGTCAACTTTACTCCCTAAAAGCGCATATGGTACGACGTTCATACCGAGCACATATATAAGATTTGTTTTGACCTCACAAACAATTCATCATCGACTCCATTAGCAGAAAACATTTATCGTTGTGAAAAAGAATTGTGAATTTATTGAAGTTAGATTGTTGCGCCAGACATTTTTCTGATTCCTTTACTTTTAGCGGCTGCCATTTCTTAAGCTTAGAGCTATTACAAATGGTAGAAGATAATATAATTCAAACAATATTTCAGTAAAATCTCCAATGAACCCATTTCAAATACATCTCCTCACGTATGAATTCATTGTTCAAAAGTTTAATAAAAACTCATAAAATCCTAATTGTATAAGAAGTGTTAGTATTTATAAAAAAAAATCCTTGAAACACCAGATGACGTGAAAAAAATATAACAATCGCATAAAATGAAAAGACGTTTTGTAGGAAATGTTTTGGAAAATTGGCATTTTTACAGAATTTCTCTGCGCTGGAACAGTTTCTTATATGTGGCTGATATCATCCACTCATAAAAACGGTAACATGCCCAATATTGTTTTTCGGGAAAAAACTTTCTTCAACGAGGGACATGTTAAATTTTGAAATGGTATCACGTTCGGCGATAATCTCAACTTTTATGTTGAATTTTTTTTTTGTTTTTAAATCGCTCGTGCCATTTTAGTGTTTTTATTTATGAAAGGGGAATATTCTTTAAAACTTTTAATGCTACTAATTCGTGCTAACATACTTAAGAAAATTTAAATTTCCAAAATCTTTGAGAAATAAAAAGTTGCAAAATTTTAAGAAAAAGTGTGTAAATATGGTGCAAGAGATTGTGGGAAATATTCCTCCTCTCATTTTCATATCACGTAAGGGTACTTAAGCATTTTAAATGAAAACTTGACGGTAAAGAAACACTTACGCTAATTTGATATCTATAAAGAAAAACAAAGACCATTTTCGATTATCGTTTCGTCGTTTTATGAGTTCAATTAAAACATTTTGGTGAAGCAACCACTCCTTAAGGGCAATCGATGAACAAAAAGTGCACAAAATAAATTTTGTGCAAATATAAGAAAAATTGTGCACAGAATGTGCGCAAAAAGCATAAGTGCAAACAAATCGAGATTTTGCGTACATTTTGCCGAGTTCAGACGCATAAATTGTGCATTTTTGTGCGTTTCATTGAATGTTTGTGCACTATTTGTGCAAACAAATCGAGATTTTGCGCACATTTTGCTGGGTTTAGACGCATAAATTGTGTACTCTATGTGCGTTCCTTGTGCGTTTCGTTGAATGTTTGTGCACTTTCTGTGCAAACAAATCGAGATTTTGCGCACATTTTGCCGGGTTTAGACGCATAAATTGTGTAATCTTTGTGCGTTCCTTGTGCGTTTCGTTAAAGTTTGTGCACTTCTGAGCACAGTTGCGAACCGATTGCCTACTTTTTAGAAAATTTTCTTGAGTTTTCTCGAATTTTCGTGAAATGTTTTTTATTTTCAAGAAATTCGTTTCTAAAATTTTTGCGAAAATGCCGAAAATTTTCTTAAAAAGTCGAAATTTCGAGAAAATTACGAAAAATTCTCGAAAATTTTCCAAAAGGCAGGCAGTGGATGCCACCCGTTAATTGCACATTTTCAGCAGGTCATTCTGATTGACATTTTTCATTGAAATTACTCGAGTAAACACGGAAGATCTGTTCATTGCATGCAGTTCTCACCTTTCTATGACGGTTAAGATAGCCCACGATTTGTACTTCCCGCCAACTTTAGCACTTGCCGATAACGATGCAGAATAATGCTAACACCATACGCAAAAATCTTGTAAAATGTTAGGTCGAATGGATAATGGCCAAGCCCGTGTTCTTGTGTAAAGTAAAATCTTGTGAAATATATTCTACCCGTTATAGTGTGAAAAATGCTAAATCTTTTTATTTGTATTTGTATTTGTATTTATTGAATAATAATCTTGTGAATTCTATGGCTACCCGTTATATTGGGAAAAATGCTGAAACTTGTGAACTCTACGTCAATCCGTTATTTTGTGGAAAATGCTAAAAATTGGGAATTATATGTCCATCCAAATCTTGTGAAAAATTCTAAAAATTGTGAATTCTACGTCTACCCGTTATCTTGTGTTTCTTGGGATTTCTATGGTAGACGCAGAATTCACAAGTTTTTGCATTTTTCACAAGATAACGAGTAGACGCAGAATTCACAAGTTTTTGTATTTTTCACAAGATAACGGGTAGACGTAGAATTCACAAGTTTTTGCATTTTTCACAAGATAACGGGTAGACGTAGAATTCACAAGTTTTTGCATTTTTCACAAGATAACGGGTAGACGCAGAATTCACAAGTTTTTGCATTTTTCGAAAGATAACGGGTAGACGCAGAATTCACAAGTTTTTGCATTTTCCACAAGATAACGAGTAGACGCAGAATTCACAGGTTTTTGCATTTTTCACAAGATAACGGGTAGACGCAGAATTCACAATTTTTTGCATTTTTCACAAGATAACGGGTAGACGCAGAATTCACAAGTTTTTGTATTTTTCACAAGATAACGGGTAGACGCAGAATTAACAAGTTTTAGCATTTTTCACGAGATAACAGGTAGACGCAGAATTCACAAGTTTTTGCATTTTTCACAAGATAACGGGTAGAATATTATTTCACAAGATTTTACTTTTCACAAGAACACGGGCTTGGTCATTATCCATTCGACCTAACATTTCACAAGATTTTAGCGTATGGGGTTAGCGTTATTCTACATCGTTATCGGCAAGTGCTAAAGTTAGCGGGAAGGACAAATCTTGTGAAAAAATCTTGGGCTATCTTAAACGTCATACCTTTTTAACGACATCCATGCGCCTTTCTGACATAGTTTTGTCAGTGACAAGACATCGACGCATCTCGACACCACTACAACATAACATCGGATGAACCAGAAAGTTAGTTTCGTTTCTCTTCTTCGTTTAAGCAAAATTCACAGGTTGTACTCAAGGAATTATAACAAATGGTAACGTTGATGTACACTACTAAAATAAATAGCCTTTCTTACCATATCTCAACACTAGTCTGCATAACACTCTTGTATCGGAATGATTGTAGTTCCGAAGTGCAGAAAATAAGTTTCGACAGATATAGTAAACGGGGAAAGTAAAACACGAACATATTTCTCCAATTTGTACATGAACCAAGCTTTTCATTCACAACATTTTATGCTTTTCATTCAAATCGTAGTAGAAACCCCTGAAAGCGTTCGAATTTGCGAAAATCGTGCATATACCGCACCTTGTCTGTTCGAATGAAAGCGTTCGCTATTTAAGAGCATTTTGCCAGTTTTCATTTAATGAAAATTTCCGTCAGTTGATCGTCGTGGTTCAACGTGTTAACATACGCCACATTTAGTTGAAGAGAAAATGTTAATGTGCGTTCTGTTTAATTTAGAAAAACCAATGTAAAAGCAAATAGAAAGGAATAGAAAATTTACTCACATCAAAAAGAATTTTTTTACAACATAAATTTGGTGTTTATGTAGTGTACCTGTCGGAAAAGATATATACATAGGAGTGTGTAAACGAGTATAGAATTGTGTGCGGTTTTTCCGTGTGTTGATTTTAATGCTTGGGGGGCTATACATAAATAGTACATAAATTTATTCCTCAATTGCAATATTTATTTTTGGGAGTTTATAAATGAATGTTTCACAAAACCGACGCACAGAGAGTCGAGGATTATCTGTTCTTCGGTTGGTTTATTTGCGTGCTACTTGTGCCGTTTTGATGTAAATCAAAAGTGATTGTTTATATGCGATGAGGTGAAAAGAAAAAACACATTGTTAATCGGAATTTCTTTCAACATGATGGAATGAATTGATGATTTCAACAAAATCGTTAAGAATCGATTTTATTGACTTGAATCTTTGGATTATATATTTGCTGAGATTTTAAACAATTGTTTGAAGAAACATTTCTATAAGAAAACATCTTTCAGGTTCGTATTTTGTTTACTCTACCAAGAATTATGCCATACTAAGACATTTAATGGAAATTTGTTCATATTTTTAACTTAAGTTTAAGATAAAAGTTTTCTGGTAAATGTAACGACAACACAGGATTTTATTTGAATTGGCAAGATAGGGTAAGAGATTAGCTAAAATGCTACGCACCATGGTCTATTTTTATGGAAATTTTTCCACTAAATTTCCACAGTTTTTATAAATTGATGGACATTTGTAAACTTAAAATTTATGGAAATTTAGACAAATTTTAGAAAAAATTTTCTCTGAAAATTAGCCCTGCTATGTACTGATGGAACTGATGTCATTAAACTTTTCAAGACATAAAAAAGTCGATTGTTAATTGTGGTCTTATTGGCGATTGACAAAGGGTGCGACGCGTAACAGAAAACGTTGGCATAATAAAAAGCTATAAAATGTACATAGACTGCAGAAGTATAAATCAAATACGATGAGGGAAAATCAAAGAAAAAGTAGGAAAACAAAGACGAACAAATACAAACAATTTAATGCCTCCTGATTTATCATGCAGACTGCAGACCGCGGCGCATGAATTTTTTTACACAAAAAATTCGTTTTGCCCGTAGAAAAAATTGATTTTTGGGGCGACTTAACCCAAACCTTACTCTGTTTTTATGGATTTTGTAATATATGTTAGATCGCAAGCAGAGTAAGGGAATTCTTCATCACCATTATACCTTTCGCTGCGAGATCTTTATGTCGCGAATGTCCACCTGAATTAGGAAAGCAAAGATCAGGAATCAAGAAATCAGGAACTGAAAATCAGGAAATGAAAATCAGGAAACGAAAATAAGGAACCTAAAATAAGGAAAAACAAAAATCAGGAAATACCAAATTTAGGAAAAACCAAAATTAGGAAAAACGAAAATCAGGAAATACATCAAAGTTTTCAATTCCTAAGGAGGTCGCAATCTTATCTTTAATATGTAGAGGGCTCTGCCCCCTAAACCCCCGCACCTGCGGCAAGCCACTAACGCCCTGCAGGCTGCCTTCCGTGCATGGGGCTCTGCCGCAAGCCCCGCAAGCGGCTCTACCCCTTAGACCCCGCAATGGGGGGATATTCCCCCTTGACCCCCCTAAGCGGGGGCTGTCGCCCCTCGGCCCCGCTTTTTTTTATTTTTTCACGGCCTGCAGTGAATTCTCTCAAAAATTATTTTCCTGCGTTTGGTTTTTCCTAATTTAATTCATTCCTAATTTTTGTTTTTCCTAATTTTTGTTTTTCCTAATTTTTGCTTTTCCTTATTTTTGGCAAATAATTTTTCTTCCTAAATTTCGGTTTCCTAATTTTTTTTTTCCTAATTTTTGTTTTCTTAATTCGTGTGGAATACTTTATGTAGTAACCAACCTACTTACTCTTCTATCGCCCGCCAAGGAGGTGGTTGTTCCAGTGAAAGTCGCCTGACTTATAAATCTGATTTAATTGAATCTAATCCAAGATCTTCTTCGTCAGCCTGTCATTACCCATCCAGTCCCATTACCCATCGGTTCGACCTGTTGCATCTACAGATTGGGTCTGTGAATCTAATTCGGGCGTACGAAAATTTCCTTAGTTATGGCATTTAGGTGAGGTTAGAAGGAAGAATATGGGAAAGGTGTAGAAAAGGATCAGGTGGAGGATTGAAATATTTGAAGTCAGCCAAGTCCCGTAAGTTACGACAGGTAAAACTCCCCAACCCTTTCATTCTGTCTTAACTAGATTCGCACCTTACATGTTCCAATTCAGAGCTCACACAGTAACTTTGAGTAATTGAGGGCTGACGCTAAACTTATATATTAATTGTTGGAACACTTGGTAAGACTTCAAAGTTTCGGAACAAAATATTTCTGAAGCTTTATTTACAGACTGCGCGTATTTTGTTTTCATTTTCCCGAAATGACTACACTTTTTAGCCTAAGTTATAACAGCCCTGTGCAAATAGTTCAAAATGTTGTAATTAAATTATGAGTTTAAATTTTGCGTCTTTGAGGCACCAGACACACTTCTGAATTCACATTGGATTCATTATTCGAATTCGACGAATATAAAAATAATGGGGAAGCTGTGTAGTAGCACCATTAGTAATTTAACTTGCCTCATTCTTTATAGTGAGCTGCTTGACGAATGAGACAAAAAAGTTTTGATCTTTCAATTTAATTCTAAAACTTTAAGGCCCATAACTTGTGTCCTAAAATATAGTCTACCTTTAGGCGCTCAAATATTATATTTTCGCTGATATCCATGGACAAAGACACAGTTTCAAAAAAGTAAGTCAGCATTTCCCTTCCCAAATATGTTGACTTTTAATAGCAACTAAACTTATTTCTTGGGATCCTACCTACTCTGAGAACGGTGAAAAAAATCGTAAAATTTGCACAAAAACTCGTCGTTCTGAAACAAGGTTCAATCCCAAAAAATAAATTTAGTCGCTGTTTAACGGCAACATATTTAGGAAGGGAAAGTATCAGTGAAAGTATATTATTTGAGCGCCCAAATGTAAACTATATATTAGCACACCAGTTATGGGCCTTAAGGTTTTTCATTTTAATTTCAATTTAGATAACCCTCGCTTAATAAAATCATAATCTCTAGGGTAAAATTTCTCGTATTTTGTTTCTGCCATCTGTCGCACGATCGTTTGTATTTGCCGTACTTTTGGTATCAACTGACGTCTCCCTTTGAATCACCTTCCGATTCATAGCACTTGTGATTTCGTTAACGATCCCCTGTCTCTAGGATCACGACGTTTCTCGAGTTCTCGTTCTAAAGAGCCAAGTCCCTCTCTTATGGGGCTTCGGCTTCGGCTTCTCTGTCCTTGTGATGTCATTACCAAATCTCCGTCTTGATTCTCTTTAGGTAAAGTGTGTGCACGATAAAATCCGCTCATGAGAAGCTGCTAAGAAAGCACTGAACAAATAAAAGTTTTAAAAAATCCATATATTCATTCTTTTCTTCAATATATTACGATAACAAAGCAACAATAAGTTCATAAAATTATGCCTTGTCTTCCGAACAATCGCACCTTCCGTTTAATTTTACCCATTGTTCTTTTGACAAGGATTTCATTGACTTTGGCGGCTGCATTTCTCCATAAATAATTAAATTGCTTCAAGTTATGAGCCATCTTCCTACTTCTGTTTAAGTGTCCTTTAATAATTGCCCAATATAATTCAATTGGTCGAAGTTCGGGCAATTAGCAGGGGGTTACATTCTTTATGTACCACATTCACCTTTCTTTTGATATACCAGTTCATTGTCTCGTTTGCGTAGTGGCATGTTGCCAAGTCTGGCCAAAACAAAATGTCCCATTCAGATGAAAGGAGCTGATTTTTTTCCACACGTGCATATTACCTGCCACACAAGATATTTTTTTGAAAATTTCGAGCGTGGATTTTCTCGAAATTTCTTAGCAACACCGAAACGCTTCTTGGCTGTGTAAAATATACGCAATGGAATCTGCGAAAAGTTTGCTCTGCAATAGATTTCATCGTCCATGATTATGCAAACATTTTGACCTTGCAAATATCGTTCATAAAGTTATCTTGCCCGACTTTTCGCACGTATCGCTACGGTCAAGTACAATTGGGACTACGAATGTTTTAAGGCCACTATTCTTCTTGATTTTCTGGACATAGGACGATGAGGTACCAAACTTCTTAGCTATAAAGCGAACTGATTGGTTAGGATTGCATGTTATGTGCCTAACAATCTTCTTCGCAAGATTTGGATCCATGGCACCGCGTTTTCTGCCACTCCCTGTACGTCGATTGGTGGAATGAGATATTTTGAATCTTTTAATAACATCTCTGGTTGTACTTTTTGAAACTTTTAATGATTTGCTATCACCGAAATCATTTTCTAGCCATTTGTCAATAATTTTATCACGCTGATTTCTTTCTTCCGATGTCATTTTTTCTCGTGAAATATAAATTGAACAATTAATGATGACATTTGATTGGGGACATAGTAGGGTAAAAAATTCTGAATATTATGACATTATGTTGCTCACATCACCAATAGTTGTGACGCTTTTTGTATGAGCGGATTTTATCGTGCACACACTTTAGAAGAGGTACTTCTGATGTTCTTCCTTCGCCTCTCTCTAACTCTGGTTTGACCTCCTCAATTGCTTCGGTAGGTTTAGTGAGTTTATCTCTTATTTGTATCGAAACTCTGTCTTCCATTTCCAATAGTTGTTCTTCCAATAGTTTTATTTCCATCAAATAGGCTTAATGCAGAATTACTTTCTTTAGTCGTCTCTGCAGATATATTGTTCCTGGTTTTAATGATTTTGATCTTTCTTCCATAGTTTGAATTTTTGAACTGTTTAAAAAATCACTTTACAAACAAACTGAACGTTCAGTCGGACTGAATTATATGTAATGGCAAAATGGTTCAAGCTTATATAGTCGATTTTAGGTGCCTAATATTGTTTGAAAATTTCTAAAGTCAAGTAAAGGGCAGTTCATTAATTAAACATTAATTTTTGCTTTGCAAATTGAATGTTTCGATTACCCTACAACTCGATAGTTACAAAATCGAAACAACAATACCAAATATACCTTATTAATGGATGCCAAATGGCATTTTAACGATGAGTTTATTGGCCCGGAAGGGGCGGGTATTCGATAAAATATCAATTTAAATTGAAAAGTACTGTAAAGTAAATCTGGAAAAAAAATTACCTAAAAAGGGGTGGTATCTGAATCGTCGAAATGCATCTCGTAGACTTGTTACTTTTCAAACTTTCCGTAATTAACTTGAAAATTAACTGCAAATGACTCGTTTTATATTCAAAATATTAATTATCGGATAATTGCTCGATAAATCACAAGCAAGTCGAACATACGAATTAAATTCAAATGACCGAACATTCACAATGCGTTTTGAAATAAGGCGCTATTTGACAGTATTTTGACAGAAATTCGAACATCCAAAAATATTATGTTAGTGTTGTAAACCATGCGGAATTTAGCGACATTTGTGGCCACATTTTGTCTGCGTTTCATTTCGTTTTATTCGTTTGACTGAAATGTCGACTTACTTCAAATAGAATTTTAAAGCAAATGCAGTAATGATTTGCAATGTACTGGCGGATATAGATAAAAAATTAAATGTTTCACCGCTTTGTTCATTAAAACTACCAGATTTATTTAAGTTAAATAAAGAAAATATTGTTTGAAATATGCGTGCTCCGCCGAAAAACCGACGGTACTAACCGGGAAATGGCCGAAGAAATGTCAATTTGTCACTGAGAAATATTGTCGAACATCAGGAAATCTTTGCATACCGGGAATAAAACATTGTTTGCACACGCGACCAATTGTATTGCAAAATTTGTGAAATGGAAAGCGTACTTTTCAGATTAAAACACATTTGGAATCCATTAAAATGTTATTGCTAATGTTGTCCGAACTCATTAACTCGACAGTTATGAAATTAATATTTAATTAATTTTTGAACGACCCTTTACCTGGAGTTAAGCAATGTGCACTTAAATGAACTATATAAGTTCAAACCATTTTGGCATTTGGAGTGATTTCTTATTATTCTGTCCAACTAATCAGTTCGTTTTGTTTGTGCAGTGATTTTATAAATAAATTTGAAATACTTTATACTATGGAACAATCATCAACAAATTTAATAGCTATAGAACCTACTAATCGACAACAAACCAAGGAAGAAAGAGATTTCAAAAAAGTTCGGGATGAAATAGCTAAACGTAGCGTCACAACTAAGGACTCGGAACAAAAGGACCTTGTTGATTTTCAATATACAGAATTGGTACAACGACTAGAGAAAATCAAAAAGCGCATAGAAAAATGAGGGAAGAATAGACGGACAATCGGACCAGACCAAATTAATTATTATTAATTTATAAACAGTTTTAAAATTGAATTAAAAAATCAAAAAGTTTTACAATTAAAATGAAAAACCAAAACTTCCTTCTTTCATTTACTCAAGCAAATTAATTTTGGCGATTAACGCAGCTTCCCCATCTAATGTCGATCCTAATATTGAATCTGGAGTGATTTAAGAAGTTTTTTTTTTTAAATAATTTAAAGCATTCATTCAACATTTATTTTTTTTTTGTGCATGTTTCTAATGTTCGTCGTGGTTAATCGTTAAATTTTGTATCAAGTCATCTTTATACTAAATTCGACTTTAGATATTCCCAAACAAAATTTTAAGTAAAATCGTTTAGGTAAAAGTATGGTGATGAAAAAAACCTTTTTATCGTACGTAAGCAAGAGAGAACAAAAGCAAGAAAAAAGTAAAATTAAAGAGAACAGAAAGGCAAGAAAATAAAGTATTGGGACGATCACATCATAGTAGTAAAGAAAAAGGAAAACGTAAGAATTACTGCATTAGACACACGATCAAATCAAGTTAAGTCAATCACTCATACTTTCTGAAGGATCATATGGGGGTTTCAGTGATGACGCTTTGGTCTTTATGAAAATACACTCATAAATTTCACGATACACAGGGCTAGGGTCATAAAATAAATAAAAATAAAATAAAACAAAGAAAAACAAAAATAAAATAAAATAAAGAAAAACAATTCCTCATATTTTCTGAAGGATCATATGAGGGTTTCAATGACGGCGCTATCTATCATAACTTGTAGCTTGTAGCTTGTAACTTGTAGGCCCATAACTTGTATGCTAAAATATAGTCTACATTTAGGCGCTCAAATATTATATTTTCGCTGATATCAGTGGACAAAGACGCAGTTTCAAAAAAGTAAGTCAGCATTTCCTTTCCTAAATATTTTTCCTTTTAATAGCAATTAAACTTATTTTTTGGGATCCTCCCTACTCTGAGAACGGCGAAAAAAATCGTAAAAATTTGCACAAAAACTTGTCGTTCTGAGACAAAGTTCAATCCCAAAAAATAAGTTTAGTTGCTGTTAAAAGGCAACATATTTAGAATTTGAAATACGTACCAAGCTCAGTCGAAATGACCATGACTGAAACTCTGTTCTCATAACAAAATTGTCATGTATTTTCTATTGTCTTGAATTGTTGCAAGACGGCTGAGCCGCCTATGATCTTTAAATGTTTGAAGCTTCTAAGTTTTATTAAGGAGCTTTCGATTTTGTATGAAAATTCTCCGTACAATTCTCTATGGTCGTGGTCATTCTACCTACAACATGGTCTCCGATTCGCCTGAGAAGTCAACCTTGAAACCAAATTTAATTTTTGATATTTTTTAGAGAACGTTCAGGCGAACACCTTTCCCACAGAACCATTGGTCTCAAAGCGCACGGCGCGCGTTGGGTAAGTCTGAATCAAAATCAAAACTGTGACGGCTTTCGACATTACTTTAAGTTATTTCTTTGGGTCATTCAGATAAATAGGATTGCGATAAAAAAAAAACAAAATTTTAATACAATTTCATCAGTTCACCAACCCAACACTCATTTCATAATTTCGCAAAAACATCACTTTTAAAGAGTAGCTATGTTTGAATTGAGAATATTGTGGAAATGTAGCAGAAATAATTCGTTTTTAGTATTTAGTATTTATTGAAAATGTTAACTTCATCTACCAGCAACGCTACGTTGAGTTTTCCCTTTAATAATTCTTTTATCTTCACTTAAAAAAATCTACTCAATAGAACACGGTGATTTTATGGTTTTTCTATTTTTTCTTCGTATCTACCTGTTAAGATGGTGGTGTTGTAAACTTTTAAAGTGCATTGGCATGCAGCTTTAATAAGAACACTATGTGGTTCAAAGTTTATGGATCTACACACACTTTAGTTAAAGAATTTCGTATGAGAATAAAATATAGAAGCAAATACAAAGTGGGTTGTTGACTTTATTCTATAGCATTGCATTGGATGTGTATATGGAGCTACGAAAGTGAGGAATTAGATGAATTATTTTCACATTTCTGTCCTTTTGACAAATAACAATGCAAAACAATTTTGTTCCAAATGTTCCAAATAAATTATGTAACGTCCGAAGAATGGCTGCAACACTAAGTAGAGTAACAATGTGGTAGACCCAAATAACACAGATCACACTTTTTAATGTGGTTGCTCACTGAATGTACATTAAACGTGCAAAATCCAATGTTGTTGAGAATAAAATGTACAAAAAATGTGCATGTAAAGTGGTACATTTTTCGATGTAAATAAAAAGCACATTTTTTGTGCCATTAAAGCTCGAAATTATTGCACTAGATCACAAGTACATTTTTCGCACATTTTTTGTGTGTGATAAGGTGTACACTATTCCTATCACATTTAATGTACCAAAAATGTGCTTGTGATGTACTTTCTATAATTTAACACTTTATACAAATTTAACACACCAACACATAAGTATCCGGTGGCACAATTGGTAAAGCAGTCGACTCATAATCCCGAGCGTCTTGGGTTCCGCCCCGGAAATTAAAGAAATTTTTCTAAAAAAATGAGTGCTTGGGATAAAAAAATGTAGATGGAGGACGTAGCGATCACCAGAATAAGAAAAACCGAAATAGAAAAGTCGGAAAACAAAATTAAATTTTCCTTTCTTTTCTTGTATAACAATAGATGTACATTAAATGTGCTAGTAATTTACACTAAAATGTACATTAAATGTGTATTCAAGGTGTTTTAAATGTACATTAGATGCACATACATGTACCACACTTCAGTGTACATTTGATGTACATTAAATGGGCACACATTTAATGTACATCAAATGTGTACCCATTTACACATGTGTACACATTTAATGTACATTAAACGCACTTCTCGTTCCAAAGAAAAGATGTAACAGTAATTGCGCTTTTTAATATACATTAAATGTCCTGGAACTGGAGCACATTAAATGGGATCAGCACATATTCCGATGGCACTTTATGTACATTTCGTGGGGTTAATTGTTATCTGGAAGAGGCATTGATAAAACCGCAAAAGTTAGATTCCCGCGAAGCACCCGCCTTCTGGAAGCTGAAAACTCGACTCATCAAAAATACCTTTTCCACAGTCTTTCTTTGAATTATACTTTCGTTTCATTATGTTTCGCTGTCGTAGTTGTTGCTTCATTTCTTTATTGGACAGAACCAATCAATGATTAAGCTTCAACGGATTTTTCTCTGAGAGTAGAGAATCCACAGAAAACATAGTAGGGCAATTCCGCGTAAGAACATTTGTTATTTGAGTTGGAACGGAGCCTACAGAAAAAACTGATATGAAATAATAAAAAATGTGAAATGAAATAAAAAATAAAATATTTTATTGAATAATTTCCCTATTTCAGAACTGTTGAAAATATATCGTAACCCGTGTAGTTGATTCATGTTGCTCACGGTTCTCATCCATTTTTTCAGCATATTTTACGTTCCTATTGAAACGAATGTGTGGAGGGAAATGATTTCACGAAATATTTTATCCAAACAAGTGTGCTGTGGGGCTCAATCGTGTAAATTTTCCACCAGTTACTGTCGTTTTCTTTGAAGATTTTCTATATGTGTGAACCTTTCTTTAATTTTATTTGAAATTTCGCCTCATAATTTACATAGAATGAGTAAAAATAAATTTGTTCATATGAAAGAAACGTTTGTTGGTAGTTTTCTTAGCAAGAAGTAATTTTATGAACAATCAATAAACAACCAGAAAACGAAACACTTGACATTCGAGAAATTTTTTACAATTAAATCGAGATCGGCTCTTAATGCATTTCTCATAACAAATAATCCACAGTCAACAGTGTTGCGCCATGTGTTGTATATTGATGTTCAAACGAGATATTACGATTGTTTTTCGCGTAAAAAGTGATTAATGAATATTTATCCAAAATGAAACGAATCATGTAAATGTGTGGCAATGATGACAAAAATGGTTGTAAAATTATTATAAAGCTAATATAAATTGTTGGAAAACTGTTAGAAAATGTCTGTTGGTGTTATGCTACTATAATCTAACATTTTTCTATTCCTATACCTTTTCGAAAATTTTTCATTAGTCAGGTGGTCCTTTGTTCCCAACCCAATCATCATTTAAATCACGCAAACCATCTTGTTGACTCCAAGAACCTGTCCAAAATACCAGGACCACGTTGGACAACATCTGATGGTTGCACGACGTAGCCTCCCATCAGCGTGCGTCTCAGTTGAAAGAACTTGGAGCATTCCCTTATCACTGAATACCCGTTTCTTCTTCTGATCCGCACGCACATCTGGAAGTTGCCAAAGCAGACCTTTGGCCCGTTCCAAATTGGGTTTCGGGAAGAAGCGCTTTGTATGAACGCCTCCTTTGTACCTATTCTAGTACTCCACATGCCTTTGTATCACCCAACCTCTAGTGCTTTCAAACAGATTGATCGAGTAATCGGCAAATACGGTTCAGAGCCGTTCTCGAGAGCCATTGCGCCTGCCTTGGCTAGCTCGTCCGCCCTCTCATTTCCCTCCACTCCCGTGTGTCGGGGTACCCAGACCAGAGTGATCTGAATATTCTGACCTATCGAGTTTAAGAAATCCTTACACTCTTTCACAAGCTTGGAAGTGGTAATTGGTGAAACCAATGCTCTGATCTTCCACTTACTGTCTGAACATATAAGGATCTGCTTTCCTTGCTCGCCCTCCGGCAGTGCTTCGCGAGCTCCTACAAGCACTGCGAAAACTTCTGCCTGAAAGACACTCCCAAAGACTCCCAGATGAAACTGATTTCCTTCCTCCGAGTTCAGGGCGTACACCCCAGCACCCGCTCCCACAGATGTCTTCGATCCATCTGTAAATTCTACCACGCAGTCGCCGGGTAGGACAGCAAGCCAGCCATCTAGCCACTCTTGCCTACTCGGAATCCTTACGCCGAATCGCCTTGTGAAGTCGATTCTTGGCGTCATCTCGTCTCTTGGCATGCCGAGAATCGGGTCAGAGATCATTCTGAAAATTTTTGCGTGTCCGCTTCGAAAATTAAGATCCCAAAAGCTCTAGCTCTGATTACCATCTCTAACGGCGACAGAGCCAGTAGCGCTTCCATGGCAGCGGTTGCTGTTGTTTTCATAGCACCAGTAATGCAAATGCAAACTGAATTTCATTTAGCAACTTACGAGCACATTCAACCTCGAGCCTAGGCCACCATACAACACAGCCGTGGCTAAGCATGGGCCTAATCACAGCCTCGTACAACCACAGAATGCCCTTCGACCTCAGGCCCCAGCTCCTCCCGAAAGAGTTTCTACATAGCCAAAAAGCCACTAGAGCCCTCTGCGCTTTATCCTTGACATGAGAAATTCAGTTAAGCTTGCTGTCAAGCGTCACTCCCAGGTATTTTACCTGTGAAGTCAGTTCCTTGGTATCGTTAATGAGCCTCATCAAGTGGTATACTCTCAGCCCGTTCAAAAGCCCGCCCGCCCTATACCGGGCACGGGCATCATTAACTATTTCGAAAACGGGTGGGCACGGACTGCCTGTTTTCAAAATCGAACGGGAATTGGTAAGCTCGGGCATCTTTATTTCGAACCGATTTGCTCGCCTCGGTCTCGTATTAGTAATTACGAACGCCGAAATAAGTCACAGGCTCTTCACGTTAATAATAAATGACATAGTTTTCGGTGAGTTGGTGTTCTGTCTAAGACGAAATTATTTCTTGCGTTTTTGTGCAATGTGAAAATACTTAAATTTTGTGGCATTTAATAGGCATCTTAAGAGCGTATCAATAATTGGTCATACTGAGGAAATATTGGGCAGGCGGAAGTTCCGCTTGACGAATATAGAGATAGAGACATTTTTCAATGAAAGATTTCGGTTTTTTCTACAACTTTTTAAAGCGCATCTTTTTAGGCTTCTGTTGGTACACCGCGGATTATATTCAGCCGTCCGCCCATTTCATGTTTATCGCCCACCTAAAAAAAACTCGAATGAGCGGAGCGGTTAAATCAAATTGTGACCAACGGGCGGAATTCTGAAAAATGTGTAATCCTGGGATACCTCTAGAACATCTGTTTCTCAATGGCATACTTACGCTTGAGGCAGGGGCGTGACAGTCTTTTGCTTTGATCTATGCAAGTAATATTCAACGTGAAGTCAGCTGTTTTTTTAAACTTTTCAATGAAGTCAGCATATTTAGGTAAATTTATGAATGAAATCAGCTGATTTTTTTTGCAAGGAAACTAACTTCATTGCTACAAAATCAGATGATTTCATTCATAAATTTACCAAAATCAGCTGACTTCATTGAAAAGTTAAAAAATCAGCTGATTTTGCTGCAACTAACTTCACGTTGAATATTAGTTGCAAAGATTAAAACAAAAGACTGTCACGTATCTGGCTTGAGGGCAAATTTGTCGATGATCATGTACCAAACATCAGGCATTAGAGAAAAGATCAATCTAGTGCCTGATGGTCTGAAAGTTCCATACAACTGGGTCCAAAGTTCTAAATTTATTGCCAAACGTTAACGTCTTACTCGGAAATTTGTACGATAAACAGCTAAGGCGATTTTTCGGTCAATAAATTTCTTCTGTTGTTCATTCACTGACTTTATTTCTGAAAGGTTAATGGCCAATTTTCTTATATTTCGTACTCGGGTATGTTTTTCACTTAGCGGGAGGTTTATCATGCCGAAATATGAGCCAAATATGATTTTCAGTAAAATCGGACTGAATCTACCTACCCAACTCTAAGAAAAATCAGTTGAAAATGTTCCCTTACCTTAATATTTTTTAGCCGCACCGTCAATTAGCTGGTCTAAGATCAAAGAAAAAAGAGCGCCGCGCCGCCGGCCTTCGCCAACGTTTTTTAAAGAGTCCGCCGATATACGCCGCCGCGAAAGTTATACTCAACCGATTAATCCGCCACCGCCGACGCCGTTTTAAAATTTTGCGTCTGCCGCCGTCGACAATATTTGACCGGTGCACGGGTCTAGTGCGTGGACCCACGGAAAAATTCTTTTTGTCCCCAATTTTATGAGTGTTTGCCACTCTGTTCGTAAATTTTTCTCCAAGTCATTATTTCATTTTCTTCAGTTATATTATTCCGAAAAAATCGCTTAGTTTCTTTTTCCTTTTGTATTTGAAATTTTTCGCTTCGCAAATTTGCGTGAATAGAAGAAGCACAAGTAGTTCATAAACAAACTTTGAAGGTTTAGTTAATGGAAATTTAGATCTCACGAATACTTTATTAAAAATATCCGCTCTTTTCACCCATTCACTTGTTACTTTATGCTCTATGGTAAACTCAATTGTTCGTTGCGAATAATTGGCTTTCAAGAAAAAAAAACGAAATTCCACTTAATTGCATTTCGTCTGAAAGTACAATTAAACTTACGAATTTTCTAGCTTTAAAACTTATTATTTCTCTATTGTTCACCTAATTGGATATTAATAATATGCTCTTGAAGGAATTTGAAAAACGTATTTAATTCTTCATAAAAATGATTAACAAAATGTAACACTGAAAAGCGCTTCTTTACACTTTACCGGGGATAATATAAAATGAGTTCACCTTTTTGGTTGAATCAATTATGGAGCAAAATTAAACGCCCCTCACCAAAGAACAAGCTGATGCTGAAAATTATGAAAATACATTCTGCATGCGTGCTTGAAATATGTATACAAAACTGAAGTGTACGTCGTAATAGAAACATCAAAGAGAGAACTGAGATGTTTAAAGCTTGTTGAACAAGAAAAAATAATTATTTTCTGAATAGACGGATTTGAGTCAAACAAAATGCTTAAATATATTGTCCATCATCATGTTTTGCAGTTAGACAGAAAAATAAGTTCGTAGGAACGATGCAATTTCAATAGGAAGTTAAATCAGGAAATCAAACGCATTTTTTTGGATCACTTTTGTTACTTTTCTGAACCTATACGATTTAAAGATGCCAGATAACAATTGAACCCACGAAATGTGCTGATCCCATTTAATGTGCTTCAGTTCCAGGACATTTAATGTATATTAAAAAGCGCCCTTACCGTTACATCTTTTCTTTGGAACGAGAAGTGTATTTAACGTACATCAAATGTACATTAAATCTGAACCCATTTAATGTACACTGACGTGTGGTACATGCATGTGCATCAAATGTACATTTAAAACACCGTAAATACACATTTAATGTACGTTTAATGTACATTTTAGTGTAAATTTTATATATATATCAACATTTTATTGTCAAACGGCCTCGGAAAAACAAAATTTACAAAATTTGATTAAAGCGAAACTAAGCTGACAATGTGTAATTAAAATAAAATAATAGAAGTCAAGTGATTAAGTAACCAGCAGCGCGGAAGTGGCAGAGACCCAGTCGACCCGTCGCAGTCGCAACCACCCTATGCTATGTAAAACTTAACCACTATCGACAGATGGCCATAGATAAAATCATGCAACTAATGAAATGACCAAATGACCAACCATTGGAATGACCTCAGCGGTATCTGTTGTTAGGCAGTCGTAGCGTCGTTGAGAGGCAAGTTAAGAAGATGGGGTAATAACGTGATGCACCCTGAAACGAGAACTTGCGCGAGTATGACTATTTTCATAAATATTCTTGAAGTTTTCAAAATCTCGACATATCGCGGTAATTGGCTCATTAAAGCCGTAATCTGCCCTATGCTGGGGGGGGGGGGGGGGACGAAACATATTGGCCGCGCGTATTGCGTACGTGTGAGACGGTACATTGCGATAGGTAGCAAATTTTGCGCAAAGATCTTACTAGCTCATTACTAGCACATTTAATGTACATCTAATGTTATAAAAGAAAAGAAAGGAATTTAATTTTGTTTTCCGACTTTTCCATTTCGGTTTTTCTTATTCTGATGATCGCTACGTCTTCCATCTACATTTTTTTATGCCAAGCTCTCATTTTTTTTTAGAAAAATTTCTTTAATTTGCGGGTGTTGAACCCAAGACGCTCGGGATTATGAGTCGACTGCTTTACCAGTTGTGCCACCGGATACTTATGTGTTGGTGTGTTAAATTTGTATAAAGTGTTAAATTATGGAAAGTACACCACAAGCACATTTTTGGTACATTAAATGTGATAGGAATAGTGTACACTTTATCACTCACATAAAATGTGCGAAAAATGTACTTGTGATCTAATGCAATAATTTTATTTACATCGAAAAATGTACTACATTACAAGCACATTTTTGGTACATTAAATGTGAGAGGAATAGTGTACACCTTATCATGCACATAAAATGTGCGAAAAATGTACTTGTGATCTAGTGCAATAATTTCGTGTTTTAATAGCACAAAAAATGTGCTTTTTATTTACATCGAAAAATGTACTACATCACAAGCACATTTTTGGTACATTAAATGTGATAGAAATAATGTACACCTTATCAAGCACATAAAATGTGCGAAAAATGTACTTGTGATCTAGTGTAATAATTTCGAGCTTTAATGGCACAAAAAATGTACTTTTTATTTACATCGAAATATGTACCACTTTCCAGGCACATTTTTTGTACATATTCTCAACAACATTGGATTTTGCACATTTAATGTACATTCAGTGAGCAACCACATTAAAAAGTGTGATCTGTGTTATCTGGGGATTTAAATAACAGGAGTAAAGTACACATTGTTTCTGGATAGAAATTCAAATAATCCGAATGTCTTCAAGATACATAAAACATTCCTAATTTTCATATTAAGTGAATGTTGTGACCTAGGCCGAAATGTGCTGCAGTCGAGAACTGAAGAACATCGATTCATTATTTCCTGAGGGAGAGGGAATCTATAATTCAAATGGATTCCAACTTGCAAAGAATTTTGACGCGAGCTCAAACATTCACAACACTAACTACATTCCGAGAATTTTAAAGAGCAACGACTCTATCTTTGGTGTGATGGGAGGATGACTGCGCTGTATAACAAGACGAATGAAGTATATGAACGTGAGTAGAGAAATATGACCGCGGCAAAGCTATGTATATTGAAAACCGATTCACGCTTTTAAGTAACGAATTCCACGAATTTTGTGCAAAATTTAAAACTATAACTTTGTTAAGTATGTGGATTGCGGTATTGACTCAAAGCATCAAATGTTTGTTTTGAAAAAGTTTATTTTTTGAATTATATGTGAACAGGAAAAACTTTTTCAGTCTTAATGCAATAGAAGAAATAATACTGAGATGGCGTTGGGCAGAATATGGGGGTTTAGTGATTTTTATAGAATACAAACCTTTTGGTTTTGACAGAAAATTTTTTTTTTTTTGATCGTATGGAGTTTATTACGTTATAAGAATTTACATTTGTCTGAACGGCTTTCGCAGTAAAAAAAAAAATTGCTATTCGTTTTACTCAACTTCAAATTGCAAGGTCCAACTCACTCAACCACCTCACCGCTTCTGTGTCCGCACTATGTAGGCTTCCGTTGAGGGCATACACTCAAAATATGGTCCATTGTATGGACGATTTGATCTCCACAATCACAGTCGCGATAACGCCATCGATACATTTGATCACCTGAACAGCCAGATTGCTAAATTCTTCACACGTAACGGACTGGTTTACGTCCAACGTAATGATCAAGACAAACAGATTTGTATGTATAACATTGGTGATATCCAACGTATTTTGTCGTCCCCTGATGATAGATCTCCAACCAGGGAAGGTTTGTGTAAGGTACAAGGAATGGAAAGGGGTCCAGCACATGGCGTGATAATGCAATCATCCAAAGGTCTACCCAATCGTCGTGAAACCAAGCGCCTTGCTCTTTCTACGGCCTCCCTCAGTAATACAAGTGTAGAGGCGAAGCGTTTGAAAATGTCCAATCGCCAACCAAATTAATATTGCATACATGAGGCTACAAACTTATCGTTTGGTGCAGAGAAGGAGAATTGACGCTTTTTGGTGATATATTTTTGTTTATTTTTCGTGTATTTTTTAGTTTACAAGTTTTTTCGAATGTTTTCCAATCTATTCGGTTTTCGTATTTCTACTACTATTAAAGGTGAATTTGTATCAAACGGCTTAGGTTTAAAATTAGGGACCTTCTCTGAGGGCATTACATATCTTGCTTACTTCCCGCCTGTTGTTTTTGATGCCTTTTGAAGCAGTTGCTAACCGAAATTCAGTTCACAGTAGCTCGGTGTGTATACCTAATATAATGCTTAAGACTACGTTAAGAGTTGCAAATGATCGCCTACATTATTGTCATGTGAATGCTGGCAGTATTCCTCCAAAGATTGATGAATTCCGTTCCTACTTTGAGGGGACTAACCTCGATGTGATCGTCGCATCCCAAACTTGGCTGAAGAGCTACCATTCCGATAAGTCCGTTAGTCTACCTGGGTTCGACTTGGTCAGAAACGATCGCCGTGCCAAGAGGAGTGGTGGTGTTATTGTATATTTACGTGAAGGCCTTAGCTACAAGATTGTTAAGATTTCGGATAGTATCTCCTCGGAGTTCCTTTTCATTGAAATCATTTTTCCTGATTCGAAAATCTTGCTGGGTGCCTACTACAAAGCCCCTAAAGTCGAGGAACTTGATGTGGTTGAAGACGTTCTACTCGAATTGGCAGTGCAGTACGAAGACCTTTTGCTTTTAGGTGACTTTAATGAAAATTTTCTAGGAGTTATCGAAGGTAGATGCTCCTATTGCGCCGGCGGTACTTGCACTAGATGTGAGTTCGCAGATGTAGTCGATAGGTTCGGTCTGAGATCAATCGGCAGCATCGCTACGCACTTTGAGGTTGGTAAGAAGCCTTCCTTAATCGACCTTTGTCTTACGAATAGGCCTGAAAAGATCTTGTTCTTCAACCAAATTTCTCATGGACTGTCCAAACATGACCTGATCTTCGGCTCATACAGTTGCAATAAGCGATCCTTGTTTAAGGCACCACAACTTGTTAGAAATTTCACAAGAATAGATATGAATGCTTTGAATGCTGATGCTGCCTCGATCGGGTGGAATGACATTTTTTACGCGTCGAATGTTGATAATATGATTGATGTTTTCAATGATAAAGTTGCCGCTCTACTCGAAATACACGCGCCGTTAAAGGCTTTTGTGGCTAAGGACTCACTTTCATCGTCTGAGCCATGGTTTACATATGCTATTCGCAGAGCTATGATTGAAAGGGATATTGCAAAGCGTGAACTTAGGCTTGGTCGTATAGCTCGGGCCCACTATAATCGTCTTCGTAATGTGGTCACGAACCTAATCAAAAAGGCCAAACACGACTATCTCAAGCCTAAGCTCCATGTTGGTCTTGGCTCTAAGACATTATGGCGTAATCTTCGTGGTATCGGGGCCGTTTCGTCCTCAAACATCAAGCCAGAGTTTACTGCCGATGAGTTCAACAAACATATTACTGAGACCAAGGAGTGCAGTGATAGCTCTCCTACTGTTATTGTTAGGAATTTGGAGCCTAGTGCCGCATCGTGTTTCTCTTTTTCGAATGTTACTAGCCTTGATATTGTGAATGCGGTCAACTCAGTTAAATCGAAGTCCTTAGGTCTGGATAACATTCCCCTAACTTTTGTGAGGATGATATTGCCGTTTGCACTCCCGCCTCTTACCCATATAATTAATTATATTCTGACTACCTCGGTTACTCCGCGGGTCTGGAAATTTTCAAAGGTGATACCAGTTCATAAAAAGACTAGACTTCGTGGTGTGGAAAATTTCCGACCGATTTGTATCCTCCCTAGCCTCTCGAAGGTTTTTGAGATTCTTGCCAAGGAGCTGATTGTTGCTTATGTGAACAGGAATAAAATGATTGATGAGTATCAGTCAGGGTTTAGGGCGAGGCATAGCACTGGTACCGCGTTGTTGTGTGTTTCGGATGAGATTAGGAAATCTCTGGATAAGAAGTATCTCACGATCATGGTATTACTTGACTTTAGTAAGGCATTTGACTCGCTTAACCATCTGAGGCTTTTGATGAAGTTGTCCCATAAATATGGTTTTTCAACTTCAGCGGTTGAATTGATTCGCTCATATCTTTCGGATCGGTACCAATGTGTATCCATTGGTGACTATCTCTCAGAGCCGTTAGCTAATTGCGCTGGTATACCTCAAGGGTCTGTGCTTGGCCCCCTCCTTTTTTCTATGTATATAAATGACCTTCCTAAATGCTTGAAATCTGTCCGCCACCATATGTTTGCGGATGATGTTCAGCTATTTTTGTCCTTTGAAAGGAATAAGCTGAATGAAGCAGTGTTTAGGGTAAACCAGGATCTTTATGAGATTAGTTGTTGGGCCCGTGAAAACTTTCTGTCACTAAATGCCAAGAAGTCGCAAGCTATTATATTCTCAGAATCAGATGAGCTTAGGCCAGGGTGTGAATGGCTGCCGAATGTTCTGCTGAATAATGTTTACATACCCTACTCTGAGGTAGTACTGAACCTAGGTGTTCTGATGGACAGGAAGCTTTCATTCAAAAACCATGTTCGTGAAATATGCGCTAAAGTGTTCGCGAGGCTCCGAAGTCTCTGGCCTAATAGCGGCGTATTTCCGCTCAAAACGCGACTTTTGCTGATTAAATCGCTTATCATGCCGGCCTTTACCTATGGCGATTGCATGTATTCCACCAATCTGTGCTCAGCTGACGTCAAATTACTGGAACGAGCCTTTTCCGCATGTGTTTGGTTTGCTTTCAGGTTAAAACGATATGATAGTGCCCGTGAGTATATTGATAGAATTCTGGGCTGCCCATTGATGACCTATCTTAAGCATCGCCGTTGTACTCTCGTTCATTGTATGGCTAATCGTAGAGCTCCAGCGTATCTCTGCAGCAGATTAAGTCGGGGTACTTCATCGCGTAGTGATGTTTTCACTCTTCCGAAGCATTCGTCTGTCCAGTATAATCGTTCCTTCTTTGTAAGGTCTGTTTCTGACTATAACTCGATTCCTAGGCACATAAGGAACCTTGTCTCTACTCCCGCGTTTGTTAAAGCTAGTCGTGATCATATTTAGTAATGTGGATTCGTGGTCATATACTTATATCGAGTATCTGCTTGACATGTGATCGGAATTTCGGTTTTGACTTCATTTTTTATACTTTCGTTTTGTTGAAATTTAGTGGTAGTTTGTAAGTAAGATTTGTAGCCCAACTGTTGTCGTCCCTTAAATACGTTCCTCTGTTGAATTTAGTCCAGCTAGCCGTTTTTGATTGCTAAACAATGCTTGATCTCTTAAAGTGTTGTGTGATAGCTTTAGTTATAATCATTATGTACAGTCTATGTGAGCATTAATATAAGGTTTTGTTTCCTTCTTGTTCACTCATTACAAATAAATTGAAAAAATTGAAATTGAAAATATCTACCTACTTTAATGAGTGAAAGACTGATGAATCATCGGTGATTCCTCGGTGAATCATCGTTGATTCCACTGTAAATCATAGTTGATTCCACTGTCAATCATTGGTGATTCCCCGGTGAATCACCGGTAGGCCCTTGTTGAACGTACACAGATGGAGGGACGGACGGACAGGAAGGGTGAAAACATAAAGTAGCTATCGCTACTTAGTAAAGGAGAAATAAAAAAGGTGCAAAAGCCTATGATTCTATTCCTGTAAAATGATTTGAGTTAAACAACATGCTGATTTCCCGTCATTTTCGCAATATTCAAGACTTCAAATTTTACAAAAAAAATGGTCCCTACCAACCGTTACTGTAACTTTAGCAACGCAGTCTTAAAGTTCGGAAATCCACGAGTAAATTAATTCGAAAAATGTCCACAACTTGCTTGTTTCTATGAATTCTTCAATATATTTGTTTCATCACAAATTTGTATCTACAAATAGAAATTCTATTTTCAATCTAAAAACAAATCAATTGTCAATAAATTGTTCCACAAAATGATTTGATTTTAGTTTCCAAATTAAAAGAAAAAATTGTTCCATTTTCTGAATTATTATTTCTATAAATGTGATAAATTAATTGCAATTAATAGACTTTTTGTTGATAAATGTCTAGACTTTACGCCATAAATACAGTCTAATGAAGTGAGTCGGCAAGGACGATTGTTATATTCGGGGCAAATATTATGTAAGCAGCTTTAAGCAAAAACAACAAAAGATTAAAAATGTACACAGGCTCTGAGTACTTTTCCAATGAATTTCGGATTTTCAATTGCTTTGATGTTGCTTTTGCATTTTACAAACCGAAAACACAAAGTGTCTCATTAATTTCCTTTGTATTGGCTTCAATTAACATAATCATAAATATCACACACCGTCCGTATCTCAGAGAATCGGTTTGTCTGAAAAGTACTATAGAGCGGATTTCAAGATGTTTACTTTATTTTAATCGAATCGGATTCCCAGATAACACAGATCACACTTTTAAATGTGGTTACCTACTGAATGTACATTAAATGTGCGAAATCCATTGTTGTTGAGAATATGTACATAAAATGTACAAAAAATGTGCCTGTAAAGTGGTACATATTTTGATGCATTTTTTGTGCTATTAAAACTCGAAATTATTGCACTAGATCACAAGTACGTTTTTCGCACATTTTATGTGCGTGATAAGGTGTACACTATTCCAATCACATGTAATGTACCAAATATGTGCTTGTGATGTAGTACATTTTTCGATTTAAATAAAAGGCACATTTTTTGTGCTATTAAAACTCGAAATTATTGTTCTAGATCACAAGTACATTTTTCGCATATTTTATGTGCGTGATAAGGTGTACACTATTCCAATCACATTTAATGTACCAAAAATGTGCTTGTGATGTAGTACATTTTCGATGTACTGTGCCATTTAAGCTCGAAATTATTGCACTAGATTACAAGTACATTTTTAGATTATGTGCTTCGAAAAATGCTAATCTTATTTTTTCAAAAATGTATATTTTTAGTCCGTGAATGGATATCACGGCTGCTTTTCGTTGGGTAAATGTACAATCGCTACAGTGTGTTCGATCAAATAAATTTAAATAACATTCTGTGGAGTTTGTTTAATTTTCCTTTACTAGCATATCTTCCAAAACTTTTTCTCTCAGTACAAAAAAAGTACATTGAATGAACTTTCTATAATTTAACACTTTACACAAATTTATTACACCAACACATAAGTATCCAGTGGCACAATTGGTAGAGCAGTCGAATAAAAAAACCGAAATAGAAAAGTCGGAAAACTAATTTAAATTTTCCTTACTTTTCTTACATAACATTATATGTACATGAATTCACACTAAAAAGTACATTAAAGGTACATTAGTTGTGTATTCAAAGTGTTTTAAATGTACATTAGATGTACATGTAATTCATATTTAATGTACATTAAATGCACTTCACGTTCCAAATAAAAGATGTAACGGTAAGGGCGCTTACATTCAATGTCCTGGAACTGGAGCACATTAAATGGGATCAGCACATTTTCCGATGGCACTTTATGTACATTTCGTGGGGTCAATTGTTATTTGGGATTTGTTGTATACAGACATCAATCTACTCATAAAGCTCTACCCTGAAAAGCGCTACCACCCATTGTATGCTTGCGAGTGTAGCCACGGTTCTTTTGTTTCTAGGTTCCAACCAACTGAACCAAGTTTCCCATTTGTTCCTTGCTGATTATTTCTGTTGTTTGGCTGAGAAGCAGAGAAACGATAAGTTGGCACCTCTGTGTCAGATGTAGATGTAGAATGCGCATGTGAAATGAGAGTTTGTGTCAAAAATATATGAAAAATTGAGAGAACTTTCGCTCTCTGCAGAGAAATGATAAGTGCCTGATAGAATGGGCATACCAATAAATACAGAGTTCTGAAGTTTTACATATGGCTAATTCGGTATCGAATTTCATCTCTTTCACTCTTTCAATGTGATCTATATTAATATTAAACAAAACATGTTCGTTTCCTAGGTGACATGGTAGTGACAATGTATGGGCTGCCGGTGGAATTAGCCATATACTTTTGACACATTGTTTGAATTCCATCCATGTTTTTTATTTGAGATGCGCATTCTATCAGTGGCACAGTGGATGAAGAAGAGATTTTGGAACGTGTCGTATTGGACGTTGTGGGGATTGCTTTCGCCCATGGAAGTAATCAAAGCTGCTGCTCGGTTTGGCGACTCAAAAAAAATTGTTGATGTGTTGCAGAGGACGCTGTGTGGATCATTTTGAAGAGTGCACACTGCTTACTAAAGAGCCATCTGTCGGAATCTTTTCAACTAATGAAAATTTGTAAGGTAAAAGTCGCAATTTTCTGTAACGTTTTTCTCTTAAAACCTTTAATGAAGACGAATGCTTATGTCGTCATTACATACTTCACCTATTCCCAAACAAAATTGCGGAAACACTTTTGGAGAAAACATTTACATTTGCTAGCAATGTGAATCCAAAAATTTCACTGCAAAGTCAGTCTTTCAGGTTTTCCACTTAATAAACACTTAAATACGCACAACTTTTTCGACCAATGTGCTTGCTCACTTAATCTTTAACTGAATAATCAGAAATGGATAAAAACTTTTTGAGTTGATACATTTGCAAATATTTGTAAACGTCAAAAGTTAACAAAGATGGCGGCTGCAATCATCAACTCAAAACTTTTTGTATCAATTTCTGACTTTTAGAAAATGTTTTCTGCCATTTAAATTAATTATTCAGTTAAAGACTAAGTGAGCAAACACATTGGTCGAAAAAATTATGCGTTTTGAAGTGTTTATTAAGTGGAAAAGCTGAAAGACCGACTTTTGCAGTGAAATATTGGAATTCACATTTCTATCAAATGTAAATGTTTTCTCCAGAAAGTTGTTCCGCAATTTTGTTTGGGAATATGTTAAGTATGTAATGACGACATAAGCATTCGTTTTCATTTAAGACTGTAAGAGAAAGACGTTACAGAAAATTGTGACTTTTTCCATACAAATTTTCATTAGTTGAAAAGCTTCCGACAGATGGCTCTTTCGTAAGCAGTGCGCACTCTTAAAAGAAGTGGAGTAAATACAGCTCCAGATATTTTGGAAAAAGGAACAAGGACGCGCGTCACATGTACCTTTTTAAAGTGTTAACATTCCGATACACAATGTATCCATGTTGTATGAATTACATGTACGATGTATGCAAATTGTGCCACTACACACCACCTGTTAAGCTTTTACGCATTATAAGTAAATCAACAGCACATTACAAGTAGTGTGAATTCAAAAAGTCTTCGTACACTGACACACAAAGGCTAAATGGCAGAAATCCTTTGCTGTATGTTCTAGGCCTTTTTGAATTCACCATATATGAACATCTCTGACACTCGCAAAGCATAAGCGACACTACAACTTTTGCAACTGAGTAGATTTCAACCATGTAGAAACAAACGCTACACAAAACCTATGGGACTTCCTACATTCTTCCAAAGGGTCTAAAACTTGGTTCTGAGGTAATTGAAGTTATAAAAACCTTAATGATTGTTCACGATGTTGAGAAACGTTCGCTTTTCAAACTTTTATATAAAGCAATGCAAGCAAAAGAAGCAATTTTTTAAGTTATCTTTCTTTTGAAAATTGAACTACTTTGTCACTGTAATAAAAGAGACAGAAACGTTGTTTTGTTCAAATTCTTCCCATAAAAGAACCACAATTTATGTTCAACTTCACTATTACCAATTTATGTATCAATCGAGCAAGACCTGAGCAATACTTTTTTTTTAAATAAATAATAGTCGAATCGTTGGGGCAATATATCGATTTCATGTACTAAACCAAAAGGTTTACCTCACGAGTATATAAAAAAAAGTTTACATAAATTCATATATTTTACGATACGAGTTTGCCACCTTACATAATGTTATTATATGAAAGAAGAAAAATCATTTTTCCCTTCCTCATCTTTAATCATACCAGGTCTATGTATGGTCTATATGGTCACACGTGCGTCTTTTCACAAGATGTGTGGTAAGACTATCAACTTTATTTCATGTCGTCTCACATAATGATACTAGAGGAAAATTCTGAGTTTTCCCAGATACCGAGTTGCTTTATGAATGAATGCTCTGTATGGATGAGGAATATTACGTGGAAATATCGTATATAGTGGATGTCTTTTATGGGTGTCATTATGATTATACCTCAGTAGTGTTACACGATTCACCGATAGTCGGTGTTATTACAAAAACGAAAATTATGTAATACTTTCTGTTGAATACTGATACGGCTGATTTCTTTTCCAAAAGGTTGTTAGGTCAGATATTGAGCCCTTTTTGAACCCACATAAAATGTGTTCTAGGTATAGTTCAGAAATTTAATGAAATTTATTAGTGGAAACGTTTACGAATCCGTCTGTAATTGTTTTATTTCGTATTCCGTAGTAAGCGAAACGTTTTATTTATGCTAAGCAGACCCGTGCGAAAGTTGATTAAATCCAATAAAAATCCCTAAAGAATGAAGATCCTATCGTTTTATTTATTTGAGGGAAACGTCGAAAGTACATGGAAAATCTTGTAAAAGGCACAACTAGATGTCATGCCACCAAAGAGTGTGGAATTGGGATACTCCCTTCCTGAGAGCAGTGCTCATCACTCTACCTATGGGGAGTCAGTATGTAAGTGCTTGCCTTCATTATACATGTGGACCAAGACCCTACTAAGACTCTACTGTGCATTTTCTCGTTGCTGATAATCGGGAGCAGTCCCGAATTCAGCATTATACATTGTATAATATACAACCTTCACGTCAGGGTCGTTGCTACACCAGACTTTGAGAGGCGGTGGTGGGGTGGTTGCAACAAAGTTTATATTCATTTATGATTAAGTGAATGGGACAGTCACAGTAGAGTTGTGCGCCGGTCGAAAAATTTCGGTCGCGGCTTCATGAACTTTTTGTTTTTTGTCGTCCGCGGCGTATGCGTCGCTTTAATGATTTTAAAAATTTTTTGAAACAAATTAAGTTTTACTTTGAATGAATTCACCCTCAAAAAACCACGTTTTGACTTCTTTTGACCTCGACAGTGTGTTCGGAACTTCTTGACCAATTTTGCTCATCTTCGAACGCTTCCTCACTTTTTCGATTAACTTGTGAAGAAAGATTTTTCCTCGAAATTCGACAGGTTACAATCGTCGTGGAAAACGCATATGACTCTTCAAACGGGTCCAAAAATTCACCACATAATTTACGGCAATGAGAATTTGCACGACAGGTGAATTTTTGGATGACGTGACTTTTCTTCGTGACGATTATCTTTCTGATAAAACAATCATTTCCCCAGCTATTGATATTACACGCTAGGCGGTATTTCCCTACGGCGGGTGCATAAATAAGAGTGTCTCCCTCCGAAGAATAATCGTTTTATCCGGTGGAAAATATTCCCCGCCGAAGTGCAATAATGCCGCTGGAGATATTTGTTTCGGGTCTTATTTTCCACCGGTCGGAAATTATCCTGTAGAAAATATCCTCCGGCGGGCGTTATTTTCCATCGCAAATAGAGAATTACGCCCCCGGCGAGCACTATTTGTCACCAAATAAGGAAATTATTGTCCGACGGGTGATACTTTCCCTCGGCGGGATATTGTTTCCCTTGGACAAAATTATTATTCCCTGTCGGATACTCTAGTCGGGGGATATTTTCATTCATGCAAAATGATTAATGCACGCCAGGGGAACATATCCCCCGCCTAAAATGTAATATTGCCCGCCGGGGAATAATCGTTTCATCCAAAGGAATGAAATGGATAAATAAATGAATTTATAAAAAAGGAAAATAACCCCAGCCAGCCGGGGGAAAATAACACCCAGGGGGATAATCGTCAGGATGAAATGTCCTGTCACCGAATTCTTGTATGAAAATCCGCCATATAGTGTGGTGTCTCCAGTTATACAGACAGATGAGAAAACCCTTTTACTATATATTAACACCACTTTTTATGGATGCGAATTTCGAAAAATGTTTTGTAAAGAAAATCAAGAATTTTTGATATAATTTTTGCTTCTTGTATTGTCTCGAGTGGTTATTTCAATTAATTGTTGAATGTGCCGATCAAAATACGTTGGCGGCGGCGAAACAATTTTCTTACTTTCGGCCGCGGCGCAAACCGGCGCACTTCCAAAATATTTTAGGCGGCGCGGCGGTAGCGCTCTTTTTTCGCACTTTTCCGGCTGCGGCTCTCGAGCGCATGAGTGTATAACAAAACGAGAAATTACAAAATCCTAAAAATGATGTAGAAATGATGTTAGTTTGATTAAGAGAAAAAAAAGACTGCTCACAATGTCGTAGACAGTAAACATCTTTTCAAAAAACGAATTTCAATAAGTAAAATTCAGCTGCTGTACTTTTCCTTAACGATGTAGCTTTGATGTAATGTTGATGTACTTGATGTAATAACAATGGAGAATTGAAATGCAAAAGTGATGTAGAAGTAATTTAGGATTTCGCTACAGTAATCGTTTTTACATTTCTAAAAATCACTTCTCCATTATTTTTACATCGAGTGCATCAACATTACATCAAAGTAGCATCAAATTAACATAATTTTTAATATTTTGTAATTTGTCGTTTTGAAGTCGTGCATATTTCTACTACTGCTTTGATGGATTATCGTCTACCGGTTAACACCACAGCACAAGACAAGTATTGAGGGCACCTAACCTCGTGTAACCTATATAATTGCCTTCGGATACGGCTCGCACACCCTGTAAGAAGCTTAAGTTCCTTAAAAAAATTGTATCACAACAAAAACCTCTAAAAAGGTAGAGTGTGACGCAGTCCGTAGGTCCGCTTCCAAAATAAATGATATCGCTTGAGGCGACGCTATCGCTATCGTAAAAATTACAGCATTTTTTTTAAACAAAATTACGTTGTGTTAAAAAAATATCGTCACAACGACGAAATAATTTTTCTGCACTTTCAGTTTTTGCGCTGCAAAAATTTGACTTTTGTTTCTTATTGCGTAGATTGTTTAAGGTAAATTTAAATTTTTGCGCGTAAAAACTGAAAGTGTTGAAAAATTATTCCGCTGGTGGGTCCGGCATTTGTGACGCAATTTTTTTAAGACAACTTAATTTTGTTTTAAAAAAAGCGCTGTAATTTTTACAGGAAATTAAAATTTTTAACTTCTGCGTATTATCAGCGATAGCGTCACCTCTTAGCCCTTTTGTTGTGCTATCAGTCGTTTTGGAAGTTTTCAGTTGTTGCCAAAATTAATATTTTTTGAAAAAATTTTTCTCCAAAAAAAATTTTCTCAGAAAAGAAAATTTTCTTAGAAGAAAAATTTCTCCGAAAAAAGTTTTCTCTACAAAAAATTTTTGGAGAAAAATTTTTTTGGAGAACATTTTTTTGGGGAAATATTTTTTCGAAAAAATTTTTGGAGAAAAAATTTTTTCGAGACAATTTTTTTCGAGACAATTTTTTTTCGATGACAGTTTTTTTCGGAGAATTTTTATTAAAAAAAGAGTTTTCCCCAAAAAAAAATTTTTCTTCAACAAAGGTTTTCAGAAAAAATTTTTCTGAAACTAAAATTTTCTCATAAAAAATATCTCCGAAAAAAATTTCTTCAAAAAAAGTTTTTCTTCAAAAAAAATTTTCTCAGAAAAAAAATTTCTCCTTAAAAATTTTTCTTAGAAAAAATTTTTTCTCCAATGAAACTCTATAACTTTCTAGAAGAAACCATCTCTCTAAGTGTTGTCATTCCGAAGCTAAAATTCGAAAACCAAAAAAAAAAGCCTAATTTATTGCTTGAGAAAATTCAAGATGGCGCCGGTTTGACTCCTGGCAGCCATTTTCTTAAGATCCCAAAAAATTCTCCTGATTGAACTCTATAACTTTTCCGAAGAAACCAACTCTTTAGCTATTGTCACTCCGGAGCTAAAATTCGAAAACTCCGAGCATTACCTAAAAAACCCTCAAAATTGACCACTTTTCCACATGCCACGGCTTTTCCAGAACTTTCCCGGAAAAGCGGCATATGAAATTTTTCATTTATGGCCGAGACTGACTGGAAGATCGGCTGTCTAGTTCTCGAGATCGAAAATTTTTAATAGATAGAACACAGATAGATAGGTAGATAGAAACCGACAGATCAGAAAAAAAGTTTTCCATAATGATGAGAAGAATAGAAAAATTGATTCTCCGTACAAAAATGTCATGTTTCAACTGATTTTAATGAGTGTGGGCTCGTTGGAAAGCCGCTGCGACGTAGTTTTTTTTAAATAATTTGAAGGAGGACGGAAGCGAGGGAAAAAAACTCAAAAGTTCGCGTATATGTGGCTCCTTTTTCTAAAGGTTTTTGGATGGAGTTTTTTGGGTTTGTGGACGCTTTTTTCGGGTGTGGGAACTGCGTCACGCCCTCCGCTACCGCTGCGGGCATGATTGAAAATTCAGTGAGAAACTATTTGTCGAATTTAAAAGAGAGTGGACCAACGAATCAAATAAAAAATTCATGAGATACCCATTTCACCTATAAGTCGACAATAAGCTAACACAGATGTTGTCGAAAGAATGTAAATAGTATAAACTTCTCATAAGCTTTTTATCGCTAAAATTTCAATGTTGCTTCTGACAACCTTAACATGGCGAGGTGTTGATTACTATTCAACATTCATTTCATCATTCATTCGGATATTAAAATTCTGGAAGAATCTGCACTTATAAAAAGCAAACCAAATCCAATCACACAAACTTTTGTCGAACCAACTTCTGTCGCCAAAAACAAACGTTTCCATTCATCACTGTTAGTTACCAGTATCCACATATCAAGCATTTTTTATTTAATCGAAAAGTGTTTAGAAGAGAAAATTGAAAACCACTCAATGTGCAGTTGAGTACAAAGCTACCATTGGAATTTGTGTTTATTTTATATATACGTGAAACGATTTTGATTGACCGCTGTCGTTTGCTATGTCGTTGAAAATAATTAGAAAAGTTCGCGTTGAAAATGTTATTGTTTAGTGCGTTAACACATTTTTCATTAAAATCTTATTTATGCGGAAATTTTAATCAAATAAAATTTATCATGATGCTAACGACTTTTTATTCATTTATTATAACGATTTTTCATGATTTACATATAGCGCGTACAAAAATTCTATTTTCTTTCGCTGCTGATGTTAACTATACCTCAGATGTCAAGTCATGTTTGGATTCTTACAGTCGACTTGAATCAAAACAACTTGCAACGGAATTTTCTTTCTTTTTTATTGCATAATTTCTCACCATGAAGAAAATAAACGCGACAGACGATCACTTTTCTTTGCGCTTAAAAAAAAATTAGATATCGTCGCTTATATTCGAAGTGAATGAAAAGACAGTGAGCTGCTTATTCTGCTTACGTCCTTCCATTTTTTAATGCAAAACCAACGACATCCCACACTTACTACGTTAATGCAGCGAGCTTTATTACTTACGCGACGGGCTAGATTACGTTCAAGGTCGCAATGGTCACCTATTTTATTATCGAAAAGACTCCTTATATGACATTATATGACAATATATAGAAGAGATTATTTGCACAATGTGCAAATAGCCAACAATATATAGAAGAGACTATTTGTACATGGAAAGACGTAACATTCAACCAAAACTCTTACACAATGTAATTTTTCATCAATTTTATAATATGTACATGATATGTATTTGTACATGTATGTATGGTAGACCTATCCAAAATTCTGTGTTGTCGAAAAGTTAGGGAGCCCGCCCGGAAAACGGTGTCAAATGGTCCACCGAAAAAAAGTTTCTATGGATCGGATGAAATCCGAAGCGATTTAATTGGTGCTCAATGGCGTTAAAGGAGAAAAATGACCGAAATCCGATCATCAATATCTTCGTCGGCAAGTGTCCGAATATTCTTGTTAATGAGCTTGTCTTCTATGGTTTTTCTTGCTCTAAAAATTGTTCCTAAGAAGCTTGACTCTAAAGCAATTCCCAGTATGACTTTCGCTTAATTGAATTAGATACAATTTTTGCAAAAATGCTGCACTACTTTAGTCGTATGGAAATGAATCCCTTTCCAGTCTAGCTTCTATGAAACAATTTTTAGAGGAAGAAAAACCCTAGAAGACAAGCTCATTAACACTTGCCGACGAAGATATTGATGCTCGGATTGCGGTCATTTTTCTCCTTTAATGCCATTGAGCACCTATTAAATCGCTCCGGATTTCATCCGATCCATAGAAACTTTTTTTCGGTGGACCATTTGACACCGTTTTCCGGGCGGGCCCCCTAACTTTTCGAAAACTTAATTTTTCCATAAATTTTTGGACAGGTCTAATGTATGGTGGCTAACGAAAGTAGGGAACTTTTCCTTTTACGAAATGTCACAAAAACTAGGTGGCTAACGAAGCCGGAAAAAGTTTCCTTTTAAGAAATGTAACAAAAACTAGTTGGCCTACAAAACTAGGAAATTTGCGCTTTAATGAAAAGCCCCGAAAACTAGGTGGCTAACGAAGCAAAGGAACTTTTCCTTTTACGAAATGTCATCAAAACTAGGTGGCCAACGAAGCAAAGGAACTTTTCTTTTACGAAATGTCAGAAAAACTTGGTGGCTAACGAAGCAACTTTTCATTTTACGAAATGTCACAAAAACTAAGTTGTTCACGAAGCTGGAAAACTTTTTCTTTTAAGAAATGTAATGAAACGAAATTGCGCTCTAATGAAACGTCACGAAAAGATAGTTGACTAACGAAGCTAGGGAACTTTTCCTTTTACAAAATATCACAAAAACTAAGTGGCAAGCTTTCAATAAAGCGAAAGGAAAAGATATCGGAAGCATCGAAGCAAGAAGGGCTGCTCAACGAGCTTATAATAAGATCCTTCGTAAAAGCAAAAGAGTCAAATTCCAACAACTTTGTAACACAGTTAATTCAACATCAGGAGCATCTCGTCTATTTAAATCGTTGTCTAAAAATTCAACCAACCCGTTAGGCTCACTAAAGCTCCCATCTGGAGAATTTACAGATTCTCCAGAAGCTACTCTTCACCACTTACTGGAACTTCACTTTCCGGGTAGCTCTATTTCCAAAACACAACTTAATCAGGAAGCACTATTTCTTAATCCATCTACAGATGAGAAAAACCTAGAAATAGCGAAATCAGTTGTATCTAGAGAAAACATAGCCTGGGCATCTCATTCAAATCGGCAGGAGAAGACGAAATTTTTCCTGCTCTACTTCAAAAAAGCGCTGATTTAATCATTGACTCGCTTTACGAGTTATTTATCGCTAGTATTCGTTTTCAATATATTCCAACATGTTGGAGGGGAGTGCGAGTGGTCTTTATACCGAAGCTAGGACAGTTATCCTATTCCTTAGCGAAAGCTTTTCGACCAATAAGTTTAACTTCCTTTGTGCAAAAAACGGTGGAGAAAATAATTGATCGACACCTAAGAGATGGTATACTCAAAAAATTTGAAATTCATCCCCAACAATACGCTTATCAGCCGGGCAAATCAACTGACGCTGCCCTGCATCATCTCGTGCATAGGATCGAAAAAACATTTAGCCAAGATGAATATGCCCTGGGTTGTTTTATTGACATTGACGGCGCATTTAACAACATGATATTTAATGCCATAAGGAAAGCTTGTCTGGCCCATAGAATCAACTTTACAGTTACTACGTGGATCATGAGAATGCTTAAAGATCGGATTGTAACCACGTACCTCAACTCCTCAAAAGTTTCGGTATATGTAACTAAAGGTTGTCCCCAAGGAGGTATTCTTCCCCCTTTACTTTACTGTCTGGTTAAAGATAGTTTACTAAAGCTCCTTAACGACTCAGGCTTTTACTCTCAAAGTTTTGCCGACGACCTTACGATACTCTTAGCAGGAATCTGCTTGTCAACCCTCTCACACTTGATGCAATCAGCTCTGAATCTTATCGAATGTTGGTGCGAAAGCAATGAACAAACAGCGAACCCAGACAAAACGAAACTGATTTTGTTTACCCGAAAGAAGAAGATCGTTGGTTTTCAAAAGCCAATATTCTTCGGTAAAGAAATAGAATTGTCAGAATTCGTAAAATTTTTAGGAGTCCTACTAGACTCCAAGCTATACTGGATAATCCACTCAAACCACGTAATCCAAAGAGCCATAGTATCTCTATGGCAGTGTCGGCGGCTATTCGGCAACGATTAGGGGCTTAGTCCCAAAGTACTTCATTGGATTTATACTTCCATAGTAAGACCCAGACTTTGCTATGCTGCCGTAGTTTGGTGGCCGAGGTGTGAGCTGAAAACAGTACAAAACCAGCTAACGAAGCTACAAAGACTAGCACTCCAGAGACTAGCGAACCACTCCATCAGTAGCGCTTGAAGCATTATTGAATATCGAACCCTTACATATCCACATTGAATCCCTCGCACGATCCACGCTCTTGAGACTTAAACAGTCTAACTTACTGAGGAGTGACACAAATTTTGGGCATTCCAAGTTGTGGTCAATTATGTCGAAGCAATCACCTGAACTCAATATGCCTTGTGACCGGATTATACCAGTATATAGGTTTGAAAAATCGTTTACTATCAACATTCCTGAGCGAGAATATTGGTCTAGATCAACCGCAACCCCAAATGAAAACATGTCATGGTTCACCGATGGCTCGCGAAACAACAACCTTACCGGTTCAGGAATTTTTTGCCCAACGTACGGTAAAGAATTCATTGTACCGTTAGGCAAGTATATGACCGTATTTATCTCAGAAATAAATGGAATTCTAGAATGCTGCAGAGTAATTCTTGAACACCACAACGCAAGCTCTCTGCCCATTAACATTTACACAGATAGCCAAGGAGCGATAAAGACACTAAATGGCTACAAGTTCTCGTCTTCTATAACGCTTGAATGCCGAGACTCTCTGCAAAAACTGTCAGAAACAAACCGAGTAACGTTAACTTGGGTCCCAGGTCACTCAAATATTGAGGGAAACGAAAAAGCTGATGAGCTAGCACGATTAGCTTCCAAAAATCGTTTCATTGGTCCCGAACCAGCTATGGCCGTCTCCTACTCGACACTTCAACGAGTTATTTTTGACTGGAAAGCTCAAAGATTCAAACAACACTGGAATTCTCTAAGTACAGCAAGACAGGCAAGAAATTGCATAAAAATAAACAACAAAAACGCAAAATATTGCCTATCACTCAACAGAACCAATCTGAAAAAATTAACAGGTATCCTATCAGGACACAGCCCTCTTAAAAAGCACCTCCACACAATAGGTGCGTCGAACGACCCTAGTTGTGATATGTGCGGTGATATAGAAACCACGGAACATTTTCTTTGTCAATGTCCGGCTTATATAAGGTCTCGAGCATTACATTTAGGCTCGTACACTATCAACTATAACTCTATTTGGAGCATCGCTCCAGCGAATATCCTCAAATTCATCAACAAATCTAAAAGACTTTAAAAACTGTGGGGATGCACAACCATTTGAGGCTTAGGTGCAGGAGTTATTCCATCCACTTAATCTAATCTAATCTATAAGTGGCAAACAAAGTTGGAAAACTTTTCCTTTTATGAAATGTCACAAAAGCTAGTTGACTAACGAAGCTAAGGAACTTTTCCTGTTAGGAAATGTCACGAAAACTAAGTGGTTAACGAAGCTGAGTAACTTATACTTTTACAAAATGTCACAAAAACTAGGTGGATAACAAAGCTATGAAATTTCGTAAAAGGAGAGCCCCTCTAGTTTTGTTAGCCTGATTCATTTAGAAGTACTTACCGACAAGCTCACGCTCTTCAGTCATATGCAACGTGTTATATTGAACACTCAACAAATCCTTTTAGAGAATCATTAACAAACGAATCTTCAATATAGAGAATATTTCCTTTTAGAAAATGTCAGAAGAACGAGATGGCGAATAAAACTAGGAAGGTTTTCCTTTTGAAAAGTGCTATAAAAGCTAGGTTACGTAACGAAGCTAAGGAAGTTTTCCTTTTACAAAACGTCACAAAAAGTTTTTGGGTAACGAAACTAGAATTACTACGAATGAAGGGAACATTCGTCTAATATGTGCAAATAGCCAATATATGAACGAAGTTTTAAAAAAGCAGGCTAATGAAAAAAAGGGATGCAAGATAATTTTGACATTTGTGCTTTTGTAAAACTTCGTTCATATAGAAGAGACTATTTGCACATTGTGCAAATACATTTTTATTTCCCAGCATACTTACATTAAAGTATTTGTCTAAACAACAATTTATAATTTAATTAAAATCACACTAAATAAAAAATCTCCTCCATTTTCTCCGTCACTGAATCTTGAAAGGTACCCATTATTGACGCGGCGTTAATGGCCATGCTGATTCTTTGTTAAAGGAATGACCTCGTTCTGGATTCATTAGTTTTCGACGTTATTCGTTTGCATAAGGCTTTGAAGGATTTCATAGCTTCCGAACCCCATGGACCGAATGTCTCCACTGAGAAAGGCACGAAGTGGTAATTCTGATCGATGAGTGTTTTATGTTTATTTGTTTTTACTCTTGCTCTGTTCTTAGCCGCGTTGCCGGCTTTCCTGAAACTATGTTTGACATTACAAGGCGCCAGGGTGTCCGTGCAGATGGTGTCCCATATAAGAGAACTACCCTAACACGGAACTAGACTTAACCCATCGACTCTTTTGCTGTCATCTCTGTAGACGCCTGGTGGTTCCAATTTTGATGGTATGTCGGCTGAAGCCAACGCTTTCTTAATGATCCAATTCAGCTCAGCGTGACGTGACGTGAGATTCGACTAGCACTTTTTTTGCAGCTGAGTCCGTGTCGTCCTTTTTTGTCCACTTTAGCGCCGCAGATGCAAGTATGTGCTACGCATACATCTAGACCCAATCGTAGATATACTATGATTCTGAAAATGTTGTTTTGTGTGCAAATAGCCGAAGGTAAATAGAAGAGACTAGAGAGTTTGGGCAAAGCGACTTATAGCCAAATTTATAACATATACATATAGCTATAAGTAATAAGCTATATGTTTACGTTAAAAGTTACAAGTTTACGTTTGAGTTATAAGTTTATAGCCCAGGTCAGTATTGTAACTGACCAAGATCAGTTCTGATCAGTTTCAAAACTGATCCGGATCAGTACTGATCAGTTTCAAAACTGATCCGGATCAGTAATGATCAGTTTCAAAACTGATCCGGATCAGTACTGATCAGTTTCAAAACTGATCCGGATCAGTACTGATCAGTTTCAAAACTGATCCGGATCAGTACTGATCAGTTTCAAAACTGATCCGGATCAGTACTGATCAGTTTCAAAACTGATCCGCATCAGTACTGATCAGTTTCAAAACTGATCCGGATCAGTTTCAAAACTGATCCGGATTAGGACTGATCAGTTTCCAAACTGATACGGATCAATACTGATAAGTTCTAAAACTGATACGGATAAATAATGATCATTTTTAAAACTGATACGGATAAGTACTGACCACTTTCAAAACTACTAATTCAAATCAGTTTTGAAACTGAACAGTTCTGATGCGGATCAGTTTTAGAACTGATCAATACTGGTCTGGATTAGTAACAATACTGATCTGGGCTATAAACTTATAACTTATAACGTAAACTTGTAACTTTTAACGTAAACATATAACTAATTACTTATAGCTATATGTATATGTTATAAATTTGGCTATAAGTCGCTTTGCCCAAACTCTCTACTATTTGCACAATATGCACAATTAGTCTCTTTCCTTTATTTTTGAGTATGACACGAAAATTCAGCCTCAGGTGCAGTAATTTTATTAGACTTCACGTGACTTCACCCGATTTTGAATTTTGTCAATGTGATTAACCTTAATTGTCTGAAATTTTGGAATGAAGTAGGCCGAAAAGGAGAGGAATAAATACTGCCTGTGAAAGCAATTTCCATATTTTCTTACGTGTCAAAGTACATCATCGTGTGTTTTAGTTTAATAGATTTCCTTTATGTTTCGAGATAAACAAAATATCATGTTTCGAACGGTTAAGTATTTTTCCCATCTAGCTTTTACGCAACTAATTTCCAAAAACCGTTGTTAAAGCAGAACAATAAAAGAAAATTTTAAACAAAATATTATTTTTGGCTGAACGTTACCATCCAACACATTAACCGATAGAATATATTTACAATTTTAATTACCTTCACGTCAACCGGTGTGGAAATATTGTTTTCGAGAACAACTACAAATTGAACTATTCTGTTCCTTTAATCAAAATCATGTGCTCTGTTTATTTTGAGCATCATGCGTGTAAACTTTAATGTTCAGTTTGCAATTTAGATGGGACAGAAGTAAATAAACACAATGTTTTAGCGTAAAAAAATACGTTGGCTGAATTTATCATGCTGCAAACAATGATCAGTGTGTGTATGCTATATGAATATATTATTTTGTCTCTCCACTTGTAATAGATGTAATGTGTAAATCCAGAGCTATGTTCAGAATATATGCTCAGCGTAGTCCTGTCTATACGTTAACTATACATGTGCTTTACTTACTAGCATAAACGAAAGAAAAATATAAAATTTAGAAGAATTCATTCTTCCACCAAAGTGCCAAAGTTAAATAAAACTTCGAGATAACCACTAGGTAATTTTATTTTATGGATTGTTAGTTGATAAAGAGTGAAGATTAAATACGTCGCGTTTTACAAATTTCTTTCGAAAACTAAAGCATTTTCCACTTCTGTACCTCACTTCGAAATTCGTTGAAGATGGCCCACTTCTGAGCAAACTGATGTCAACCCAAACTCTAATACAAAGGTACTCTGAGGATCGTTTACTGAAATAACTGTTGAAAACAGAATTTTGAACGGAATATCTTAGGGGAAACCATTCGAGCATTTTAGCGGGCTTTGTGCTCGATTCGTCCTTCTCTACCTAATCCCCATTCTAAACATATCTCAACCATAGCTGTAGTTGAAAACCAATTGTAATATTTGTAACAGAGAGGATATTAAAATAACTCGAATACTAGGGATTGCAATACCGATACCGGAATCCCGAATACCGGGATACCGGAATCCCGAATACCGGGATCCCAGACCATTTTCACAACTCGAATACCGGTATTAGAAGCCGCATAATACCGGTATTCACAGTGCAAAAAATGTACCTAAAAAACTTCGTTTTAACACAAAATACGAATTAGAAATTCACCAGTTTGGAATTGAAGGTTCGTGACCTTGATTCGTTGACTAGCAAAACACTTGATTGTGAAAATGCTCAACCTGTCAAGTCGAGTTAATGTTTCTTTTTCGATTTACTGCCACTATTTACTGCGTAATTCCACGAAAAAAGATAAGATGATGATGATAGAAATATGTGAAAGAGAATTTTGATAAAAAAGAAAGTTCATTCATGCTGGATTGTGAGACCCGTTGGAACACAATGTGCTATATGTACGAAACTCGGAACAGAGATTCCCAACGATGAAATCGAACGGACCAGTGACACTGGCTGACTTGTAGAAAGAAGTATTGAGTAACCATCCGACATTCCATCAAAAATTTTCATTTCAAACGAATTTTTCATTTTCCTTCAGCTGAAACCAAGATCACATTAAAAAAAATCAACTCAAGGATAGTCCGCAAAGGGTTTCCTTAAAGTCATAGAAAGAGAAATGACTGTCTTGGATGACAGTAGTGGACGAGGCGTTAATTTGGAAAAATTATACTGCCGCTCATTGGCCGTCAAGCCAACCAGCTTTGATGGGAAACGTGCATTATCGAATCCTGGATCGTTGTGTACAAAAGTGAAATCGCGTATTAGCGATAAAACCCTTAGATGCATTGGCATTCATAAGAAGTTGTTTTCAAAGTTTGAAAAAATAAAATTTATTTTTTTAGTGTGTCTATCTATTCCTTTTAAAAATCGCATTTGTTTTCGTTTGTGTTTTCATTAGAGTGAAGTCAATACCGAAATACTGGTATTACGATTTTGGCTCGGTATTGCAAACCCTATCCAATACCCAGACATTGAAGTTGAGAGTTTAGAGAATCACGTCCACTAGCAGGTAAACACCGCCTAGGAGGTCAAGTCGAAGTTTCTGGAATAAAGCAGCACCAAATGTAAGTGAAGCTACATATAAAATTCGAAAATTGTCCATTCATTTCTGCAGCATTGCCTTGAAAGTCAATCGGTACTTTACTTGACAACAGCGCATTTAGAATAAAAATAGGCTTGCAGTTGGGTTTGGATATCGTTTCCCCCCACATTTGCGTTTGTGGTTCCCGAGTGGAAAAGAATGGTCACCATAGGCATTAAACGAGAACTTGCATCAGCTGATGTACCATCAAAGTTGGAAACTCCAGGCTTAGTCAGAGACGATGGCAAAAGGGTGGACGGAATGACGGTGGTCCCTTGAAAGGACGCTCATATGGGACACAACATGCATGATACCTTCGCGCCCAGCCACATAAAATTTAGTGAAAAGGAAGCAGTAGCGGCAGCTGAGTACAAGGTTAAAAGAAAATGTAAGGCATTGAGAGTTGTCTGTTGCTTCGAAGATGCAATGGCATGACGTAGCCACAATATCGTCAAAAACAGAACTTATATTTGATTTATCAAAAATAAATATGTAACTCAAAACATGAAAAACTCCTAAACATGAAACTTACTACGATCTAATTACGGATAATAATTTGATCAACCAGAATTACAGCTTTGTCCCCTTCGCGGTTGAGACAATGAGTCCGTGGTGTCACGAAGCGATAGACGTTTTTAGGGCTCGGACTGTTCCAGATTTCGTGTCAAAAATCGTTTTCACCACACACACACTTGTTGCTTTCGTTCCAAAAACCGTTTTCACCTCGCTTTCACCACAGCTATATATACGTGGTGAAAACGATTTTTGAAACGAACCACGGCCCAAAGCATTTCTGATGCAGAGGCTAAGCTTGGCAGTGCAGCGGGGAAACGCAGCAGCGGTCATGGGAACGTTCCAAGAAAACTCAAGTTTTTTCCCGCTCCTATCGTTTTCTGGTATGCTGTCAGTTTATCAAATTTATCAAATTAGGTTGGTACCAATGATGCTGCTGTAATTAAATATTCGTGCGAATTATTTGAGGCTATCAATCATTTACACAAAATCACTGCTTGAATGCTATTATCCAAAGTTGTAGAAGATGGGTTATTTGATACCAGTATTCAAATCCGGCAACAAAGCTGATGTTGGTAACTACCGTTGTGTGTCTTTGTCTCCAAACTTTGCTAAAGCGTTCGAGATGATAGTTTTGGAGCAACTAAAATTCAACATTTTCCCACACTCATCACCTACTCAACATGGCTTTTTCCCGGGTAGGAGAGTCGAATCTAATTTGATGAAATTATCAATTTTGGTCCACGATTCTTTTAAAAACAGCGAACAAACGGACATATTCCTTGCAGATATCCACAGAGCCTTCGATGTTATACGATCTGTTCGATTGGTAAACAAGAGGTCAGATGATAAATACCAACTCTGCAATTCAATTCTACTCTGGTTTTGCTCCTTCTTATCGCGTCGGAAACAGATGGTGAAGATAAACTCAGTCAAATCGGATATAATTGATGTTCTTTCTGGAATCGGTCAAGGCTCAATACTGGCTGCCCTTTTATTCGTAATCTACTTCAACGATTCTGATGGTGCTCCTGGTCCCACAGGAGACATTAATCTTGCAGACGACAAAAAGCTAGTTCACAACAGTATTTCTACCATCGATGATACTCACTGCATGCAAGAATCAATCAATAATTTTGTGAAATGGTGCTCCGACAACGACTTTGAACAAATATTTTTGACATTTCAATGCTTGAGTTTAGGTCATTTCTCACCTTTATAGCCATTGAGCGCTATTTGAATCAGATCAACTCTCGTTTGTCCCAAAAAAACTTTTTATCGGGCACATACCAAAGACCGTTATTTGGACTTCTCAATTTTTCCATACATTTTTGACCTTCCTACAGTGAAGAAAAGACCTGGTGTGGAATTGTGTCATATCTCTACAGTCTACAATACACAGAAAATAAAATGGCGTAAACGAGCATTTCTGCTTTCTATTATCACCAAAATTACGAAAACATTTAATTTTTTGTGACACTATCATTCTTCTCAGTCACATTATCATAATTTCAAAAATGTGATAAAAACATAAAACTTTATGACTTTCTGCGCCAACTTGTCATCTCCATAATGTGACTCTATTTGTTCTGCACAATAAAGTTATCGAGTTTACATCGAAACCGTTAAAAAAATCGCATATTTTGTATTATTTGTTACAACCGGCGCCGATGTGAAAAAGGAGTTGATTTTTCTTCAATGAATATTGAAGGCTTGTATATGAAATCATCCAAAATAAAATGATTTTCTCATTTCTCTAACGAGTGAAAACTGTAAAAGTTTTCTTTTATATTGCTACACTCATAGCAATTAACTAATTGCTCGTAACTATCATGTTTTCAGTATCCATGTAACTTATGATAATACAAATATTGACAAAAAAGTTCAGGCATTTAGTGTGTCGTTGACTTATATATGTCAAAGTATACAAAATTTCATGATGAAGTGCAGAAACACATCATAATGACGAAATTGTCGTGAAATTGTATATAATTTGACATAAGCCTTCGCCACACTACATGTTTCTCACAAGCACAGCTTATGTTTGGAGTAACGACACTTTTACACTGTGATATTTATGTGTGATTCTGTAATCGATAGTGAATGGTTAACACGTGTGCGTTCGTTCGAAACTCAACCGCAGACGTTGTATTCCGATTGTTAGATTTAAAAACAAAGCAAAGCTGATTGAATCGGTCCAAGTCATGTGAAGGGCATTGTTGGGAGGTGCCGATATTCTACTCCTACAAACTTTTTCATTTTTTTTAATCTACAGTGGTTTATTGTTTTCTAGAGAGAAAGCGTCCTGGTCCCGCTCTAAGACTCTCAAAACGTTACAAATATTAAAGGTAAAATATCTCTTCCAATGGTTGCGCTGGAATTGTGACCATTATGCAAGCGACATTGAACCGTTGTATTGCCTACTAGTTTCGATCCTATTACATCTCATAGATGGTTCTGGGTTTGTCGCACAGCTTACCACTGGTACAGTAAAAACTTTCCGGTAATGAAAGGATCTCAAAAAATAGAACCTCATACAGCGAAACTAGTAAACAATGATCTAGCCTTTAGCTCTTCATAATATACATTATTATAGAATATTATTTGTGAACATTTTTCGATCATCCTTTTAAACTTGGATGAACAACGATTCAACCAATTTTCTCAGCTTTTATTTTGAGCCGTTCTTGAACAGTGATAACATAGAACTAATTATGTGACGATTATGTACGGAAACGAAAACTTGTTTGCGGAAGTTATTAGTTGTTTTAGGGTGATTTAGGTATCGATTTTATTGAAATTCTTAAAAATGCTATTAGAGGTCTGGCACTTAATTTCTCTTTTGTAAAATTTTAGCGCCAATTTTTCATGTATTCGCATAAGTTGAGGAAAATATGATTTACCACTTCTACTTTCCCAGTCAGAAGACTGTCCTCGTAAAATAGCTATCTGTAACGTATTTCCAACATTATTTGCATAGCTAAATTTTCCGCTATAAACACGTACATTATAAATATAGCAAAAACATCTTGTTCCATACAATCATGTTATGAAATTCTAATGACCCATTTTTTCCACAAACATACAACTCAGAAACGTCTTTCGTACCAAAGAGATGATTGTCATTGTCATGAGATGATTGTCATTGATTTTATAGACGATAGAATCAGGCGCGCCAATTTCTTGGTAGCGTTGGGTGCTGATGCTGAAGCACCCGACACTGAGATTTGTTGGATGCGTAGCATCCAACGGAATCCTGTTTACCTTAGTAATAGAAAATGTGACTCTTACATATTTTCACACCTAGTGTGCTAGAAATTTTCCTAAATTATCAACGACGCCATCAAAGTCCTCAAGAATTTCGTGACTCTGGTCTTTGAATGGTAAACATACGACTATAAATGGGAACACGGCTAGGTTAGGTCTCCTGAACCTGAACTGAAAATGCCAGAACCTGTTTCGATCTAAATCTAATTCAATCAATTTCGACCTGACCCGAATTTAAGAAGAATTGAGAAATCTTCACTCTTAGGACTGGAAGTTTGAGAAGACTTTAATCTTAGAATATCTACAGGCGTCCTTAATTTTAAAGTACAGCACTAGGGAATGGAAAATTAACTCTAATTTTTTGAAAATGAGATCTTGAAATGCTCTTGTCACTTAATCGTCAATTATCATCATCATCATCAAACTTTATAGACCATTATTACCTTTCGGTCTGAGGTCTTTATGACGAAACCCCCGAATGGTGAACTATCGCTCTCCATGCCCTTCTATCGCCCGCCAAGGAGATGGTTTGTTCGCCCCGTTGGAAGTCCCCTAACTTCTAAATCTGATCTAATTGAATCCAACCCCTTGGCCTAACACCCGGGACCTGTGCATCCAAGATCCTTTTGGGTAGCCTGTTATTGCCCATCCTTTGAACGTGCCCGAACCAGCGCAGACGACTAGCCCTCGCCGCCTCCTCCACTGATGAAATCCCTAAATTTTCCCTAATGTCGTCGTTTCTGATATGATTATCCCACTGCTCCCTCCTATTAACCTTCGCTATACTCCTAAGAACCCTCATATCAGAAACTTCCAGGTCATGCACGAGATATCCGCTGTCAACCCAACTCTCACTACCATAGAGAATCGTCGGCCGGAATATTGACCTGTGAATAGCTAACTTTGTTTCGCTACTTAATTCACTTTTGTTGAACACGTGCGACCTCAACTGACTGGCCACCGCGTTTGCCATTTTCCTCCTTTCGTCAAATTCCCTAACTAACTTGCCATCCTCTGAAAAAATGGTTCCTAAGTACCTGAATTGAGAAACCTGCTCCAGCTCCTCCACATTTAAATTGCAAGCAATCTCCTTCCTAGATTTGCCAACATGCATAACCTTAGTTTTCCCTACACTTATCCTCATCCCATACTCCTCACATGCAGCATTCAGGCAGTCGATCCCACCCTGTAAATCCGTGGTATTATCTGCCAACAGAATCAAGTCATCCGCGTAGGCCAGGATTTTCATTATTACCTCACCCACCTCGACATTTCCCTGCAAGTTTGCCCGCTTGATGATTTTGTCCATGAAAATTATGAACAGAAGCGGGGAAAGACAACAACCCTGACGAACGCCCTCCTTAACCTCGAAAGACTCGCTAATTTCGCCATCCATTCTTATCGCGGCCCTGCTACCTGAGTAAATACTCTTAATGACACGCAGTTTTTTTTTAATTACGTTTATTTATCATTCCTTTACAAGAAGCGTGTGGAATACAATTTATTAAATAAACAGTAAGAAACAGTAAGTAAACCCCCATTGATACCGTACTCGCTAAGAACCCCGAACAGCTTCTGCCTTGGTACCCGGTCGAATGCCTTCTCCAAGTCGATGAAGCATAAGTATAAGTCCCTGTTCTTTTCATAAAGCTTTTCGATAGTCTGTCTGAGGCAGAAAATCTGATCCTGACATCCCCTTTTTTTTTTTTTTTTCTAAGGGTGAGGAAACCTTCATAGGCGCCTGGTCGTTTGACGACCCAGGTAGTGTTGGATTCCATCTTTCGATGACCTACCAACTAAAACCTTCCTTATTCTCCATGCTCTCGTCTCCCGGAACCGCCTCACGGCATTACTTCGGGGAGGGGCTGTGCTTACGCACTTACTCTCTCAGCAGCTCTTCGTTGCTCCTCTCTCCATTCATTTTGTTGCTTCCCCATTATCTTCGCAACCACGTCATCTGCCACTTTCCACACCTCCTCATCGCGACACATCTCTGACACTATGTTATCGGCACTCATATCTGGCCTGCTCGCAGCTATCAGCGCACATCGCTCCTGTTCGAAACGGGGGCAGGCGAACATCACGTGCTCCGCCGTTTCCTCCTCGTTACGACATGACGTGCAGAAGGCTGACTCTGCGAATCCACACCTATGCAGGTACTTTCTGAAGCACCCATGACCCGACAGGAACTGAGTCAAATGGAAATTTACCTCTCCGTGCTTCCTTTCTATCCATGTGGTTACGTTCGGAATGAGCCTATGTGTCCACCTTCCTTTGTCCGTGGAGTCCCACTCCCGCTGCCATTGTCTCAGTGAGTTTACTCTTAATCGCGACCTGACTTCTTTTCTGTTTTGGCCGTCAATTTCCTTCAGTCTGTGGCATTCACTATCTTCTATCAGCGTTATGCATATTGGCATCATTCCGGCTATTACACACACCGCTTCCAGGGAGATCGTTCGGTATGCGCTAGCTACCCTTATGCTTGCCAATCTATGAGCTTTGTTCAATCTCTTCCGGTTCCTCTTCGTGTCCAGCGCCTTTATCCACGCTGGTGCCGCGTATCGCAACATCGATAGGGTAACGCTTGCTTGAAGCCTCCTTATACTGCTGCGCGGTGCAAACCTATTCGGCATCATCCTAGCCAGTGCTGCGTTGGCTTTCATTGCCTTTTCGCACGCGTAATCCACATGGCTATTGAATTTTCTGCGGACATCCAGCATGACTCCGAGGTATTTCAATTGTCGAGTGGATGTGACTTCATTGCCTTCGATGTTCAGAACGATCTGTCCAGTCTTTCTGCAATTACTAACTAGCATGATCTCTGTTTTTTGGTGAGCCAGCTTGAGCTTTGCCTTTGTCATCCAGCTTTCGACTGTTTCGAATACCTCTATCGTGACCACTTCCACCTCCAACTTTGACGTTCCGGACCCCGTGAGGATCAGGTCGTCGGCAAAAGCAATCGTCGTTGCACATCTTGGCAGTGTCAATCGTAACGCCGCGTCATACATTGCATTCCACAGCGTTGGTCCCAATATGGATCCCTGAGGTACTCCAGCCGTGATGTCTACCATCTTTTGTCCTTCCGTGGTATCGTACGTTAGCACTCATCGTTCGAAGTAGCTTTTAATTATCATGCAGATGTAATCGGGAACTCTCATGGCATGTAACGCCTTAGCTATCTCCCTCCAGCTTGCGTTATTAAAAGCATTTTTAACGTCTATCGTTGTTATAGCGCAGAAGCGGTTCCCGGTCTTTTTTTTTCGTTCCCGCCTTGTCGGCAATCTCCATCACTTTCTTTATGGCGTCAATCGTCGATCTCCCTTTTCGAAATCCGAATTGGTCGTCTGACAGTCCGCGTTCGCCCTCTGTGTATTTCTTTAGTCTGTTCAGGATTATAGCCTCAAACAGTTTTCCCATTCCATCTAGCAAGCACACAGGTCTGTATGATGATGGCTTACCTGGCGGCTTCCTTGGTTTTGGTATTAGGACCAGCTTTTGTTTTTTCCAGCTATCAGGAAAATGTCCATCGTCAAGGCACTTCTGCATCGTCAGTCTAAACATGCTCGGCTTCGTAGATGTTGTCGTCTTTATAGCTATATTGGGAATCCCATCCGGTCCTGGCGCCTTGTTATTTTTGGTCTTTTTGGCAGCCATCTGTATCTCTTCTATAGTGAACGATCGTTCTTGTCTATCTTCAGTCTCCTGGCCATAAGGAGTTTGCGGCCATGGGACGTGTTCATGCTGTGGGAATAGCCCTCTCACTATGGCGCCTAGCTTCTCAGGACAACTTTCTTTTGGCACCGATGAGCCTCTAATCAGCGCCATCGCAATCTTGTACACTTTGCCCCACGGGTTCGCATCAGCGTCCTGGCACAGCTTCTTAAGACAAAGTTTCCTGCTATCCCGGATTACCCGCTTTAATTCTAATTTTGCCTTTCGATGTTCGTCATGCCTCGCCGCCCGTACCGCACCGTCCTTTTTGACCCTCTGCATCCTCCTTCTTGTCTTAAAACAGTCCGCGCGCAAGAGTCTTATTTTTTCGTTCCACCAATATGCTTTTTTTCGTCCTTTCTTCGGCTCTATCCTTCTTGGCATCGCCGCGTCACATGCAAGCACCATGGTTTTCGTCAATTCACCTACCGATTTCTCTTCGTGTTCGTCTTCTGCTTGGAGGTATTCCTTAAAAACTTCCTCGTCGAAATTTCCCGTCTTCCATCTTCTCTCTTTTTCATGAGTCGTCTGCCTTACCGACACCGCGCCCTTCTTTACGGTATACCTCAGTGCCTGATGGTCGCTATATGTGTACCCTTCATCCACTCTCCAATTCAGACTGGGCACTAGTGCTGGACTGCAGAATGTAATGTCAATAATCGACTCTCGTCCGTTCTTGCGGAAGGTAGTTGTGTCTCCCACGTTTGCCAGGACCACATTCAGCCTTGCTAGCGCTTCTTGCAGCATGAAGCCTCTTTCATTTGTCAATCTACTACCCCACTCGACTGCCCATGCATTAAAGTCTCCTCCAATGTTAACTGGCCTTAGTCCCGTTAGCTCTCCTGTCATTAATTCCAGCATTCGTTCGAACTGCACAATCTTCCATCTTGGTGGTGCATAACAACTAGCAATATACACTCCGTCAATTTTTGCTATCACAAATCCCTCATGAGCGTCTGATACCACTTCTTGTATGGGATACCTTCCCGTCGTCAAAATTACGGCCATCCCGGCTCTGTCAACAACCCAGTTACCGTTCTTTCTATCGCAACGGTACGGTTCTGCAATAATTGCTACGTCACATTTATTTTCCGCTGTGGCTTGCCAAAGAAGTTGTTGTGCCATGTCACAATGATTAAGATTTATTTGGATCACTTCCATTCTCGTTTCGTCTTAGATTTAAGCGCCTGTTTAAAGACTGGGCATCTCGCTCCACCAGTCACGTGGTCACTCTCTGACGTACACAGCAGGCATCTTGGCTGGTTTGTGCACTCTCTTGCTAGGTGGTTTTCTCCTCCACATCTCCTGCAGAGCTTGGATCTATCTTCCCCCTTACAGTTCCTTGCCTGGTGCCCAAAGTCCATGCATCTGAAGCACCTGTCTAGCTGCTGCATTTCCCTTATCGGGCATACAGTCCAGCCCACCTTTATCTTGCCGATCTTGAGAATCTTAATCGCTGCGTCCACTGGAAGTTTTATCTCCGCCGTTTGGAGTTCGCCTCTCGTTTTTCTCATGCGTATCGTCATTGAATCTAGCTCTACATTGATGTCACCTTGCTCTTTCAGAGCTTTTTGAAGATCTTCACTTGTCGTGATTTCGTCCATATATCTGCACTCGATCGTCGTCATGTGGGACATCGCTCTCACTTTTGCTGATTCGCCCAGTGACCTCTTCACTAGGTCTTTATAATCTGCGCTCTTAATATCTGGGGCCTTCTTGAGCTCTAATAGCATTTCGCCTTTCTGCGTTCGTCTTATTCTCGATACCTTTTCGCCCAGGTCCTTGAGAGCTGCGTCACCTTTGATTTTTTTGAGGATATCAGCGTACGTCATTCCTTCTTCTGCCGCCACTATCAGCTTTCGGTCTCAGCCTTTTAAGCTTTGATTTCTCATTCCTCTCTTTCTTCTTATTTTTCACCTCCCTCCACTCGCCAAGACTGGGCTTCGGGGTTTGTGCGTCCGGCCTCTTTGTGGTCTTTTCCGTATTCTTCTTGTCATTTTTGCTCCTTCTTGCCGTGTTTCTTGGTGTGGGTGTAGCGTCCGGCGTTTGCTTTCTCTTTGACGTACTTGGGGTAGCTAGCACCGCCATGACTTCGTCTGTTGTCTCCTTCGTGTCAGATTTACTCTCAGCTGTTTCTGATCTCCGCTTCCACGACTTGACTTCCTCTTCTACTTCGTTTAGGCATGCCCGTATACCGACCACCTTCGTCCTAATTATTGTGTGCACATTGTTTTTATCTTGTATAAATTCGTGCAACTCTCTCACCAATTTTTTTACCAACTCCATTTTTGTCGGCGTTGACTCACTGAGATCGACGGCCTGCATACCTTCTCTCCTTCGCTCGTTCACTCTCCCGGGTGACCTCGTCATCTTCGAGCTTTTTGCGAACACGGCATACACCTGAGTCTCAGATTGATCCATCCCCTGATCCTCCGATTTCCTCTGCTGGTTCCCTGCTTGATTTTCTCTAATATTCCCTTTGTTCCCCATATTCTTCAAAGTGTTCCCTTCCATGCTGTTGGGTCACCCCTCCAAGCCGCTATCTCAATCTCGTGGTGTAGTTACCTTCGTAATCTCATGGTTATCTATGCAAACAGTGAGGCCATGCTAGGGTTGGCACGGTCCTTCATGGGGCACCGCGTTCAGAGCCAGATCGGTATTAGTCAGGAATGTACATCTGAGCCTACACCTCCTTATCACAGGACGAGTTTTCGAACGTACTTGGAGGCCTGCCAAGGTTTTACCGGGACGGGGGCAACCATGATATTAGCCCACTAGCCGTTTCGTGAAGGTGTCACCCTTCCTTATTAAGGTAGTAGAATACCACAGTTGTCAGCCCATTGCATTCTACTCATTTCAATATCCGTGTTCAGTGTCCATGTCCAATGCTTTGCCAGTATGCCATAATTAAGACCTTACTGGCGTTGGCCTTAATGTGCCCGTGGCACTCCACTCATGATGGTAGTCCAGCAAACTAGGACTGTGCATGTTGCCGTTGTCTCTTACCGTCGAGATCCTCCGCCACCATGCTAAGCCGCCATCCCATCTTGATAGCGCCTAACTGTCTTCGGCCCTCCCTATACGTAGCGTTTAGGTACTACCCGAAGACAGCCCCCCTCATCCTTCGGCTAAGTGACCCGCACTACTACACCGGGGGTTGGTTACCCGATCGTCCATGTGGGTTGCTCACTATAACAGGTGTCACCACGTGTAGGTAGGATGTAGGAGTAGGTGGACAGAGCCTAAGGTACATAAGGAGTACTATATTGCGCTTGACTCACCATTGACACCCCATTTTCGATAGCCTGTCTGAGGCAGAAAATCTGATCCTGACATCCCCTCAGAGGCCTGAAACCACCCTGAATCTCATCCAGTACACCCTCCACTATGTTCCTAACCCGTTCAACAAGTACACTCGCGTATACCTTACCCACCACGCTCAAAAGCGATATCCCCCTATAGTTACTGCAAACCTTATGGTTGCCCATCTTATAAATTGGAGCGATAACACCGAAGCTCCAGTCAGCAGGTACTGTAGAAGACTTCATGGCCAAATTGAAAATCCTACAAAGCCATTTGATCCCACCTGATCCGCTGTACTTAATAAATTCCGTCCTAATTTCATCCACCCCTGTGGATTTTCCTACCCTTAATCTGCCGACCTTTCGGGACACCTCATCCAGTGTAATTCCTTCCTCCACCCCCGAGCCAGGACCTGCCTCCCTATCATTTTCTTCTACCTGATTGACAGATGTAAATAAATCCTGAAAGTAATCCCGCCAAATCTTCAATACTTCACCCTTATCAGTAATTAACCCGCCGTCCTTATCTAAAATACTACTACATCCCTCCTTCACGCGACCGCGCCTAATGCCCTTGATCATCGACCAAAATTTCTTACCCCTGCCTTGACCTGCCTTTTCCAATTCCTCCCCAAACTTCTTTTTTTGTTTCAACCCCCGCTAGTGACACTGCCCAGACATTCCTCAGCTACACCAAAAACAAAATTCTTAAAATTCGCCCACTCAGTCTCAATATCCCCACAGTCAACTGGAATTCCCTCAAATCCCTCGGCGAATTTTGCCATAAAACGAGACCTAGCTGCTTCTTCCCTAAATTTGCCCACACGAAATTTGCGACTTACAACCTTCTTCCATTTAGTCTGACGGAGTTTACCAACCGCCAAATGGGTACCCAAAAAGTAGTGGTCAGAACCGAAAGCGAAACCCCTGAAAACACGTGTGTCGTCAATGTTCTAATTATTTTTTTTTTATTTTTGTTTTTCTCTGATTTTTTGAAAGTGAGATCTTAAAAATGCTAGGGCGTCAATGCTCTCGTCACTTAATCTGCAACGAACTTTGGTGCAAATAAGACCGGCATTCGAAAATGCCCGTTCTGAATCCACACTTGTTGGTTTGACAGTTAGCAGATAAGTATACACGGCTTCCAAGTGTTGTCCTCGGCCACCTCTATCTTCAAACACAGCGATCTCCCGCTTGATCACTTTTCTGAAATCACGTTTAGGAACACTTTTCTTTTGAAGTCCAGGTGCAGCATCGGTTGTAAAGAAATACTGAATTCGTCAAAGTATGATTCGTCAGTTCCTAGTTACCAATAGCTTGTTGCAGCTGTTCCTTCAAAGTAAGTGGGTCATTCGATGCAGTTGTTTCATTGCGATCCGATTCGTTCGCGTCACTTTCTGTACTAATCGTGCCCAGGTCTGGTGGATTTGAGAATTGAATGATGGTGTCCACCAATTTCTCTGATTTTCGCGAGCCCAGACTTGAATCTACATATGTACCGCTATGAAGGTATTGTACAACGTTCGACAAATCGGTTAGTCGTTCAGATATCCACCGTTTGAGAGCTTGTCTCATTCTGTAGTGTAGCACACTTTCACCAACAACATTTTTGAGTAAGAATTTTAGCGTTGTATTTGCAGTGAGAAGAGTTGCATCTTCTCTACACAAAGACTCCACAGCTAGCTTGACAGGCAGAAGAATTTCGAATAACGTTTTAACCATTTGCAATTCTTCCTCCGAGAATGTTACTTTTGATTTAACATCAATCAACGCCTTCAACACGCTGGTTTTCAGTTTGTCGAATATCTCGAGCATCAAGAAAAGGCTACTCCATCGGGTCTTGCAATCCAAAATCAACTGAATATTTTTGCCGAACTCTTCAAGAGCGTACTTTTGTAGGATTTCATCGTTTTTCATAGGCGATCGGCGACCACACTCCGTATTTTGGCGATAAGTTGGGGCAAATGGAAGTCGTCGATAATTTCGTTAGGCTCGTCCGTTTCACCGTTGTCAATGATTGAAGAATCTTTGTCTTCATTGTCCGCTTCCGAAAAATCACTTATGACGTCTGCCATGCTTTCGTCGACATTATCAGAAGCTTGTTTCGGTTGCTTTTTGTATAAAACTTCTATCACTGATAATTGAAGGCCATGTACGATGCACAATTGATGCTCAGCATCAAATAGTTTGCCAGCTTTTACCATAATATTGGGTCCATCCGTTGTTACGTTTACGATATCCGATTCAGCCCTAAAGTGAAAATTGGCTAGTCTTTTATCGGTGAGTTCTGCGATCTGATGACCAGGGCCGGACTGGCTACCTAAAGGCGCATCGGGCGATCAGACTAAAAGGCGCCAAGAGGTAAAAGCCGAAACTATCTGGCACATGACGGAACGAGCTATAGAAAAGAAAATATTTTAATATGTCAAGTTTTTCGCTATATTCAGCCGGTGTCCATGTGTTTTATTATCAAATGTTGTAGGGCAAGCTGAATATAATTTGTAGAAAGACGCGAGCGAAATTTTTTTTTTTATCACAGAGGCAGCGAAAGTTTGTTCTTTCGCCCCTCAAATCAGGGACGAAAGTAGAAAAATGCATCCCACGGGGCGAAAGTAAAAGAAGGAAGCCAAGAGAACAAAAATATTACAAATGAACAACTTTCGTCCCTCTTTGCGTCAATGAACTACTAAAATTTGTTCACTTGACAGAAAGAAGGTTGCCATCACAGAAGTGGTTTTGATTTTGAGCGCTACATATTAACCAGCAGTTGTTTCTGGTTTAATAATATTAGAGCATTTATAATCACTTCCCAAATTTTTTCTGATTTACTTAACACGACGTCGTAAAGGGAATCAATGTTAACCATGAAATATGGCGTCAAAGTAAGTTTGTTGTTATTTTGTAAAGTTATTGTTTGCTGTGTTTTCATTGACGGATTCATATATTTTATTGGCTGTTAAGCAAATATTTTTTTATATTATAATGGAAACAATGATGGGAATAATGTGTTGACTTAATTCAAATAATTTAAGTCCTTGCCAAGTGACAACAGTGTTATTCAGTGATGTTGTTCGTAAATGGGAATTATTGCATTTTTGTGCATTCAACCCCAATCATTTTCGTGAAAAATACTATATTTGAAATGCATCAGTGTTTTTTCGTGGCTAAAGTACAAACCTTCCGCTGTCTCTGTGATAAAAAATAGTATGGATAACTCGGGACAAAAGTAAGAAAATTCAAACCGTGTGATTGCCAACCTCACCTTCGGCTCGGGTTGCAAACTTCACACGGGTTTGAATTTTCTTACTTTGATCCCTTGTCATCCAAATTACTATTGAACTTTAATAGATTTTGATTTGTTTTCCTTTCCCTTTTTAATTTCACTCCATTTTTATGTTCACACCCCATTTCGTCGCCGCAGGCGAAATATTTTAGGGGAAAACAATACTTTTCCTTTGAAAAGAATTAAATGCATTAGCCTTTTATGAGTGAGTCAAAACTATTGTATTGCTTTTCCAGTCGCCAGCAAACGTTACACAATGGAATTAAGTTAAATTTCATTCATTGAAAAAGTATCGTCGCTGTCGTAAAATTTGTAGCATTTGTAAGGTAGTAAATGAAGACATTAGCGCCGCAGGCGAAAATTTTGAAAATGAAAGAATCGAAACATCTTTTTCCTTCATTCACGGGCTATCTGTTATGAAATAATATTTTCGTAAAAGTGTAAGTAAGGAAGAAATTACATATTTTTCAGAAGGGCGCCTGACCGTGTGAGAGGCGCCAAGACCGAGGGGTGCTTCGGGCATCGCCCGATCGCCCAGTATGACCAGTCCGGCCCTGCTGATGCCCATGCAAGAAAAAAAGTAAATCAAAACAAAACTTCATCGGGTAAATTCGGAAAATCGAGGAATCAATTCACATAGTTTTTCTGCAGGTAACTTGCCATGGGTGCGACCCAGTCCAAGATTCCACGTTTCTGTCGTTGAATGCACGTTAACGTTGATATATCTTCTATTTCGTAAAGATGTCCACTCATCTGAAGAAATACTGAACTTGTTGCCTTCAGATTTCAGTTGGTCGAATCGTGCTATGGTGTTCTCACGAATTTGTTCTGCGTAATTCAAAATATACTTTCGAATTGTTTTTGATGATCGAGGGATATCTGTGAATCCTCTGGCTAAGAGAACTTTCCATATATCTTCTGATGTACGGAACATTTGATATGATATTCGATGTAATGCGGCCATTCTAGCTATAATTGCTTCTACAGATTCGTTGCCAACAGTTGCGTAAAAGTCGGTTTTTTTTTCTTTCGGTGAAGGTGCAGGAGCATCTTCAAGTTTTCTCTTGAGCGTATTCTCTTTGTGAATACTTTTCATGTGATTGTGTAAAGCGCTGATCGATTTTCCTTCAGCTTTTATTATGCGCGAACATTTTAAACATTTTCCTTTGTTTTGGTCTTTGTTTGTTAAGAAGAATCTCCAAATACTAGATTTTTGTTTACTCTTGTGTTCTTCGAATTCTAAATCCATTTCGTATGAAAACCAAGAAATTAATTTTGCTTGTAGAAAAGAATTAAATATTTCTTTGACCATAGGAATTCATGACACGTCAAATCATAATATTATTTTCTTGTCTATTTTTTTTTTTTTTTGATTATAGCAGGCTGAAGCCCATTGCTATATTAAAAATTTTCTTCACATCCACTATGGCACTTACGCCATTTTGTAACTATGTCTTTACATTGTCTTTTTATAAATGTCATTGTTCTTGTACAATTTCTTTTATAATCTTTGTACTATATTATGTCTTGATTTTGAACATGCTTTCTAGCACTTATCAGCACTAACAATTTATCACTCCAAATCTCTTTCTTCCACCAAGCCGAAAGCGCTGAAACCAAAAATGCGCCTCCCACGACTAGCCCGTCGGGGAACACATCCCATACCCAAGCCACCCCAACCCCCGGCCCGGGAGCTATTTACCCCGGCACAACCGCAGGAAACTATCCCCGCCCCCCGCGCACCAACTTGGAATATCCTTGATATAATTCCATTCTTAATATCCATTTCACTAAATTTTTATTTAATTTCATTAGCTGAATAATTATCCATTATTATATTAAAACGTCCGATCGGATTATATTGTTCGAATTATTACTCAATTTCTTTCTTTCCACTTCTTTACACTTCTTGTCTCATCAACACGTGGTTTTATTCAAGACCATTGTCCTCTATGTATCCATTGTCCTTTACTACATGGGGTGAAAAGTCCGCGGCCTCACATAGAGATGGCGTCATTACTTCAGAATTTTTGTTAACATTCAGTAGGACCACCCTTTACTTGTCTACAGCCAAAATTTCCTGACATTTGGTGTCATAGTTTTCGAATTACTGTCAATAGAGTGACGCAGGTTTTTGTTGTTCGTAAAAAATGGAAAATAATGAATTCCATGTGTTGATTAAACATTGTTTCTTAACGGGAAAAAATACGGTGCAAAGCAAAGAATGGCTGGATAAGTGTTATGGCACATCTTCTCCGTCGTATACAACGGTCAAGAAGTGGCATGCTGAATTTAAACGAGGTAATACAAGCACCGATGATGCCCCACGTGCAGGACGTCCAAGTGAAGCAGTTACTGAAGAAAACATCAAAAGAATCCATCGTATTGTTTTGGCTGATCGGAAAGTTAAAGTTAGTGAAATAGCTGACATCCTCAAAATATCAACAGAACGGGTGCGACACATTTTACACGAGTATTTGGACATGAAAAAGCTTTCTGCGCGGTGGGTGCCGCGTTTTCTAACAATTGATCAAAAGCAGCACCGTCTTGACGATTCAGAGCGTAATTTAGCTTTGTTCGAGCGTAATCCAACGGAGTTTTTGCGTAGATTTGTCACGATTGATGAAACGTGGATTCATTACTATACACCAGAGTCCAATAGACAGTCTGCAGAGTGGTTAGAATTTGGTCAAAGCCGACCGAAGCGCCCAAAGGCACAGTGTCCTGCAAGCAAGGTTATGGCCACGATTTTTTGGGATGCGCATGGCATAATATTTATCGACTATTTGGAGAAAGGAACGACAACGAGATCAAGAGAAAACGACCGCATATGCAGAAGAAAAAGGTCCTCTTTCATCATGACAATGCACCAGCGCATTCATCCATAAAAGCAACTGTGAAACTGGACTCTTTGGGCTATGAATTACTCCACCACCCACCTTACTCTCCAGATCTGGCCCCCAGCGACTACTATTTGTTCCCAAACTTAAAAAGATGGCTACAGGGAAAAAGATTTTACTCTAATGATGAGGGGATATCCGAAACAGAGGCCTATTTTGCAGGGTTGGAGAAATCCTATTATACCAAAGGTATCCAAATGTTGCAGGACCGTTGGACTAAGTGCATTTCCCTTCAGGGAGACTACGTTGAAGAATAAAATTAATTTCATATGTAAAAGTTAGTTCTTTCATTGCAAGGCCGCGGACTTTTCACCCCATGTAGTATAGTTCCTTTGTTATCTCTTTACTAATTTACTTTTAATTACACAAAATTTAATCACAACACTTTTTATATCCTTTCAACAGGTTTAAAGGTCAGGTCTCATTTGAACTAATCAGAAACGCAGACCGAAGCCGGTCAAAATTGTTTCGATTAAGACCTTGTCCAATACCGCTAATGGCGATCACGGCTAGACAAGGTTTTTTTATGAGACCCCACCTGAAACACGACCACTCAATTCGAGTATCGGAACGTGAATGATTTTCTTGTCTATTGTTTAAAATCTGACACAACAACAAGGGTTGCTAAAAGGTGATGAGATGATAAGAGTGATAACCAAAATGAGTGCGTACTTTTTTCATGATAACTTAAAATTTCGGCGAAAAAATTTAAAAATTGATTAACCGAAAAACCCGATTTTCAGTGCCAAAAATCGCCCGGTTAACCGAAAAACCGGTTCGGTTTAAACCGGGTTCCATTTCCTAAACAGCGTAGTAGTGAAAGATTGTTCAGCTTTTCTGAATATATTTTTCGGTCACACGATTTCCGCAAAAATTTTCTTATTTTTTTATTATTTTTATTTTTTTTTTTTTAATTTTTATACAAATTTATACAAATTTCAAATTTCATTGTAATGAAAACTTTGCAACATTTGCAAAGATTAGCGCTCGCTACTTGCACGCTAGCATTTGAAAGGCCGCGCTACTAAAGACTAACGTCGCTAATATTTTTTGTTTTTAGCGTTAGCCTTAGCATCGCTAGAAAAATTGGCTAGCGAGCCCAACCCTGACCATAGGATAGTGTCAGGTGGCGACGAGTGCAGTGAACTTCCGATGAGGGTAGTCATCAACTATGTGACACAGTGTTTGGATAGTTGATCCATCATCACAGTTACAGTACGGTGAGCTCCACCTATACATCTAGTTAGATGATGTTGATCGACAGATTCAACGATTGCTATCCAATTCTCCAATTAATGTTATTCATTCCACACTCAATATCTAAGCTTGTAACTGTTGATATCCCAAGATCGAAGTTTTCTCGAATTTCCGGTCAAGTGTTGATATCGTAAGACTAAAAGTTTCTCAAAATCCCTTACAGCTGAAAATAGCAAAAGATGAAAGTTTCCTCAAAGTCGTAAGCAACAAGCAATAAGTTAGCAACATTTCAAATTTAGAAAGCATCCTAGTGTAATCAAAGTAGACTGATGAGCTTTCATTAGCCTTAGTTTTTCATATCAAAAATGCAATGGAATATTATATATAATTATAAACCGTTCGAATTTCTGGCCAAATCATGTCACAATAAAACCGTGGACTGTTAAAAGCGTGACAGATGCATCACCCATGAATTTTTTGGCCAACACAACGACGTAACCGATTCACCATGTAATTCGGTTGAATTTGAAACAAGTCCCGTTCCGTCTCGCTCGTATTTGTCCATTTACTACAACAGCATTCGTGGAATGGTTGGTAAAAAAGATCACATCCTTCTTTCCACTTCAACTTGTGACTACGATTTAATTGTTCTTTCTGAGACTCATTTACAGAAGACTAAATTTAGTGCCGAGTTTTTCGATCCCCAATATATTGTATTTCGGAAGGACCGTGAGGACACAGATGTTGATGCGAGCAAATGTGGTGGTGTTCTCATTGCTGTTAATTCAATGTATGATAGTGAAGTTGTTGACGTACCAGAACACAAACCTCTAGAAGCGATTTGCATTAAAGTCCATCTTCGCTCATCCAATTCAAAGCTGTACATCTATGGGCTCTACATACAATATGGTTCCAAAGAAGATTTTTATTTATCTCATTTGAAAGCCATTATTGCAGCGCACAATGATCGGTCATGGTGATATTTTCGTTGCAGTTGGTGATTTCAATATGCCTACAGTTCAGTGGTCATCGAATGAAGATGGTTTTGATTTTCTCCCATCGATTGGTGATTCAGAATCCCGACAAGCGAATATTGCTAGAACGATGACCTCCTCTCTACTGGAATGTGGTCTGTTCCAGATGGCCGATCTACAGAATAAATCACACAACGTTCTTGGCCTTGTTTATACAAACATGCCAGAACTGTCCATTGTCAGTGTAGCCGATCTGCCACTTATACCTTCCTCGATGCAAGATGTGGCTCATGTTCAGACTCAGTGTTTGATCGAATGTGAACCGGAGGTCTATAATTCGTCTCCATCGTCCGAAATTTTTTACTGTTTTAAGAAAGCTCCATTTGGTCGTATTCGTGAAGAGCTATCTAAAATTGACTTCGCATCCCTTTTCGATGGACAAAATCTCGAAGACATGCTAAGCACTTTTTACAACAAATGCTATGAAATTTTTGACCTTCACATTCCCAAAGCTTCGATCCGTACATCAAATCATCCTTCTTGGTTCAATGGTAAATTGATTAATCTGAAGAATAGGAGAAACCGAGCCTACAAGCGCTACCAAAGGCAGTCTATTGAAAATCCAAAAAATGCAGATATCTCTTCGTTTTTAGCTGCTAAGGATGAATTTGAGAATTATCGTGACGAATTGTACAATGAAAACTTGCGTGACATAGCCGCCAACTACAAGAAGCAACCCCGGAAGTTTTGGAATTTCATAAACTCAAAATACAAGAAAACGAGCTTACCCGGGAAGATGTTTTACGGAAACGAGAGTGCTACTACTGACGCTGAAAAAGCAAACCTTTTCGCTAAATACTTTGCATCCGTATATAGACAATACCCGAACGACGATGAAGAGGATTCCAAACTTCTCTCTTTCATTAGATCTAGAAATGACTATGGATATTTTAACGTGACGATTACAAATGAGATTGTTCAAAAAACCCTTATGAATATGGATTTGAGTAAAGGCATAAGTCCTGATAGAATGGCACCAATATTTTTGCGCGAATGTGCTGATATTTTGTCTATGCCCTTGCAACAATCTACTCGAAGTCACTGCTGGAAGAATATTATCCAGATCTCTGGAAGATTGGTAACCTGACTCCAGTTTTTAAATCCGGTAAGAAATCAGAACTCACTAACTACCGTGGCGTGTGTGTCTCACCAAACCTTGCGAAAGTGTTTGAAATAATTGTTTTCGAGCAGCTTAGGTACAACATCTATCCGCATTCATCACCTAGTCAACACGGATTTTTTCCTGGTAGAAGAGTAGAATCCAACCTAATGGAGTTATCGATCCTGGTACATGAATCCTTCGATAATGACATGCAAAGCAAACTGACTTATTTCTTGCTGATATACACAAAGCTTCGATGTTATTTACTGTATTCAGTTAATTATGAAATTGGCAAATGATATGTACCAAATCTCCAATTCCCTACTCCTTTGGTTCCGATCCTTCTTCCAGCGCAGAAAGCAGAAGGTGAAAATAAATTCCATAGAATCGGATTTAATAAATGTTTTCTCTGGAATCGGGCAAGGCTCCGTGTTGGCCTCTCTATTTTTTGTGGTGTTCTTCAATGATTCTGATTGTGCCACTCATCCTACCAAAGACATCAACTTCGCCGATGATAAAAAAATTGTTCATAACAGCATCTCTTCAATGGAAGATACGGTCTCAATGCAGGACTCAATTGACAAGTTCGTGAAGTGGTGCTCCGACAATAATTTTGAATTAAATGCTGATAAATGCAAAATAATTTCTTTATCTCGTAAGCGTTTACCAATTTTGGCTAACTACCAAATGAATGGTTTCTTGATTAATCGCGTTCATAGCACCAAGGACATCGGAGTTACATATAACGACAAGTTTTGCTTTAATGATCACTATGAGCTGGCCTCAATGAAAGCTACTTCGATGCTATTATTTGTTAAGCGCCAGTGCTACGGACGATTCAACGTCAACGCTGCAAAAATGCTTTTTTCAGCCGTTGTTCGCTCACATATTGAGTTCGCTAGCACGATCTGGGTACCTCATCATGCTGTTCACATCCAGCGGTTAGAGAGTGTTCAGCGGCAATTTGCTCTATACGCTAACCGTGATAGGCACATCCACAGTGACAATGAAAGTTATCGTTTACGTCCATATGCCGACAGATGTGCCGAGCTCAGCCTTAAATCACTTCTACGACGCCGCACCGACGCAGCAGTTTTTTTCATTCACGATATTCTGACTGGTAAATTGAATTCGAAGTTTCTTCGCAATAAGATTATTTTGAATGACGGCTCTAGAGTACTACGTAAATTTTCTATGATTCGGATAACCGGTACCAACTGTGATTATTCACAGTTTTCACCATTTAATTTCGCCTGCCGGTTTGCTCATGTAGATCCGACGCTTCCTTCTCTCGAATTCAGGAATAAAGTACATGGGCTTGATGATTCGATTTTTGGCTCATTTGGTTTGGTTGGATAGTGTTTGCTTGGTGCTTCCTTTCCACTTCTATCACAACCGAAACCGGAAGCACTAACCCGGTGATTAACTTTTTTATACTTTTCAAATGTTTTAAAAATGAAAATAAGATATTTTTTTTCATGTGGCCGATATTTTGCTGTTCGAGATATTTTATTTGACGACGCCTACGGCTCAACTTGACGACTCCTTCTTGGTGGACTTAATTATTATACTTAGTGTCGTTTATTTATGTTATTTATTTCACCTTTGACGCAGCTTTTTGCGAAATACTTTTTATTATTTATTTTTGCTTTAAATTTTATGACCAAGCTCTTTGAGTACTTTTTATTTACAATTTTAATTTTGACTATCATAGTTTTTCTTTCTCTTTGTTATTATTATTGTTTGTTTTGACTTCTTTCTGTTTTGTGATTTTTATTTTTTATTTTGTGATTTTTGTCTGTGATAATGTTATTGTACTTTAAGAGTATTATTTGTAACGTTTTCATGGTTTTTTAACGAGGGTTATGACAATAGTCATAGCCACTCTTTTTCCATGTCAGCTATAGAAAAGTAGACAATAAAATTAATATTCATTCATTCATTCATTCAATATCGATTGGAAAACAAAAGTGACTTCCGTCGAATACGATAATAGTTTTGCTGGGGTTAAATACCCTGTCTCCCCCAACTCAGCACCTATGTTAGAGACAACGAAGTCCAGTTTCATTTTCCTGTCGAGTGGTTTAGATTTTAGCTAGAAGCCTCGATTATATTGCGTACATCAAAAATGGCCAATAATTATCGCACTTATGCCTCTGGACCTACAACTAGATTAATTTTAATTGCTAGGATTTACTGAGTAAGTGGTCATGATGAACAATTTATAGTAAAACTATAGTCTTAGCTTTTAACAATCGAACTTAAGTAATATCTGTGCAAACAATTATGTTTACCACAATTCCTGAATTTCCCATCTAGACTAGGTACATAAACGAGCTACACAGCACATTTAATCAAATTTATTGCACATCAACGTACATGGATACACATCTATATACTCTTGTACATACATACACACACATATCTTTTAAAGAGGAACCTAATTTGAACAAATGAGATTTCTTATTGCATCGAGTATTTTTATTTTATCTAAATTTACATTCCATTTTAAAAATTGAATTAAGCTTTCCCTTTCACAAAATGTCAATCATCGAAAACGTCAAAAAAAAAAAAAAATGAAAATCAAGTGTCACCCAAAGCTTTGGTTTTCGTTTTTGTTATTTCGAATTGAAGCAAACGAATGATATTCTCTCGTAAAATCTAAAAGCAAATTTAAAATCCCCATGTAAATTAGGGTGGTCCGAAAGTGAATGCGGCAATACAATTATCAAAAAGTTTCAGGCGTTACAATGACCGAAATATAAATAAGAACTTTGTACTTCTGCGCAGGGTTTCACGGTGTTAAAAACCTGAGCAGAAGTATAAAGTTCTTATTTAAATTTCGGCCATTGTAGGAAGAAAATTTTACTAAGTCTCGATCAAACAAATCAGCCTCGGTTCACGGTTCCAACAGAAGCGCCGACTTTAAATCGGTCCATGGGGGGTTCATGGGGGGCGAAGAGTAGAAATTGATGAAAAATCTTGAAAAACCCTAGGAATTTGAAGAATTTTGCATTGCTCATGGGGGGCGGTCGCCCGCCACGTCCCTATACTCGGCGCCTCTGGGTTCCAATACCGGCTAGAATTTGTCCGTTTTTCGATCCATATACAGACTTTTAGGTAAATTTTCATCTTATTGGGTCTTGGAAACACACAGAGAAATCGTCGGGGGGGGGGGGGCAAAATTCACCAGTGTATTATCGTCCAAGACGATAATATTGTCTACTGATACAATATTATCGGCCATGAGACAATATTATCGTTTACTGATGCAATAATATCGTCCACTGATACAAATAAAATACCGATAGAAATGTGGTACGTGTCGATGGCACCTTTACCATTTATGGCATTTCGAAAAGGGATGAATTCCATAGGAACGAACAAAACACGTTTTGATCCCATTTCGTAGAAGGATGAATTACCTAGGAACTAACAAAATGCCTCCTCGTCACATTTTGTATTATATTATTGTCCATGATACGATAATATCTTCCATGAGACAATAATATCGTCCATGAGACAATAATATCGTCCATGAGACAATAATATCGTCCATGAGACAATAATATCATCTAGTGATACAATATTATCGTCTCATGGACAAAAATACACTGGGGGATTTTGCACATCCCCGAGAAATCTCACATTTAACTCAACTGTATGGTGCTAACCTAACTATAGAAAATTTTCGCTTCATAGTTGACGTTATTATAACATGATTATTGTAAACATGTCATCATTGCTCCAACTATGAATGATATATTTTCCATAGCTGGCTTCGATATAGTTGAGGTTAACATGGGTAAAGGTATGCGTCGTGTACCAAATGGCTTGAAAATCCGACGGGCAATGTGCTTAGAATTTTTTGGACCACCCTAACTTAGATATTGGTCATGATTTCATGAATAATTTATATTATTTTGGTTGAATATAATTCATACTTGAACATTTTAGCTATTCCAATTTAATTAGAATTTAATGTCATTTTCGGTGGCTTTAATTATTATCACACAGCGAAGTGCTAGAATACATATTTCACTAATGAGAATATAACGTTCACAGAAATCGTATGAAATTTGAGAATTTGAATTTCCAACTCGTGACATGGCATCAAATTAGTTTTTTAGTAGTCTGATAATGTGCCTTTACTCTTCTACGGCTGCTGACATTTTTCACTAGTTAAAATTTCGTTTCAAATTTTACATCAAATAAGGGATTTTTGACTTCACTTTACCGTATCATGTTTCACTTCATTAGCATCATTTTAAAGAAATTTGTCTAGACGTCCACGACACTTTCTTTTCATTTGCTAACACATCGCAGATTTCTCCAAATCATCGTAATCGGTGTTAACATAAAAGCATCGAAATAACGAAATCAATTCATCAATTTATATACTTTAAAATAGCGTCTTCTGTTGAAGGAAGGGGAAAAATAATTTGATCAATACGAACGCGTCAGAGTTCGAAGAAATGTTCTGCTGTTAAGTTTACATTTATTCAATGTATGGTAAGGACAATTCCATTTAACACTTTACCATTAATGCAAACGTCGTACGAATGGAGAAGCTTTTTTACGGAATAATTCGATTCCGATAGACACGTTGCATTCAAGTTTTCGTAAAAAACATTCCTCATTCTTAAATCGGCAAATCTGAATCGATTTTTTAGTTTATATTTCACGCCCGGCATACGGTAACGGGTTGTGAGGGGTCGATACTTAACATTCGAACGCTACTCTGTCTAACCACTCAGTCCCCAAGTAGAGTAAGTTGATTTCAATGGAAATTTTAGGTAGAAAAAATCACAGGTATATTGCACGCTTCGCTTTATTAATCAAGACTAGCCCCATTTATTTAAGATACTAGTGAACGTCAATTATATTTTTAAATGCTTTAAGTGCTTTTTTACTGTCTTAGATAGCATTTTCTATATGAACACTCTTTGAGCGGGTGGCTCAGTGGTGAACGCACTGGACTACCACCGAAATGGCCCGGGTTCGATCCTCGGGTGAAAACATTGCTAGGAATTTTTATCTAAGAAATGTAACGTCCCTAAGTTCATCAATCTTCACAAATTGGGTAGTTACGGTATTCGATGCCCTTAAAGAAGCGTATCAGGAAGAATATCCACATGTGACGTCATGATAATCCTGCATACAAAAACGCATAACACAATGCATGTCAACGGCGACTCGGCGTCAATCGTCAAGCAATGAAATTGATGGGAAAAAACGTTGGCACATTCCAACTAGTAAACCATAGATGTCGCTGTACTGGACATACAATACATTTAAAATATGGTAGGCAAAGAACATGGTGTGACTTCCCGATGAATTCGTCGTAAATATCAACACAACAAAAATGAGATACCTACTTAGGGGTAGTGCACATATTACATCACAATCAGAGGGGGAGGGGGAGGGTCACTGAAAATGTGACGGAATCGGCCGGGGGGGGGGGGTGTCTGCATGGAACGTGACGTCATGTTAAAACGTTCCAATAAAAAGGAAACATTTTTATTAGACATTCAAAACATAAACTTCGCGGACACTTACGAAACCAGTTCAATCGATTCTGGTTGCAAGGATTCCCGTTCTATTAAATTACTGAGTTATTTTGATCGAGTTATTTACAAGAAACCCAAAATTACTAAAATGACTCTTGCAGAACGACTTCTGGACATATATTTCCAGGTAGGGGGGAGGGGAGTCGAAAATGTGACGTTATATTTTAGGGGGTGAAAGTCAAACGTGATGCAACGTGACATGGGGGAGGGGAGGTAGTCAAAAAATCGAGAAAAAAGTATGACGTAATATGTGTACGTACGACCCCTTTGGCTTAAGAAATTGTAACAGAAATAATAAGAAAAAATTTTAGATACAGATGAAACATGTAAAAACCATACCATTAATAATAATATAAAAAATGAGAGTGAGAGAATGGATATTTCCAAACTTAATATATGACGACATAATCAAATTAATTGCATTTGAACATTTATGTTGATGGTGCGTTGGTTCCAATACTTCAATGTAAATTATTGATTTTATCACATCGGAAAGCGTATTTGATATATTAAGTGTTTCCGTATATAAGGGATATGCAGTACCTTATTTTATGTATTAAAAATATAAAAATATAAAAATACTTTAAATTATTATTATCCTAGAACAAAATGTTTTACTCTAGAAATTTTTAAAGAAAAAAAACCATGCCCCCAACGAGTCTCGAACTCCGGACCCTCGAGTTAATATCAAACTATGCTAACCACTCGACCACCGCATCTTCATAAAACCACGAAATGTTATTTGTATCGTTACAGCTAACGTGATTGAATTTAAAATGTACATAAAGCGTACGACACAGTATGCCTGTGTTTCGAATTACTACATATACAATGAATTTCGTTGTTATCAAAGACAAAACGTACGATCGTAGTATGCATGCGAATGCAACGTATTTCTTTTTTCATTATAGAAAAAAATCAAAATTTTAAATTAGATCATTCACCGTATGATGCGTGTATGTTACAAAAATCGAAAAAAGCGAATTACAAGTTTAAAATGTAATTCCTCATTGAAAAAAAATTCATCCACCCAGATTCGAACATTGGGCACTGAATATGAAAAAATTGGAAAAAAAAAATCCTACGCTCTATCCCGCACGGCTACCTAGACTTTGTGTATAAAACGCTATTGTGGCCGATATGATAATAGTTATTTGTTGTCTCGTTTGGAAAATAGTCGTTTGCCGAGTACGAAAAGTTGCATGGCGAGCTTGCGAGCCAATGCATTCGTACGAGGCAAACGACTATTTTCCAAACGACACAACATATAGTTTTGTCATAGTAGCGATCGATCGTTGAAACACTTCAACAAATTGTTGAAAATATAAATAAAAATGTTCAAAATGTTCAAACATCCAAAAAAATTTCTTTCTATGGCGACTTCATGCATCACACGTGTGTGGTGAATAATTGTAACCATACTGCTGTGCGATTTCTATGAAATGTGTAAGTAATATAACATAATTTTTGTTTAGAAACGTATGTCCGGTTAGCTCGGTGGTAGCGTCGAGGACTTGAGCGCGAGAGGCCGGTGGTTCGTTTCTTCATTGATGCTCTTTCTTTTAATGCACAGTGAGCAATATCACAATATAATTCCTAAGATTTTTTTTTATTATTTTTACTCTGTAAGATGTAAAATAGTACATTATGCACCGCTGTCCAGGATGCTCTATTTTGACGATTTGGAGGTTATTTCCCGAGCCGAAGGCGTGGGAAATAATCCAAATCGTCAAAGTAAACCATCCTGGACAGCGGTGCATATATAGTTTTATCTATCGAGAGCATTATATCGAGTTAAACAGTTTTGCCCTAGGGAATTAAGTACGAGATTATTGCTCTAGATAGATAAAATCAATTAATTTAAATAGCAATTTGAATTATTTGTGTAAAGGACATCGTTTCGAATAATAACAATATTTTAATAGCCGCTCACCAACATTTAATTAAATTAATGTTCCTACTGAATACGTTCAAATGGTGTATTTTTTATGAGGTTCCTAAGTTTACATTGCGTTACAAGTTTGTTGATTAAACGAAAAAAAAAAAAAACGCCAATATAATTTTTTTTCAATTGAATGAAAACATTTCTTTCATTTATGATGGTGAAATTGGTGACTTTATGAATACACACATACATCCATGCATAGCATACTGTTAACGTTTATGTGGCCTAAATGTATGAACGATTTAGCGTAGTGGTATCGTCTCGGTCTTGTAACCAGGAGGTCGGTGGGTCGAATCTCGGTTGTGCCAATCGAATTTTTTATGTTAAGGAATTGCGCTTTAATGCGTATATTCCCGGACAGTGTCTTGCAAAGTACACTTTCCCGGACAGGTACTGCAAAGTGCATCAGAAATGACAAACTTTCGAAACCAAAAACGACTAAACAAACTCAACGTATCGAGCGCGTAAATGACAAAATATTTTATGCTACTGTGGAGATACCCTCACATTACACTCTTGTACATAAGACACATACACGCGTTCGCTTCGCTCACTTGTTCGTGTCTTATGTACTCGAGTATAATGTTTCGGCTACTCCCCAGTAGCATAATATATATTATTCACTCTCAAAAATAATGCCTTTTCCTCATTCATACACATTGTGAACGGATGTGGTAAAGGCATTTGTGTATTACGTAATCAGTTGTCTACATTAGAGGCGCACTTTGAAGTGTCTCTAAGTCATTAGCCAAGAACAAATCTAAATTAATGCCCGATCGGATCGATAACGAAAAAAACTGGAATGTCTGTGTCGCGAGACAGTACTCATTATATCGCATTGATTAGTCTAAAGAAATTCCCATTTTTTGTCGAGGGACAGGTAAACGTTGAAAATCCTTTTGGATGAGAAGGAACAGGCTTACGGGGCGTGTATGCAGGCCGTTAAGGCTCTAGTTAAGGAAGCTAAGGACCGAGCGTGGAGGAAATTTGGCGAGGAATTGGAAGAAGCAGGTCAAGGAAGGGGTAAAAAATTTTGGTCGAAGATATTAGGCGTGGTGGTGAATAGGAGGGCTGCGGGAACGTTTTGGGTAAAGATAACCTATCAATTAAAGATAAGGGTGAAGTTCTGGAAACTTATAGTGATTACTTTCAGGATCTATTTGCCTCTGTAAATCCGGTAGTAGAACCTGATAGGGAAGTAGGTCCTAGCTCGAAGGGTGAGGAGGAAATCACATTTGAGGAGGATTTTTAATTCAGCCCTTAGTCCTTAGCAGAGCCCAATTTTTTGGAACCGGTTTCCCAAATTTCCCGAAATTTCCAAATTAAAAAAAAAAATTTGTTGATACGACGATCGGAAAAGACCATCGAAGTACTCAGTTACTTACTAAAACATGCTTAAACATATATTTTACATGCGTTCCGTTAAAATAACGGCGATGAAGACGTCTAGCTTGTAATATGTCTCTTGCTTAAAAGTAACTATTTGCTATAAATTTGCTAAATAGTTACATCACCTTAAAAATTACTTGAAATCATTATTATTAGCTTTACTTGCTTATCTAAATGATAATTTCACTTTTCCAAAAATTTTCTGGTGTTTTCTAGAAATTCCCGAAAAATTCACGGAATTTCCTGAAATTTCCCGAAATTTCACGAAATTTCCTAAAATTTCCCGAAATTTCCTGAAATTTCCCCAAAATTTCCCGAAATTTCCTGAAATTTCCCCAAAATTTCCCGAAATTTCCTGAAATTCCAAAAATTTCCCGAAAATTTCCCAAAAATAGTCATGCCTGCCGGCTGGAGCTTCTTTGTTATTGCTCCAATCTTTAAGAAGGGCAACCGTAAAGTTTGTAGTAACTACAGAAAGATTTCCCTTTTTGAACATGGTAGGAAAGGTGTTCTAGTAGATCGGCTTAGGGTTATAGTGGAAGAGGTTCTTGATGAGGCTCAGAGTGGTTGCAGACGTCTCAGGACCAGATCTTTTGTCTAAGGCAGGCTTTAGAAAGCCTCGTTGAGAGGAATATTGGTCTATATTTGGGCATCATCGTCTTAGAAACGGCATTTGATCGGGCACCGAGGCAAAGGCTGTTCGAGGTTTATTGGGCTCTATTAAAAGCATTTGTTCAAGGGGCTGGGGGATTGACTGCCTGAATGTCGCATGTGAGGAGTAAGGGATGAAGATAAGTAGTGTAAGCAAAACAAAGGCTTATGCATATCGGCGAATCTCGGAACGAGATATCTTGTAGTGTAAATGGGGAACAGATAGTTGGAACAGATTTCGGAGTTTAAATGTTTGGGATGCATTTGCTCAAAAGATGGCAATTTGAAGAAAGGAGGAAATTGGGAAACGCATGGGCCAGTCAGTTGAGGTCACATGTGTTCAATAAAAAGGAATTAAGTAGCGGCACAAAGTTGGCTATTCACAGCTCAATCTTCAGGCCAACGATTTTATATGGTAGTGGAAATTGGGTGGGCTGCGGTTACCTTGTACATGACCTGGAGGTTTCTGATAGTTGGGATTTTAGGAGAATAGCAAAGGTGAATCGAAGGGAACAATGCGACAATCATAATCAGGAACGACGACATCAGGGAAAATTTGGGGGTTACGTCAGTGGAAGAGGCGGCAAGGGTTAGTTGTCTGCGATGGTACGGACACGTTCAGAGCATGGGTAGTAACAGGCTGCCGAAGAAGATATTGAATGCTCAAGTCCCGGGTGCGCGCACTAGGGGTAGGCCAAGGAGAAGGTTTATAGACTCAATTAAATCAGATTTAGAAGTTAGGGGACTTTCTCTGGGCGAACAAACCCTCTCCTTGGCACAGGATAAGAGGGTAAGGAGGAGGGTGGTCCATGATGTCCTGTAAAGACCTCACACCGAAAGGTATAAACTGTCTATAAATTTTGATGATGATGATGATCCTTTTGCTCTCAAAAAAATTCTTTGAATTGCTATAAATTCCTGTGAAATCAAAGAAAATCCTTGAAAATCAAAGAAAATTCTTGAAAATCAAAGGAAAATTTCTAAAACTCGTGTAAAAATGCTAGAAAATCCTCAGAAATTGACGAAGAAACTCCTCGAAATTCAAGGAAAACGCTAGAAATCATTCGCAATCAAAAAAATCCCTGAGGATTTTCTTTTAAAAAAAAACTTTTGCACTCAAAATACACGATTATCTGCCCCTCGTTTTTTGTATTGTTACCTGATGAGAACCAACCTGGTGTGTTAATATACATAAAGAAGTAGGAAAGCGTCACATCGACTTGAAGCAATTTTGGGTGGTTTTAAGTTATGCTCCAGTTATTTTTAAAACATTTATGTGAAAAAACATTATACATTCAAGTTTTAATTGAAAATGTTCCAAACGTTTTTCACATGTCGTCGAAATACACGTTGATATTTTAATAATAGAGAGTTCATGCAAAAATCTATTTACCTTTAATTTTCTAATAACAATTCACTTTGTTTTTTTTACAGAATGGATCTGATAGGAAAATGTTGTCTAGTTCAGGAAAACGGTAGTACGGGAGGTATGTATATTTATCATTATTTTTAAACCTCAATATCCGCTTCGAAAATCAACGAAAATTGTGTAGGTTTAATCTACACCAATATCGATGTTCAAACAATGTATACCGTGATATAGATGGTTACTTATATCAACGATTAAATCAAAAATCGAAATAACATTCCTCGTCATCGTAACGTTTATTTTTTTAATGCTAATATTATCTTCGTTTAATGGCTTTTTTTCGTTAGAACGTTTAAATCGTCAATTAGAAGTTATTGTCCGGCGTAACTACTTATCCCAGATTCTTAGTTCCACTAGCTTTTACTTTTTTTTTTGTTTTCCAATGAAAAATTCCGTAAAACACCTGACACGAAATGAGAAAAAAATGTCACACATGAAAATTCAGTAGAGAAGTTTGATTCACCGGACCTTTTACTACTTCGCTACAAGTACGTCACCGACACTAATACCCAGATAATACAGATCACACTTTTTAATGTGGTTGCCCACTGAATGTACATTAAATGTGCGAAATTCAATGTTGTTGAGAATATGTGCATAGTGTACAAAAAATGTGCCTGTACATATTTCGATGTACATAAAAAGCACATTTTTTGTGCTACTAAAACTCGAAATTATTGCACTAGATCACAAGTACATTTTTCACACATTTTATGTACGTGATAAGGTGTACACTATCACATTTAATGTACCAAAAATGCGCTTGTGATGTACTTTCTATAATTTAACACTTTATACAAATTTAACACACAAACACATTTTTTGATTGATAATAATTTTATTGTCTACTAAAAAGCCGACATGGTAAAAAAAAAGAGTTGCTATGATTTTAATCATAGTTCTCTTTAAAAAAAACCAAAACATTTACAAAATCACTTAAAAAGTAACATAAGATAGCAATTAATATAAATAAATAACAAAACACAAAGAATATAATTTAGATTATACATAGAAAAAAGAAAATACAAAAAAGGATAAATACACAAAAATTGGCGTTAGGCCTTGTCAAACTATTTAAAAACATTATTTAAAAACAAAAATTTAAATGCGTCAAATTTAGTAAAAACGAAAAAAATCCAAAAATATTGGTTGTCAATTTGTTACCATAATGATGGCATCGTCAAAGTGGTCAAAGTGTTAAGCAAGCCACGGGTGACCAAAGAAAAATTCAATGTAAAGATTGTTGTAAAATTATAATGGCTGCTGTCATCACAGTTGTCGAGTTGATTCTGACCAGTCCTATCTGTAAAAAAGGGGTTATCGATTACCAGTCGACTAGACTGGAAGTTTTGCACAAATCTATTAGATTTGGAGTTTCAATTTCAAAGTCGTAATGACTTGACAAGACTAATCAGTTAAGATTAGAGCGAGAACCGTGGGTTCAATGAAGCTGTTTCTGCTAATAGATCGGAAAATGTTATTTAATTTTAAAACATCTTTGAATAAATAAAGTTATATGTCAGAATTACCAAATTCATTGAAAACTGAGTTTTCGAGCCGGAGAACGCTTCGACGAAAATTCATAGATGGCAATGATGGATTTACATGTCTTGCAGCCATATTAAATAATTCACATGCAAAGTTGAAAGGTGAAAAACGGGAATAGTCGTTTTTGCTTCCATTTATACGAATGAACGAAGGATTTCTCAGGCATCTTGTTCCATCGTACAGTTGAATATGGTCACGGAGGAACTGATCATTGATTTTGCCAGTGAGTATGTCATGGATGAAAAATACTGCTGCATTAGTACGACGTCTTAGTAATGGAATTAGGTTAAGTTCATTCGATCTTTCTAGATATGGGCGTAATTGGTAACTTTCTTGGCTACCGTCAACATATCGGTCACGGTTAGCGTAAAGAACAAATTGCCTCTGAACGCTCTCCAATGATTGAATGTGTACATCATGATGAGGTGCCCAAACACAACTGGCAAATTCTAAGTGGGACCTTACTATGGCAGAGTACAACATCTTAGCTGTGCCAACATTAAAACGACCGTAGCACTGGCGTTTAACGAAAAAAAGCATCGACATGCCTTTTTTAGAAGTTATCTCGAAATGCTCGTTAAAGGAGCATAAGTGGCACAATTGGTAAACCAGTCGACTCATAATCCCATGCGTCTTGGGTTCAAGCCCCGCAAATGGCAGAAATTTTTCTAATAAAAAAAATGAGAGCTTGGCATAAAAAAATGTAGATGGAGGACGTAGCGATCATCAGAATAAGAAAAACCGAACCGAATTAAAGTTTCCTTTCTATTTTTACATAACATTACATGTACATGAAATGTGCTAGTAATTCACACTAAAAAGTACATTAAAGGTACATTAGTTGTGTATTCAAAGTGTTTTAAATGTACATTAGATGTACATGTAATTCACATTTAATGTACATTAAATGCACTTCACGTTCCAAAGAAAAGATGTAACGGTAGGGGCGCTTTTTCATATACAATAAATGTCCTGGAATTGGAGCACATTAAATGGGATCAACACAACCGATGGCACTTTATGTACATTTCGTGGAGTCAATTGTTATCTGGGATATGATGTGAGGATTTGAGCGACGGGTGAGCACACGTTGCGTTATCGGTTCGTCGCGTTTACACAATTTATACTTTCTTAAGGGCTAATTATACATTCTGCGATTGCGATTTTTTGCTGGTATATAACTGAAAAATTAAACACAAATTTTTAATATTTCGTATGTCCCATCATAACGAAACAATGATAAATGTTATGGTCTTTCAATTTTAGTTAAAACATTATCAACGTGAAACGAATTCAATAAAATAGCTGACAAAATGTATTTTATTCACGCGAATAAAAAATTGCTCGCGATGCCCTGCGCAACATGTTAAATGTTATATGAAAACTCATACATTTGTAGCGCCTGAACCGTCAGCGAATATTCGCAATCGCAGAATGTATAATTAGCCCTTTAGCGCGCGGTGCTTGTGAAGAGCTATGAGCTCTTGCCAGACCAGGCGCCGTTCTCGGTTATAATATGCGTTAGTGTGGTATGTTTATACATTGTGCACAGTCTGCTGTGTAGCAGCGAGAGATTGTGTTGCAGCCAACTGTTAACAAATTTTTGAACGTGACCAAACCAACGCTCAGACTCCTCGACTACCCATTGCTACCTGCGGTTGGTTTTTGTTATGTAGTTTATCCAACTATATCACATAAAATCGTTGGCTTTAAGCCTAAAAATTGATCTGTGATTAACTAATCTTTTGTTTCCTTTAATTCCCTCTTGTTGAACACCGAACTTTTCCTGAAGAACCAAAGCTCCCTGAACTGATTGCTATGATAACGATCACAGAAGAGCGTTATGTAAATGCTGATGGGTGCTATAATGGCACCCATGGACAACCCGGACCGTTACCATGCGAAACTAACTCTACTTAATAAGAAATTATTGAAGAAATACATAAAGATTTATGTGCGGTATACACGAATAATCACCAATACTCAATATAAATTCGAAAAGTGCTTTG
>CM055403.1:54911599-54970279 GCA_029228625.1 Pseudolycoriella hygida | reverse complement strand
TCCGGTGACAAAAATTTTCAGCGAAAAAAATTTCCGGCGAAAAAACATTTCAGGCGAAAAAAAATTTCCGGCGAAAAAGATTCCGGCGAAAAAAAATTTAAATTCGGTCAATGTTTCTTTTATCTTGTCATTTTCAATATATTTCGGGCGATTTTATCAGAAAAAGATCAAAATTTAGCGTTAATTTAGAAATGTGGCATAGATTCGTCGCTTTTATAGCAGACGTGTTTCTATACATTCTATATTTTAACAATCCACGACAAAAAGTGTGGCTGATTGGGACGTTTACGCCTATTCAGTACAACTTTGTCGCAAGACCATGTGTAGATCAGCGTGGTCACATATTGATTGAGTAATCACCTCGAGTATGCGCCCTTATATACACCTCGTTTGTTCGATTATTCAAAGAAAAACTCTTTGGCTTAGAAGATCCTTTGTTAAAATATAGAATGGATAGAAACATGTCTGCTATAAAAGCGACGAATCTATGCCACATTTTTAAATTAACGCTAAATTTTGATCTTTTTCTGATAAAATCGCCGGAAATATTTTAGAAAATTTTTTTCGCCGGAAATTTTTTTCGACGAAATTTTTTTTCGCCGAAATTTTTTTTTAGCTCAAAAATTTGTTTTGCCGGAAGTTTTTTTTCGCCGAAATTTTTTACGCCGAAATTGTTTTTTTTCGCTGAAAATTTTTTTCCTGCAGGATGGTTTTTTGCGAAGGTTTTTTTTTGCGCCAAAATTTGTTTTCTCCTCCGGATTTTTTTTCGCTAAATTTTTTTTTAGCCGAAATGTTTTGTCGACGAAAATTTTTTTTCCGATAAAACTTTTTTTTTAGCTGAAAATTTTTTTAACTGAAAAATTTTTTTTCTGCCGGAAGTTGTTTTCGCCGGAAAGTTTTGTGGCTGAATTTTTTTTTTTCGCAGGAAATTTTTCTGGTTGGATTTTGTTCGTTGAAAATTAGTTTCGCCTGAAATTGTTTTTGCCGGAAATGTTTTCGCCGCCGGAAATTTTTTTTCGCCGTAAATTTTTTTCGTCGGTAATTTTTTTGCCGGTAATTTTTTTCTCCAAAATTTGTTTCCTCTTTTCTTCCAAAACTACTGATATCACAGCAAAAACCCTTTTTGAAAGGGAAACGTGACGCAAGTCCTCGTTCCTTCTTCCGAAACAACTGATATCAATAGGTGACGCTTACAGCTTTCTTACAGTTTTGAAACGCAAAACTTTTTTGGAATGTTTTCATTTTTGATGAAAAAATGCGTCACAAATGCCGGACTCCCCAATGTTATAGTTTTTCTGTTCTTTCAGCTTTCACAGCGCAAAAATTTGACTTTATGGGATGTATGGCGTAATTTCGTTCAGAAAATCAAATTTTTGCGTATGAAAGCTGAAAGCGTACAAAAATTATTACATTGGTTTCAAAGCTGTAAGCTGATTGATATCAGTTGTTTTGGAAGAAGGGACGAGGACTTGCGTCAGGTTTCCCTTTTAAAAAGAGTTTTTGCTGTGATTATCTTTCAAAAAAAGTTTTTGAAAATCGGGTAAGATTTGCCAGATTTAAGTAGAAAAAACACATAGAAAATAAATCCATAAATTGTCAGGCATGCCCAGACCTTTCAAACAAGAAAAAACTTATGAAAATCGGAAAAGATTTGCTCGAGTTATGTACAAAATACCAAAAACCACTTAAACGGACCCTAGCTGGTCCTTGGGCCGACAGCGTCCAGATTCAATCACAAAAAAAATTTCAATTACCTTTCACAGATAGAAAAAATTTTGAAAATCGGTTGAATTTTATCGTGTTGACAGACAGACGGACGGACGGACGGACATTTTTGGGAGGGGTCAAAATTGGGGTGGTTATAAACGTCATGGTAAACGCTTCGGAGAACTTCATTCTTCATACGGGTCTAAAAAAATCTTGGGAAGGGCACAAACATGAGAGCCATCGATACATTTACGTCCAGTCAAACCGCCCGCCGGAAATTTTGCTATTTTTGACAGAAAAAAATTAAATTCCTTCAATTTTGAACAAATTTCTATAAGTCCACTTGAAGTAACGATTTTTCGGTTCTCTAATCCAAGAGGGAAATCAGTCGTCCGTTTGTCACTGGCAATGTAACAGTAGTGCCCGCAAAATAATCAAACTAATTAGATAACCAAAAAGGTGTCCGTTAGTTGCACTGATACAATCTGCCCGAATTTTATACTAGCAGTTGCCACTGTTACGGTATTAATAGTTAGATAAATGTATCTAGTGACAAAATTGCACATCCAAATTAACTCATGCGAAATCCATATTTCAATGCAACACTTCCGACAATTTGATTTTTCGAAACAATAGAATCCTTGGAAATGTTCATCCAAACAAGTTATTCGAATTAGTAACGAAATATAATCTCGACAAATGATTTGTTGTATGATTTTGCTTCGTTTCTAAGAAAAATTTCTAAATTTAACACCTTGGAGAGCATTTCCGTGCTTAATTCGCAAAGGAATAAATGAAAAACTTTCACCCACCTTCGAAAAACCTAAATTTTACCCAATTTTCTTTGGAAATATTTCGATAATCGACTTTGTTTATATATGGGCTTGATTCCTTACTCTTAGACGAACATTTTTTGCCAGCTTATCTAAGCTCAGCGCATAGCGCTAATGATATCGCATTGAATAGTAGACTGCTATCCCATCGAAAACTGTGTTAAATACTCACAAATTCTTTGCAAAAATATTTCTTTGCCTTTGTATGAACGACGACTTTTTTATGTCATCAGTAAATGTGTACTTGACAAGTGAAAGTGTCTACAAGGGTATAGATGTCTAAATGTATTGAAGCATATCACCACTGAATATATTTCATTTTCCAAACACCCTGTGCTCCCAAAGCTACGAAATTGATTGAATTTTCACCATTTAACCTTGTTAACTGAAATTTCGACCGAATGAACACTCACATCACAAACATTTCACTCGTCTTCTACATTTCCAAGAATTTAAGGCCATTTGAGCTATAATTGAATAAATTTTTTCCATCGATTTCAAAATATTCAAGCTAATATGCACTTAATTTTCTAGAGTCGACGAACTTTGACGACTTATCAAATATTCTTTTTCCACTGACTTTCTTTGGAGCATATTTCTTCTGTTGAATTTTTTAAACTGAATCGATTGCAAACTCATATCACAACTACCGTTTAGTTGAAAAGTCATATTAGTGCACTAAATGAGCATTGACTCACTAGTCCAAATTAAATTAACTTGTCCACAATTGTCAAAGTGCAGAGGTGTAAAGTGGTGAATTCCTCTACTTTTTTGTTAAATTTGACGTTTCACAGTTGTGCCGCACTGTATCGAACGAAGTTTAATGGGTCATTTGTAGGCAATGTCAAAATCTTTCCTAGTGAAAATAAAATCAACTAGAAATGGTTTTAGAATCCATCACGCGTGATGGCTTGTGAGAGTAAAAGAGACAAATTTATGTCAATTCTACCAGAGTGACAGAGTCAATTTTTATTCATTAGTCAAAAATTCGCAGAGATACAAAAGTTTGACAGTGCATACAACAAATTCAGTTTTATTGGCTGGGACTCGCCCTCATAACTACTGATCCGATTACACAGTCAATTGAAAGGTTGGTCAAAAGATTTTGACCAACTTAAACTTTGCACTATGACTGCTAAAACCACATGTACCTCTCTTGTCCATAACCACTAAATTATGAAATTGACGAGAATTTTTTCATATTTTTTTAACGGAATACCATCTAGCAAAAGATAAAGATGGAAATAGCTCAAGACCGAAATTCATGTAGTTTAATTCGTTTAAGGTAAGAGGCATATTTTCTGTAGACGTAAGGTTTCTTTATTGTTTGATCTTACATTGTAACGGAAGAAAAAAATGTTCTTTTTCTTTTGATAGAGATTCAAAAAAATAAAATAATCAAATTAGGGTCGGGTGAATGCTGCTTGTTGCTTTATTCTAATTTGTAGCACAAAATCAAACGACGGAAGAGTTTTTATTTTTTATTATCAACATAGAATACATAGAGAATTTGAGAAATGAGTGTAGAATTAATAAGAATTGACGTAAAGTGTATTCTGCACCATATTAGAGGTCGTGCCAGATGAAAAAAACCACAAGAAACGAAGCATGAACGGGTGGCTGAAAATTCAGCCCTTGGTACTTATGTTAATAATTCTAGGACGCCCTAAAACAAAATAGGTCGTTTGAGCAATTTTTCGAGTAAAAAACATCATTAATGCTACAAAATTTTTATAAATTTCAGAAATTTTTTTAGAAATTTTAAGCAAATTTGAGAAAATTTTCTAAAATTTTCTAAAATTTTCACAAATTTTCACAAATTTTCTCAAATTTTCACAAATTTTCTCAAAAATAGGCCCTGTCCTAGAGCGTGACGTCATTTGCGAACAGTCCCTAACGTGTTTGAAGTGTTACCATAAATCATAATGTATGAAAATATGCGTGCGAGGGGGAGGGGGAGTCATAAAACTGTTTTTAGTGTGCATACTTTGTGAATGGCGCCTGAAGGAGGATTCAAATGAAGACATTTGCTACGCGGGCTCGTTAAGGAAGTCTACGTCCGAGGTTCGACGAAAGAAAAGGTGAATGTAATGTTTCGCTTAAATTAGTGATTACGACTATTTTTCAGAACGAATTTTTTCAAACTTTAACTCAAATTTTTTTTCAAAAATAGTCCCCGTTATGTCCTTCTATAATATAAAATTCTTCCGACCTGAATTTCCGTCATTCTCATATGAGTCCTAACTCTGAACTGAGCATTCCAAATGAGTAAATTTTTTTTAAATTCTCCTTTTGAGACAATCGATGAGCGGTTGGTTTCCATCCGAAGCAAAGTGTTCAATTCAGTCATATTTCTCAAGATACAGTGACAAGCAATTATTTCTGACCCCCTGATTATAAATTTCAATATGTCTCGCTACTTACTTACTTAACCGGCACTACAACCCATTAAGGGTCTTGGCCTTCTGCAACATGCTTCTCCAACCGGACCTATCCGCAGCTAACGTCTCCCAGCTGGATACTCCCACAGTTTTTAAGTCGGCAAGAGCTGCGTCATACCATCTGGATTTTGGACGCCCTGCACCTCTCTTGCCCTCCGGTCTGGTTTTTAGGATTTTTTTCGGAATACGACGATCTTCCATTCGTTGTACATGACCGAGTCAACGCAGTCGGTTTATTTTGGTAGTTCTGACTATGTCCGGCTCTCCATAAAGCTGACTCAGCTCATGATTGAATCGTCTGCGTCATCGGTTTTGCCTTTGATCGAATACTGGTTCAAATATTGTGCGCAGTACTTTTCTTTCGAACGTGTGCAGCGATTGTTCGTCTCTTTGTGTCAAGCACAATGACTCCGAACCATACGTAACCACCGGTCTGATCACAATATGTCTCGCATATGCTACATATTCCACATTTGGTATACTTGAACACATTGTGAACATACGGCCAGCCAAAATAAAACGGCCAGCAAATATGTGCGAGATATTGCAAGTGTGATGCTACGAAGACCCATACGACTGAAAAAATAAAACTGTTGAAAAAAAATTATCAAGTTTTTTGGAGTTTTTGAAGAACTGATTTTCTTCTGAAAATTCAAAATTTTTGAAAAAGTAAAAGTTTATTTAAAATAGACGCCTGCGCCGGCCGATTTCCAGTCGGCGGCGGCTAACCTGTCAGCCGATGGGCTTCAGCGGCTGGCTACAACCGAAAATAAATATTTATCAAACCAAAAAAATGTGTTTTTCGTAAAAAAAAAATTATTTTGTAATGTAAGTAATTTGTTGGTTACCTTTTTTCAAAACTATTCATGTTTTCAAGGCAAATTTTCTTACAAAACACGTAATTGTTGTGGATAAAAAGTATTTTATCTAAGTTACTAGGTAAAATATTTGATTTCTTTGAGTTTGCTATCAAACCAGCATAGGAAAAGTTACGCTCACTTGGCGTGCTTGTCATTGGGAATGGCAACATCTTCTTTGCAAGTTTTGACAATATCGGCATATGCGAAGCATACGTTTTCCAAAAGATTCGAATTGACTCAACTTTTACATTGCCAGCCAATGACAACAAGAAATGAATCTCGCGATTTAGATCGCACTCATTTGATGACAAAAGCTTCACGGACGACAAAGTTGAATGCTTTTCTGCCAATTCTTCGACAAAATTTAAATTTAAATTTTTAGGAGCCGGTTTAGGATCGGTGTTACTAGCAATTGAAACACATTCACCTGCCCAGACTTTCAGCAAGTCGAACGCTGTAGTGTCATTATCTTTAAGAAATTTATGAACATCGAAAAGACCTTGAAATCGAGGATCTAATAAAGCACCTACAGCAATGCGTTCACTTATTGGGAGTCTCTTGTCAAAACATTTTCGAATATTGTATGTTTCACCAGACAATATTTCTGTGCTCTTCTGGAAGTGTGCAAAGAAGTCACAAAGACTTTCATAATAAGTTATGATGCTTATTGTTCTGCAGAATGAGTAAAGGGGACGTTCCAAAAACCTGATTGTACATTGTACAAAACTTTGCTTTATAGAGAGTTTGATTTTAGTTTCTTTTTATGTTCAGCCGTCGCGTCGGCTGAGCCGATTTCAAGTCGGCTAACGGCGCACAGTGTATTTTTTGTAAGGGTTTGGGGCTTGGGCTTCAACTCGTACAGATTTCAAAATTTTGATGATATTCTATTTTATTTGAATCAAGAAAAGAATATAGGACAGCTGTAATTCCTTCCAGAGATGAAAACGTTTGTATGGTCAAAAACCAATTTTTTTTCTGAGAGTATTGCCACTTTGGCTATATATTGCAGGGAATTTGCTTGAAATGGATCAATATTTTTTTTTTTTAGACCAAGGAAAACGTTCTTCTTCTGACCATTTATAGTAAGGCAGCCTGGTGCCAAAATTCTGTTTACGCCCGCATCTCGGCTTTACCGAGAAATATTGATTACAAAAAGTTTCAACTTGGCACCAACCTGCTTTTCTGAGTTCTAGAACAAAGAATGCCGAATCCGTATGACAGCTATAGGAAGGCAGTCTGGTGCCAAAATTCTTTTTACGCCAGACTCTCGACACCAACATGGATATTGTTCCCAAAAAGTTTCAACTTGGCACCAGCCTGCTTCCTTGAGTTCTTGACCAAAGAGTGAAATCTTGAAAATATTTTTGATTTTTTTGAAATTTTGTTTCTAAACACTCAACACGTCTCCAGTCACACTGATATATTGTTTTTAATTTTCAGAAGTTTGGTTCTCCTCAACTCATTTGTTCCCACGGGAGTCAGAAGATTTTTCTAACCGAAAAGGAAATACGTTTGTCCTTTAATCTTTCCGATTAAAAACGAAAAAAAAGAAACGTCAAAATATTGAAAATTGTACAAATTAAAGCCCAAGCCCCAAAACCTTACAAAAAATACACTGTGCGGCGGCTGAGGGAAGTATCGGCGGCGGCTATCGGCTGAAGTCGTTTTCGGCTGGCCGACAGAAACTGTGTCAGTTGGAAATTAACCTTTCCATGTTTCCTCTGTACCCATATTGTTATGTTTGGAATGAATCTATGGGTCCACCTACCCTTGTCAGGGATTCGGCTCTTAATTGCGTTCTTACTGTTTTGGTAGTTTGACCCTCCCTTCTCTTTTTTCTATGATATCGTTCGGTATACGCTTGCTACTCTTATGCTTGCCAGCCTTTGGGCTCTATTAAGCCTTCTCCGATTCCTCTTCGTATCTAGCGCCTGCATCCACGCTGGTGCCTCGTAGCGCAATATCGATAGGGTGACGCTTACAACGTTTTGCTGCTGCGCGGTCCAAAACCGTTTGGCATTATTCTGGCCAGTGCTGCGGTGGCTTTCATTGCCTTTTCGCACGTGTAGTCCACATGGTATTAAAACTTCTGCGGTCGTCCAGCATAACTCCAAGGTATTTTAATTGGCGAGTGGATGTATTTTCTTTCCCGTCAATCTTCAATACGATCCGGCTGGATCTCGGTTTTCTGGTGGGTCAGATTCAGTTTTGCCGTTGTCATCCAGTTTTCGACAGTTTCTAGCGTCTCTATCGTAACTAACTCAACATCTTCGGTGTTGCGGATACCGTGAGAATCAAGTCGTCGGCAAAAGGAATGGTCTTAGCGCATCTTAGCAGCTTCGGCCGCAGCGCTGTGTCATACATTACATTCCACAGCGTTGGTCCTAAGATGGATCCCTGTGGTACTCCGGCTGTGATGTCTGCTGTCTTTTTCCCTTCAGGAGTATCGTACGTTAGCACTCGTCGCTCGAAGTAGCTTTTCAGCATCCTGTAGATGAAATGCGGGACTCTCATTGCATTCAACGAAAAAAAAAATAAACGAACAATCATTTGTCGCGAATAAATAAATATTCGTAACAAATAAAAAAAATACTGGCGACAAATATTAACGCAATACATTTGTAACAAATAATTTACTTATTTATCCCAAATAATAACTTATTTGTCACAAATAAGTTCCGAAATGAATTCGTTATACATAAATAATTTATTTGTCCCGAATAATAACTTATTTGTCACAAATAAGTTACGAAATTTATTCGTGCTAAATAAATAATTCATTTGTTCTAAATTTATTTGTAACAAATAAGTACTTATTCATCACGAATAAATATCAAAAATCATTCGTACCAAATAAGTTATTTATTTGGAATGAATAAATAAATAGTTGTGCCAAATTAAAGGCTTTTTATTTGGCCCAAAGTGTGATTTTTTTTTCCGTGAAGAATCATCGAAATACGACGAATTTGCAATTTTGATGAAAATACGTGTGTGCTTTGACAGGAGAATCGCAATTAATTGACGCGAATTAGAAAACTTTCTAATTTTCCGAAATCGGTGTTGAGTGTTGTCGATTCTGAACATTGATCGAAATACAACGAAATTGCTCATCCCAGCAATTCATAATCACAACAAAAACCCTTTTAGAAGGGAAATGTGACGCAAGTCCTTGTTCCTACTTCCAAAACAACTGATATCAATTTGGGGTGACGCTTGAAGGTTTAAAACGCAAAAAAATCTTTTGAAATATTTTCACATTCGGTTAAAAAAATGCGTCACAAATGCCGGACCCCCCAGTGTTATAGTTGTTCTGTTCTTTCAGCTTTCACACCCCAAAAATTTGACTTTATGGGATGTATCGAGTATTTTTGTACAGGAAGTCAAATTTTTGCGTGTGAAAGCTGAGAGTTTAGAAAAACTATAACACTAGGGGGTCCGGCATTTGTGACGCATTTTTTTAATCGAATGTGAAAATATTTCAAAAGATTTTTTTGCGTTTTAAACCTTCAAGCGTCACCCCAAATTGATATCAGTTGTTTTGGAAGTAGGAACAAGGACTTGCGTCACATTTCCCTTTTAAAAGGGTTTTTGTTGTGATATCAGTTGTTTTGGAAGGAGGAAGAAGGACTTGCGTCACATTTCCCTTTTAAAAGGGTTTTTGTTGTGATATCAGTTGTTTTGGAAGAAGCTGAACATCGAGAATAACATAAAAAACCTGATTGACTTGGAAAAGTGCTAGAGAAATCCACAAGAATCCCATAAGCCTAGGAAGCTTCATTGGATGACCTAACTCATGTCGAGAATAACCGAAAAATATCAAAAAACCTGATAGAAGTTGAAAAGTGCTAGAGAAATCCACAAGAATCCCATAAACCTAGGAAGCTCCATTGGATGACCTCACTCATGTCGAGAATAACCGAAAAATATCAAAAAACCTGATTGAAGTTGAAAAGTGCTAGAGAAATCCACAAGAATCCACAAGAATCCACTCACACACAAACACAAAAAAATTTTATAAGGGATTTGTATGGGAGCTTCCAGGAGCCCTAGCTCCCAAACGAGGCCGGTACCCCCCCTTTTTTAAAATCTCAGATGTCGTAGAATCACCATCCGAAGCTCCCTGCAAAATTTGAAGAAAAGTTATCGATACGTTTTCGAACGCGAGCCAAAAAACACGTTTTTCATACAAGTGCCAATGGAAATTTCTAACTAACTAACCCACTAATAACCTACATTTGCATTATCTCAGGTCCCTGAAAATCCAATTTTCTTAAGATCATAACTCCGGATCCACTTGACCGTTTTTTTTTTACCAAAAGGTCAATTTCAATCAGAATTTTGCGTAGAATCCGAAAATCCTAATCTCAAGGGGGTGCGACGCGAGGGGAAAAAGTCGAAACTTAGCTGCATATATGGTTCCGCAGTTTACGAAAAAAAAATTCTGATTTTTTTATCGTAGGGGGACTTGCGTCACGGGCATGATTTATCGTTTGTTTTCTGTTTAAAAAAATAGTTTATTTATCATTCCATTAGATGATATTTTGTATGGATTGCCAAGAAAAAATCTAGAATAGACATATAAGACGAGAGCTTACTTTCGTCAATTCGATTTCCTGAAAATCCTTTAAATTCTCTTGATACATTTGCAAAACAAAAAGAATTTCGAAAGTAAATATGCTCACCATAGCCAACGGAAAATAACAAGAAAAAGTTCAAAGTTCAGAGATAAAACAATATATTATCATTGAATGCAAAAAAGTCGATTTTCTTCCGAAAAAATAGATTAGGTCCATATTTGATTGAATACCATTCCTAGGTGGATAAGCTATTTGCCCGCCGTACTAAGTGTGCAAGAAAAGAATTCGATTTTCATCGTCCGCTCAGGCGAATAGCAACTTCAACTTAGTATAACACTACATGCACTGTACACTTGACTGAAAGTACAATAGATTGAGTTTTTAGTTTATGTAATGATCGCAACAAAAATGGCGCCACCGACAGGCGGCTACATGTCAGATTATGACAGTTGCATTTCAAAATACAATTAAAGTTATAAACAATTACTTTTCTTTTTCGTTTATTTTGGTTTGTCCACAATGTCCCCAAAAAAAGGAAAATAAAGGATCTGTCAAGACTTTGAAACAGAAATTAAAGCTTTTTGGTGCCAAAACATCGGGAACGAAATCATAGAATATTTCCGGTAAAGTGTTTACATTCAATGCTTTCGATTCAGTTTCACATTTCCGAAAATGTTCTGACAACGTAATCGACGTCAACACGTCAGTATTTATCAAGAAAACCTCTGTTTCATTTATATTTGGAGTTGACCTGTGTCCGACAGTATGTTTTTATGGCAAGCTTTCGATTAAACACTAGATGTTGGGGAATCTGCCACGGTACGGGGCACTATCAATTTCAATTTATTTTAACATCATTCGAACATCATTCTAATAAGTAACTACCTTGTATTAACCGTTTTTTGTCATTTATAAATTCACAAAAATATTCCCAACGAATAAACTATCCACTTTTTTTACCGCCTCATCTCGAGGAAATTTATGAAATTTTAATTTCGGACACGTAAATGTGTTGTTTACAAACACAACCATTTTTCAGCATTCTTCTACGCAAGAAAACAGTCATAACCTATTTGTTTATTTTGAATGTTTTGAATCTAATTTTGACATGTAGCCGCGTGTCGGTGTCGCCATCAGTGTTTCCTTACTCGAAGATAGATTTATTGCCTGATGAAAAAGTGATGCACGACACAACCTATGTGGTCGCGCGATAGAATTACGTTTTTATTTAAAGATTGAGTTAGGAACGATTTCGGGTAGGGGATAAACGCTTCAACTTACAAGACCCCATCCCTCCGCATCGAAAAGAATGTGTGAAGATTTCCAACCAAGTTCATAGGAATGTGAAAGCTCAACTAGATGTAAAAGTTTGCTTTGTATGTACAGACAGTTTTTCAAGGAATTTACAAATACTAATGTGCCGAATACCGTCTTATTTACGTCGATTTCAGAAACACAAATCACATTTAACTGTTTTAAAAAGAGTTCCGCACGAGCGATTTTATTTGAATTTTTTGCTTTCGTTGTTCGTGAAACCATCTCAGTTTATATATTTCCGGCAATAGAAACAGATATCCTACAGAAAATATAAAATTTTCTTTTCCAATCTTTTCCAATCCAACCATGGAAATTGCATGTTACGTACTTGTTTGGCTGTTTTTGCTAAAACGAAGCAACACATTCCTGGTTCGATTGAGACACTACTGCCAAAATAGAGTTTACATAAATCAACGAGCTTAACGCTAACTAGCTAAGCGGTGAACAGAAAGGTTATTTGAGTGTGTGCGTTTGCTGTGAAATTAGTTACATATAATGAAAGCAAACTTTGACGAATTCATGAATGAAAATTTAATTTGCAAACAGCAAACAGCACTCTGATTGGAAAATGTGACTCTTCTAAACAACCGAATGACACTCTTTTGCCAGCTTCCTAGAAGATGTCACGTTTTTCAGTTTTGCGATCAGATTGAAATCGACCACCAAACTCTCCTAACTGGAATAAAACAAACATTCGACATCAGAACATGCAAACTTGTCGAGTTACTTCTGCTTGACATCTCTTACGGACGAACGAAGAGACGACGAAGTTTTTGTGGGTGCGCTAAGGACCCTAACTATTTTCTTCAAAGTACAATTCGGCAGGGTTCTGTTTGCTTACATTGGATCATCCTACATCGTGATATTATAGGTTTGAACATTGCGAACGTTTCTGGGCTGAGTACTTGAACCCTTCGCCCGCTTTTATACGCTTCCCGCAAAGTGCATGCGTACTATTTGAATGAACCCTAAATTCGTAGAATGTAAATTCATTTCCGTGGGATGTAGCGAGTAAAAAATATTCAACCCATTTGCTCCATTGGGTTTTTTGCGAAAACAAGATCAATAAAATGGAATAAAATGACGAAAAACAAAACCAAATTACCGACTTTGAATCCATCGTTGGAATTTAATTTTTAGACAAAGACACAATATTCGAAATGTACACATTTATTCTGGAATATTTTTTAGTCAGTCTCGGTATTATGTTTGCGTTATTACTTTAATACACGTAAATTTTTTCGCATTTTTTCTAGATATTTTTTATTGTTTATTTAATACGAAAATGAGATTACGGAGAGCTGGATGTATGTCATCGTAATGTGTGAAAATTATTTGTGTATTTTATTTTGCCGAAAATTTGCATAATTCTTGGTTGGCAGTTGAAAAACATTAGCATATCGTTATCTACATTTCAGCATTTATTTTTTGGATTTGCTATATAGAATCCTTCCTTTTGAATCAAAGACAACGACGAGTTTCGGGAGACATAGCAAATATTTACATGTAAATGTTATCCATTTATTTATCTCATATATCATTTAATTTATGATTTACAACGATTGGGATGGGATCTGCTCATTATTTTCATGATTCTGTAGGTACAATTGATAGCTCTTAATTGTCTTGTATATATTTCTGCCAACCATTTCCCAAAGCGTATGGAACATTTATCATCATTGATATATAATTTCATGTTTATTAAATAATGAGTTGGAAATTTTGTAATTCATATAATTAAGGTAACCATTCAAACAGGACGTCGTGTATACAGTCATTTTTAGATTTTTAACTCCCCTAAAAATGCGCACAATATTTTTAATTTGAGAATTTCAAATAAGGCAAAAAATTTCACGCGTCTGACAGCATTCTTGATAGGCGTATTCTTTGTAACCTGGGCGTAGTGACAAACGTGTTCGTGATTAGACCGTTTGTTGAAGCCGCATCATTCTACGGAAATTAAGGGAAGTCATCACATCGTATTAGGGAATCTATTTACCGGCCTTTTTTTGAAAGCTGTTTTTTCGGTAATACCGATTTTTTTCAAAAAAATAACCGGTAAAAAACCGGTAAACTTTTTATATTGTTTCTTATATTGAAGTTAAAGACTTTGAGTAAAGATATTTTGTTTTAGTCTTCATTTCTCCTGTTTGGCTTAAAAATATGTGCGCAACTGCAATGCTCATTTATCTGGAATATCGTCACTCATTTTACCTATCTGCTGTGTCAATCATAAACACCGTATCTCAAAAAAAAATTTTAGACCGATCAGTCTGACTTCCTTCATTATGTAAACATTAGAAAGGTTGATAGACTTTTATATCAGGGATGAAATCCTGGCTAAGTTCCCACTTCATGACAACCAGCACGCTTACCGGACCGGCAGGTCAACGGACTCTGCCCTGTATAGTCTGGTAGCGAAGATAGAGAAATCCTTCTCGTTTGGAGAGGTCTCCCTGGGATGTTTTATGGACATCGACGGAGCCTTCGACAATACGAGGTTCGACATTATCCGTCAAGCTCTGGTTGAAAGAGGAGTGGGAGGAGTTGTGGTGAGATGGATAGAAAGCATGCTCAAGGATAGAACGGTTGAGGCTATTATATGTGGTCACAAGAAAAATCTTTGGGTAGCCAAGGTATGCCCACAAGGCGGGATCCTTTCACCCATACTCTGGTGCATAGTGGTAGACTCCCTCATTAGAAAACTGAATGAGGAAGGAATCTATGCGCAGGGGTATTCAGACGACCTGACGGTTCTAGCTAGAGGGAAATTTGAAAGCACCTTGGAAGATCGCATGAGAGTTGCGCTGAGAATAGTAGAGAACTGGTGTTTGGAGAAGGGCCTAAGGGTCAACCCCACTAAGACAGACCTTGTGCTATTCAGTAAAAGAGGTACAGGATCAGATCTGGTGGGGAAGATGAGGCTCTTCAGTATGGACCTAGAACTCGCTCCAAGGGTAAAATACCTCGGAGTCACGCTGGACAGCAAACTAAATTGGATCGACCATACCGAAGACAAGGCACAAAAGGCCTTGACGGCGTTTTGGATCTGTAAAAACTCCTTTGGGAGGAATTGGGGTCTGTCATCCAAGGCCAGCCTGTGGCTATACGAGGCTGTGATCCGACCCATGATGAGTCATGGTTCTTTAGTATGGTGGCCAAGAATATACGTGGAGAAAGCAAGGAAGAGACTGAGTGAGATACAAAGGCTAGTGTGCATAAGCATAACTGGAGCTATGAAGACCACGGCCACCGCGGCCTTGGAAACGCTGTTAGCGATACCGCCTTTAGACTTAGTAATTAAGGCCAGAGCTTTCGCCACTGCGGATAGGATAGAGCAGTCAGGATTATGGGCCCCGTTCTTCCGTGTAGGGCATGGCAGAATTATCGACGTTGTTTCGGACCCGATTTTTGACATGCCAAGGGACCGGATGGCGCCAGTAACTGACTTCACTAGACGTTTTGAAGCGATATTTCCGAGCAGGCAAGAATGGCTAGATGGGTGGCCAACCTGTTTGCCTAGAAATGCGAAAATGTTTTTCGCTGATGGATCCAAGGCCGTAGAAAAAGCAGGGGCTGGAATATACGATCCAGACACTGCACATGGCAGTTGGTTCCATTTGGGCAAAACTTCCAGTGTCCTCCAGGCAGAGGTCTACGCAGCTCTCATGGGAGCTCAAGAATCACTGCCGGCGGGGACGCAGGGTAGAGAGATCTTCATCTGTTCCGATAGTAAAGAGATGATTAGGGCGCTCATGTCACCCACCTCGACCTCCAAGCTGATGAAAGAAGGAAAGGATTATCTAAACTACATGGGGTGTAATGAGTAATCAGATTACCTTGGTTTGGGTACCTGGACACTTTGGCGTGGAGGGAAACGAAAGGTCAGATGAGCTAGCTAGGGTGGGCTCCGCTACCACAACAAGCGGAGTGGAGCCACGTCAACCAATACCTTAGGCACTATGCAATGATGCATTAAGCAACTGGGTGCGACGGAGACACGCAGAACGCTGGGAAGCGTATGGAGGAGGCGCGCATACGAAGCGATTCTTCCCGAAACCTGATGAAAGATGGGCCAAGGACCTTATCAAAATGGACCGTGATCGTATCAGAAGGGTAGTAGGGGCGACCAATGGGCATTGTGGGCTGAACCGACACCTGAATAAGATGCGGTTGTCGGAGACCCCAAGATGTTCTTGCGGATTAGAAGAGGAAACGGGCATACACGTGATATGTGATTGCCCTAAATTCCTCCAAATGAGACGCAGGATTCTTGGGAATTTCACTGTGAGACCATCTGAGACTATCAAATGTGGACCTGTCATTTTGGACCGGTTCTTGGAAGCGACAGGAAGGCTCACATAATGATTTATATGATGAACGGGAAAAGGAACAAAGGATCCCAGGATCTGTGTTTCAAGACCAACAATAGCTCGTCCCAAACTGATAAATCTAAAAAAATCTCAAAAAAATTGTTTTTTGGTCTTTTATGTTTTTGAATTGAGCCGTATACAATGTACGATCTCCTAAAATTTTATTTATAAATAATAATATTCAATAAAAATTGCGATAAACACGTTTTAGAGAATTTTGGCCATTTTCTTAAAAAAGCCGTAAGTCAAGTTTAGTTCAAACATCGAACTCACTCATTTTAAATGTTGGAGTATGCCATGAAATTAAATAACGAAAAAATTCTTAATTAGTTTTCTATGTTTTGGCAAAACAAAAAGTGTGTAGTAAAGAAATATAGACTAAGAAAATATAATCCCAACAAAAACCTCTGAAAGGTAAGGTGTGACGGAGTCCCTATGTCCACTTCCAAAATAAATTATATCGGTTGAGGTGACGCTTTCGCTGGTCGAACGCAAAAAAACTAACTAAATGGAAATAACTTTATCTCGTGTTCAAAAAATGCGTCACAGATGGCAGACCCACCAACGTATAATTTTTCTGTTCTTTCAGCTTTCAAACTGGAAAAATTTGTCTCCGCCTGAAGAAATTTTTTATGAGAAAAAAATTTTTGGGCGTGAAGTCTGAAAGTGTAGAAAAATTATTACTTTGGAGGACCTTTAAGAGGTTTTCGTTGGGATATCAATTCTTTTGGAAGTAAGTTGGAAAAAAATTAAAAAAAAAAAAGTTTTATTTCAATAATAGATAACAATAGATTTAAAAAAAAAAAAATTCAAAAAAAATTTCAAAAAAAAATTTTCAAAAAAAATTAAAAAAAAATTTAAAAAAAAACTTTAAAAAAAAATGTTCATCCCACACACTTCCTACTTCATTCTACACATTTTCCGCTTCATTCTACACACTTACAACTTCATTCCACACAATTCTCACATCATCCCACACATTTCCCACATCATCCCACACACTTCCTACTTCATTCTACACATTTTCCGCTTCATTCCACACACTTTCCACTCCATTCTACACATTTTCCGCTTCATTCCACACACTTCCCACTCCATTACACACACTTCTCACATCATCCCACACACTTCCCACATTATCCTACGCACTTTCCACATCATCCCACACGCTTCTCATATCATCCTACGCACTTTCCACATCATTTCACATCATTTTCGGTCACTTCAAAAAAATTTTTTCTCATAGTCGCTCTACGACAGCGAAGCTTATTTCGCACCACTTTGACCGACTCCTGACAGCAAACCACCCAACCGATTTGCACAAATTTGGTTTCGTTGGCTTTGTGAGATCGATACCTTTCATTTGATATCCGCTCACGTTCTCACGTCGGTGGATTTTCATATATGGGGGTTGTATGGAAACTTTGAAGGCCAATAACTCAGTTCCAAGACTTTTTTGGGGGTAGCCACCGGTTGAATTTTCCATTTGGGACCGAAACTGAACTTCCCTAAAAATTTTAAGGAAATCGCCCGGGCGGTCCTCGAGAAAAAAAAAGTAGATAGATAATACATAGATAAATACATCATGGACACACGACACAGGAATAAAATTTTGATTATTTTCAAACATATTTTTGATGATCCAAAGTGCGTTGGAATCAGGATAGGAAGTAGTTTTTTTAAAATAATTTGGATGGGGCAGGGGCGAAAAACTCCAAAATTCGCCTATACATCGTGTTTTTGTATGGAGTTTTTTGGGTTTATGGACGTTCTTTTGGGGGTTTGGGGACTGCGTCAAGTAAAGATCAAGCAAAAACTTGACTTCTCGAAAGTTTAATGAGAAAAAACAACGACCGCTGCAATCGTTGCGAATTTTTTCTTAGTTCTACTATAAACGCCGTGTGATTTCTTTTACCATTTTCTCAGTTCAAAGAAACTATGATATACGGCGTTTATGGTTGACACTGCAGCTATAAATTTGGGACAAAGACACGAAAAATATGCAAAAAAAAGCTCTTCTTGATTCAACATCACGTTGGTATTACCTTCATCGTACACATCAAATGACGCACTCGGACCCAACTCCTTCTAATGGTCTCTTTTCGTGTTTCATTATCTTAGATTAGCTCAACAAAGAAGATTCGGATGTCGTTTGATCGGTTTCCATTTCCAGTTTCCCTGATGAAGTCATACTCTTTGCGAGTGACGTATTATGTTTTTCATGCTTCATAGCAGGGCCAGTATACTAGACTGTTCTAAAGAAGAATTGAGTTTTACAGCTAACTGTTAGAAGTAACTAAAATAGTATATTTCAACGCGAGATGTGTACGTACACATCGACTGGGTATTGAGGTATTTTGAAAGATATTTTTCTGTATACGTGAGAGTGTGTTGGTGCACATACAGCGGAAAGCAAATTTTCGTCCCAAGTGATTGTATTTTCCGTCACAACCAATACACTCTCATGTATACAGAAATAGTATATTTCAACGTACTCCAATACACACAAGATGTGTACGTACGCGCGGGCGAAGCAACTTTTCGTTCCAGCAATGGGAAAATATTATCCGTCACAACCAATACACTCTCACGTATACAGAAAAATTATTTTAGAGTGTATTGGTTGTGTCGGAAAATATTTTCCCATCACTTGAGACGAAAAGTTGCTTTCCGCTGCACCAACACACTCTCACTATTACAGAAAAATTTCTTTCAATTGAGGTACACACTCGATGGGTAGTTTTCACTTAGGCTTAGCCCACGCGTACGTACACATCTCGTGTGTATTGGTGTATGTTGAAATATACTATTTATTCTGGGGAAAATCCGCACACATTCAAAGAATATGCTTCGGTCAAAAATTACATTTTCAAATTAGCGACAACATTTACAGCAACTTAGTGTTCAGCATTTTACGTTATAGCAGAATTTGTTGATTAACTACCGGGGTTTTCAAAAGTCCTAGATGTTTTCTTTTTCATTCATAACCTCGCAGAATGAGAGAATTAATAGTAGGTTTGAATAGTAGGTTTGAACTTTCATATGAAAACCCCGGTATATGCTAAATTTGGGATAATATTTCATTGCCAACTTAGGTAACGTAAATTTTGAACGAACATTTTATCCGTCCTGAGCTGAAGTTTCGCTCTGAAAGCATGTATTTTAGGCTTCTTATGTTCAAGAACATTACGAGAAGCCCAAAAACTTTCTCAGCACACCAATTTCGTAACATTCACACCATAGAACAAAGAAAAATAAAATCTCGAAGCTATTTATTTCATTGGAACATGTTCAAAGATATCGGATTCTTACACTTGCATGAAAAACATATGTTCGAAAGTCAGATCTTAATTTTGGGATGTCCTGATGGCCACTTACCAATTTCTATATCAAATCTGGAAAACTGGCCATTGCCAACTTTAAGGAAATTTAAACGAAAACAGCAACTTATAATGTTGAAATCAAGAAGTAAAACAGCGCTTTTTAGAACAAAAAATTTACCGAAAAAACCGGTAGTGAAAATCCAAAAACCGGTTGGATTCCATACATCGTATTTAATACAATGCAGAGCAACGTCTTGATTAATTAATGAATTCGTATTAGATCCAGACATGAGAATGAGAAGATTGAATCCGCACCGCTTACATTTAAGACGAGTAGGGTCGCCGTCCGACAGGCCTCTTGAAAAATGACTTATGGAGTGGGCTGGGAATTTTGCTATATTTGAATACAAATTTTAATTTTTTTAATCAAAATACAACTTAAAGTTACGATTTTCCAGCGGCCGTGTTTTCGTCAGTGCCAACTGTTTTTTTTGCGACAGGCTAGAGGTGTCTCGGCCTGTTCAAAGTCCGCCCGCCCTATACCGGGTACGGGTATCATTATTTCGCAAACGGGCGGGCACGGGCTGCCCGTTTTAAAAATCAAACGGGTACAAGTGGGCTCGGACATCTTTATTTTGAAAACGGGCGGGCACGAACTCCCCGTTTTCAAAATCGAACGAGCACGGGCAGGCGAAAAATGATGCCCGCACACCTCTACGACGAACCATAGGTGGCAGGACATTTCTCCGCCGCAAATAACGCCCGGGCGTTAATAACACCCGGGGCGTTATTAACGCCCGCCCGGGGCGTTATTAACGCCCGCACTCCGGGCGCTAATAACGCCCGGGGTGTTAATAACGCCCGCACTCCGGGCGCTAATAACGCCCGGGGTGTTATTAACGCCCGCACTCCGGGCGCTAATAACGCCCGGGGTGTTATTAACGCCCGCACTCCGGGCGCTAATAACGCCCGGGGTGTTATTAACGCCCGTACTCCGGGCGCTAATAACGCCCGGGGTGTTATTAACGACCGCACTCCGGGCGCTAACAACGCCCGGGGTGTTATTAACGCCCGCACTCCGGGCGCTAACAACGCCCGGGGTGTTATTAACGCCCGCACTCCGGGCGCTAATAACTCCCGGGGTGTTATTAACGCCCAGGGTGTTATTAACGCCCAGGTGTTAATAACGCCCGGGGTGTTATTAACGCCCGCAATCGCCTCTAGTTTCGATAGTCATGGTATTCACGCAAACCTCGTGTATTTCTTACGGATCTAAAAATTACACATTATGTTAGGTAAGCGTCGTCGGTCATCTTTCGTCTTTCGCCCTTGTGTTATAATTTACCTTTTCTCGCAAGTTCGTATAAATAGGCTATGAAGCCTTGACTGACTAATTAATGAAGTATTTGATTAGTTTCGGTTCGTATGAGAAATTAAATGGTTATACCGAACCGATTCTGTTGACGAGAGTGTTCCAAACCACCTAAGCCATGATAATATTTTGAGAAATTCTTGGGTAACATGTAGAGGAGCAACAGATTTATCATTATACCATTTGAAGTCCTCTGCAAACAGTTAAAAAATCCTATAAATTAATAACTAAAATGAAAAAAAAGCTAAAATTTGTATAGCTTTCAAAATCATGACACTTAACCGAGTAACAAAATTGGATACTAACAATATGTCATGCGACCGTTTATTCCAAAGCTGAAATAAATTCCTATAATCCACCAAACAAAATCCACTCATACGGAAAAAAAGCGAAAATGTTCCTTTCGTATCATTTTCCCATTTTCACAATAATATTTTATCGCTTCCATTCGTCTATTTTGCTCCTAATAGGCACTACAAGCACCTCATATCAAATACGAATAATAAAAGCGAACGAATAAACAAACAAAGCCTTTATTATTCTTCGCATCTGAAGTATAACAATAATTTTATCTGAGGCTCTTTTTCAGGTTCAATTTCGTTGGAAAAAAGTAAAATGCTGGACATTACACGCGATAAACCAATAAAAGTGGCCGTTCGAGTTGCTGTACCTGTTCGTGACCACCCCAAGGTACAATTTTCCGTTAAATCGTGTTATTTAATGTTCCCATATATTTACGCTCATGGAAAAAAAAATTTTTTGCTTCTTTTTTCATCTTCTCATCTATTTTTATATCATTTTTCTATGTCCTGTGTGCGATTCCGGAGATGTATCGCGTACAGAGAAAATGTCTTATGTTTACAAAGATTTCAAGAAATCTCTGTGGACTAGCAGAACAACACACATCACGCATCGTCTATACTCATATCTTTAAATGTTTATTTTGTTTGTTTTTATAACTGATGGCTAAAGCGAAATCTTATACCATTGTAATGCATGCGACTTACATCTTATACAAAAGTAACAACAAAATGTTATTTGTGCGCCTTGAAATGGTAGACGGTATTTCCATTCAATGATTTGTTTAGTTTGGATTTATTTACCCAATGTGTGCACTGAAATGTTATATGACGTGCTTATTACATTCACGATGTGTTGCATGAGAACATAACGTAATATAATGAGAAAACGCCATTAAACTTTATGGATAGAAGCGTTATGAGCTATATAGCCTATGGAGTTAAGCAAGATGCTATAAATAGAACCGATGTGCACAAGTCGCATTTTAAGGAATTTTTTTTTCTTTACGTTCACTGGTCCATGTACTAAAATCATCTGGGACATTGAGATAACAGGATTCGTAGAGTATTAAAAGATAGAAAAGAAGGAATAAATTCATGTAGAACACGGATTATGAAACAGGATATAAATAAGACAATTTAATACATAGAGATGGAAACCTTTTTAATAGATTTATGTGAGAAATGAGAGAGACATTTACGCATATAATATACAGTTGAGTTGAGTATGAGTATAGTACTTGCCTTTGCTTTTCAACTGTATGACTATTTAGCGTAGCATTTCGTAATAAATGACTGTGCGTGCTGTGACACAGTTCACGTATTTATTAATGGAAGACTACCGGCCTAATTTCAACTTCTAAAACATTTCCATCGTCGACTTTACGGTTATCATAAGAGCTTAAAAGTTGGGCATACCTTCGTATGTGATCGGATAACATTATTGTGAAAATCCCAATCCCAAATGATACCTACATTAATCAAACCCTGTTATGTTCTGTTTTAACCACTTTATTGAGATAGACAGTCAATTAGTCGGGCCGTTGGGTACGAAAAAGTGCCTTTGATAACATAATGGGGGTAAAACTCCTTAATCACTTCATTTCTCGACAATCCCCTCAATTTTTAATGCCCGAGAGTCAGCGTGGTTTAAACGCTTCCCCCTCAAATTTTTTAGATCTTATCACGTTGGATTCATATGTCTTTCAAACCCTGAGTCTTTGTGTGTGATCTTTAATCGTGTGCCACACGTACAGCCTGTACAGTAGAGTAATGATAACCAATTACTAATTATAACGGCCGAAAGTTTGTCTGTCTGTCACTTTGTCGCTCACCGATTACCGGCGTCAGCAACATACGTCCTACTTGCACGAAGAGCTCCGAGGAACTAAAATAAAATGTTGTTCCGCATTGTCTTTTACAACCCAAAAAGCAATGTAAACTTAAATTCTAATGGGAAAAAAAGTTGCGTCACAAAGACCCACTCGCGAAATAATTTTTCAACACTTTCAGTTTTCACACGCAAAAATTTAAATTGTGCGTCAATCTAATTTACAAGTTTAATTTTTGCAGCGAGAAACTGAAAGTAAATTATTTCGTTGTTGGGTCTTTCATTTGTGACGCAATTTTTTGAACACAACGTAATTTTGTTTTAAGAAAAGTGATGCAATTTTGGAAGCGGATTTACGGACTGCGTCGCACTTTACCTTTAAAGACGTGTTTGTAGGCGATTTTGTTTAAAGAATAAAACTTTGACCACAAGCTAACATTTGATTCAATCAAATTTTTGCGTTTTATCGGCGATACCGTCATCTCTAGCCATATCATTAATTTTTTAAGCGAACTTACGGACTGCGTCACACTTTACCTTTTGTTGTAACTAAAGTTCATGAGAAAAACTTTCCATTTTTTAAAATTTCTCCACAAAAATTTCTCTTTGAAAAAATATTTTTTCAGAAAAAAATTTCTTCAAAAAAAATTTTCTCAAAAAAAATTTTTGCCACTGAGTTCTTCTCTTCGACTACTTTCCAAACACTTCGTGTCACCTTCGGCTCCCTTCGGAACACTTCGTGTCATTTTCGGCTACCTTCGGAACACTTCGTGTCGTCTTCGGTTACCTTCGGAACACTTCGTGTCACTTTCGGCAACCTTCACAACACTTCATGGCATCTACGGCTATTTTCGGAACACTTCGTGTCACAGTCGGCTACCTCCGGAACACTTCGTACACCTTCGGAACACTTCGTGTCACCTTCGACTTCCTTCGGAACACTTCGTGTCAGGAAGATTGGCTGTCTCGTTCTCGAGATCGAAAATTATTAATAGATAGATACATAGATAGAAACCGACATAAAAAAAGTTTATACAAAATTAAAACATAACCAAAGACCCGTACGTATCAGAATAGATGTGACAAACAGAATAGATGTGAAAAACAGAATAGATGTGGCAAAGTGACTCGAACGTACCTAAATATACAAATAAGCAAACAATCCAACGTTTTCTGTTCTTTTATAACTGTAAGAATTTCAAAGATCCGTAGAAATTACCCAAGGTAATGTCAAAGGCCCTACCGAAGTACGTCTCAGACCATTCAAATCTAGAAAAGCTTATATCCAAGGACTAAGTCGTTTTTCCCTAAAACCCAGAAAAACGTGTTATCTAAAATTTTATTGTCTACAACTTTGTCCTTGGAAGCAACTTTCTACCTCTCATAGTTCTGGAGATCTGGGTCATCCTGCCCAATTATGGAAGTGGCCATATATCAGGATTGTGTCACATTTCCTCAAAACCCGAAACATGTTGTTGTCGCTTAATTTAATTCTCTACAACTTTGGCCTTTGAAGTAATAGCTGATATGGCGTATTTAAGCAAATACTGAAAAAACTAGCTCGTATCAGTTTGGGGCGAGAAATTTATTTTCGCCCATTCCATGGCTCCCAGTGCTCAGACCCCTGACCCGATTCCAACAAAAAAAATTCCCCAGTTTTTTTTGGCATCAAATGCTTTCATTTGACACCAAATTGAGCAATTTCCGTGCTTTACTTGCTGAGATATTTGCGAAAAAGTTTCACCGACCCTCGAAAAACCATGTTTTTGGTCACTTCTTCGACCATATCTCCGGAACCACTTGATCGATTTTGCTCATCTTCGAACTTGAATCATGGGAGGCATGTACCTTTCAGGGGAAAAAAAAGATTAGGCTGATCGGTTGAGCCGTTTGGAAAAAAAGTGGAGACGGACAGACGGACATTTTTTTATTCCTGATTTGTCATCTCTAGACGATAATAGATGCATCCCCTCCACTCCCACCTCGATCTACCCAATGTTACAATAAAATTGTTTGTAGTAAACGTATAGGACCTCTTGTACTTCGTACGGGTCCAAAAAATAGAAAAATCGAAATTAAAGAATGTCAATATCAAACCTCGATATCTCAGCTAATTTTCAACGGATTTTGATGAATCTGGGCCCGTTGGAAACCTGCTGCGACGTAATTTTTTAAGTAATTGAGAAGGGAAAGGGGCAGGGGAAAAAACTCAAAAGTTCACGTATATATGGCTCCTTGTCCCAATGGTGTTTCCTATGTTTGTGGACTTCTTTTTTCGGGTCGAGGGACAGCGTCACGCCCTCCGCTACAACTGCGGGCATGATACCACCGTTGTGTGACAGTGCTCACAACGATCAGTCATTATGCTATACTGGTCCATGACCTGCAGATCATCTGGCATCGGGAAGAATTGCTTGCGATCGGCTCCTGAACGTAAATCAATGACGTGAGTTTTCAAGCTTTTTAAATCTTTCACTAGCTTGGAGGTCGTGACACGTGACATTAGCGTCCTGATCGTCGTTTCTTGATTTGATGAGATAATGCTACCCTACAACCTTCCGGAAGAAGGGATCGTGATATATTGATGGCTAGTGCTGCGAAAGTTTCACACAGATGAAAACTGTTCTTATCTTCTCCAACTCATGTTCTGTTTCATGTTTTTTATCAAGCCCATCTTCGGCCATCCTCACTCTACTTCGCCTTCGATTTCTCTTTGAATAAAACGAAATGAGTAGCTTAGAGGTTTGATTTTACATTTTCAATATTAGATCCGGGCGACGAATGAAGAGCACTTCGCAAAAATGTGAGCTATCAAATTTGCGATGTTTTTTTTTTCAAAACAGAATCCTGCGTAAATATCAAATTATTGAAAGTTATAGCTCTGTGAGAGGATGACCGCTACACGAATAAAAGATGAATCAGAATTGAAAAGTTTTGAGTACGAAGGTCGAAAGTAGCTTTGAAAAGTCATCGCATTCGAAGTTTGTTTGCGATGTTATTTCAGAGCCTTATTATTTACTATTATTTATTATTAAGTAAGGCGATTGTTCTGTAGTCGTAGCCAGTCAATCATGTACCTAGGCCTCTTATGGGCCCATTGTACTGCCATATTTGTTCCGGTATGCCATGATGTTACACTCCGTATTTTGGTAGGAATCTTTTTGAACAACCAATGTAGTTCAAAATGTCCTTGGGGTGTAACGTTTTGATGGTGCCGTATTTTAGCGTGAAGTTGCCCTAGCATTTACGTCTAGATGATATGAACGCTGGGCAGTGACATAAGTAGTGGTCGGCTGAATCGATGTGACTATCACATAATTCGCAGCCTGGATACTGTCTTTTTCCTATAGTTTCTAAATGCTTGTTGAAGTCGAAATGTCCCGTCATGACTCCAGTATATACTTTTAATCTAGTCCTGCTTAGATTTATTAGGTATTTGGAGAATTTCCTGAGTGATATATTATTTTTGGATTGTTTACAGCTTGCTTGGCTGTGCCAGTGTCTATTGAATTTAGAGAGTCTATAAGTATTTATTTCACTCATGATTGTTGAGGTCGGTATTCCAATGAGAAGGTCGGGCTCCGGAGTGTTAGGGTTCATTAAAGCTCCCCGTTTGGCTAGTTCGTCTACTTTTTCATTTCCTGCTACACCTGTGTGTCCTGGTACCCATAATAGGTTTATTAGATTTGTATTAGTGAGCTGCTCCAGATGGGTCCAGCATTTCAAGGTGAGTGCTGAGTCTATCTTGGCGGAGTTTAAAGCTTTTAGTGCAGCTCAGCTGTCCGTATAGATTGAAATGTTTTTATCTGATTCATTTGAGGTCCTTATCGCTTGACAGCATATGATGATATCGGGTACCTCCGCTAAGTAAATGCTGCAGTTTTGACCTAGCGGTATCGAAAGTTCCATATTATTGTCTATTCCTAATACTCCGGCGCCTGCTACTTCATTTATTAAGGAGCCATCTGTGTAGAAGCTGACATTGTTCTCGTATGGGAGCCGATTGTCCGTCCATTCCAATCTGTCTGGGATGATAATGTCAAACGGTTTGTTAAACTTAAAGGTAGGTGTTATATAGTCTGTTTCTAAATGAATTGTTCGGAGAGTATTTTTGGACTTAAACCATAATTTTGCGTGACCAGTGTTTTTTTCTTTATATCATTATCTCTTGAGAGTCTACTGAATACAGGTAGTCCCTCAGTTTCTATCATTATATGAAGTGGGGTGATGTTCAGCAAAACTTCTAGGGCGGCCGTTGGTGTTGAATGCCATGCCCCCGTTATTGCCTTACAAGCTAAGCGTTGGAAACTGTTTAATTTGTGTGCAACCTGTTTTTGTTCACATGACAAATGAAAGACCACAAGAAAGACCCGTACATTAAAAATGGTCTTGTGATTGTTGTATATATCCAGTGGATAACTTCAGTCGACAGACCCCATGATTTCCCGTAAGCTCTTCTGCCAGAGTGCGTTTGTGGCTTTGTTTATTGTGTATTCTAGATACGGAATCCAGCTCAGGAGGTAATCTAGAATAATGCCTAGATATTTTACTTCGTTTACGAGGAATATTGGTATTCCTTTGATTGTGGGTATATGTAGGCCATCTATTTTCTTATTAGTTTTCCTGAACAGAATCATTTTTGTTTTATTCGGATTGATCTCTAGCTCATTTTCTGAGCACCATTTAGATACTTTATTTAGCACCGATTGTAGGATGTCGCATAGCGTGGAAACATGCTGAGAAACCTTCCGTTTGATGTCCTAGTTGGTTAAGTTGGACTAGCATTTCATCGATTACTAGGCACCATAGTAAAGGAGGGAGGACGCCCCCTTGTGGGCTGCCTTTTGTTACTGAAACTGTTTTCGTACCGGTACGTACTAGGACGATTCTGCTTTTGAGGATGTGATGTATCCATTCTGTTAAACCCTGGTCAATACCAAATTTGATACATGCTTTTGTGATTGCTCCTGAGATATCGATAAAGCAACGAAGTGCGTATTCGTTAAATTGCAATGATGTTTCTATGGAAGTAATTATATTATGTAGTGCCCCTTCGCATGATTTGCCTGGCTGGCTGATAGGCATATTGTTTAGGGCTTATTTTCATGAGTTGTAGGGGGCCATCTCTTATGTAGCGATCGATGAGTTTTTCTAGGGTTTTAAGGAAGAAGGATGTTAAACTGATAGGTCTGAAATTATTGGCATTTGAGTAATCAATATTCCCTTGCTTAGGTGTGAAGGCAACTCTTACTTCTCTCCATATTTTTGGAGTGTATTTGAAGGAGAAAGATGCTTTAAATATATGAAATATTACATTCATGATGATTGGTAACGATTTTTGTATCAGAGTCGGGAATATTCTATCTTCTTCTGGTGATTTGAACGGTGCAAATGAGTTGGCTGCCCATATTATTTTCTCTTTAGTTAAAATGCTATCGATTAAGTCTATATTTACTGGGGAGTTGCTAATCAGTGGTTCTATTATGTTAACTTTATCATAATGAATCACACAACCCGGAAAATGCACCTTTGTTAGATGTTCGTATGTTTCTTCCAGATTCTCTGTATATTTACCTAAAGGTAGTTTCAGAGAGCCTACGAGTTGAGCCTAGCCTTAGATAAAATCTTAAATAATTTGGCTGAATCCTTGAGACTACTAATGGCAGTGCATTGTTCTTTCCAGCCGACTCTCTCTTTTTTTTACTTAAACTTTTCAAATTCTGATTCATCTATTATCCACTCACAGTACATTAGCTTGAATAATTTTTTTATTTACGCAGGATTCTTTTCTAAAAAAAACATCGCAAATTTGACAGTTCACATTTTTGAGATGTGCTCTTAAAATCCTTCTCAGACCAATATCTTTAAATAAAGCTCTAGCGCGAAAATATGTTCAATAAGTAGTGACATAGAAAGGGAAAGCAGTTCCGGATTAGATATTTTAGATGGATGAGAATTGTGTTTTGCTTAGAAGTACCTACTTTATAAGTCCCGTAATTGTGAATGTGATCTCATCTCAAAAATACAAGGACGACACTAAACATTTTCTACGATACGATACCATGTCGCGTAATTTATAAAAATGGCATTATGTTTTCCCATGTCACATTACAAAAAATTCAATTTACTGAATTTCTCATTTTTAACCTTTAAAAATCTTTTCGATGTCCGCTTCACGCTTCAGGATCTCAGCTGCTAAATAAACAGTAAGAAAGATAACTTTTTTTTCGCTTTCGACGAACAGATTTCAACACTTTCTGAAGGATTTATTTTTTTCGATCGAAATGTTGAGATTACTTTACAGCATACAAAAATGACAAAATAATGACTTCAAGACGATACAATCTCTTCAGTTACATTTCCTTTCAAAAAAGGCACGAATAAAGTAATGCGGTCAGTCAACTCAGCAGACATAAAATGTATTTTGTGTAATATAAAAGAGTTACAGTATTTATAATATAAGTTAAGGATTGCTTGAAAGAAAGCTACATGCAACTCGCATTTTAAATTTTTATTTTGGCAAGTGAAGGATGAAATACTCTTGAGTTTGGTTCAGGGTCGAACTTAGGTACGAATCCATGGTTCTAATTTGTTATATATGTTGCTAAGGCTGAGACGCATGCTTACTTTTTAAAATTTTGAAAATTGTATTGTCTTGTCCGTAAATGTACTCGAGTACTTATTTACAACTTACCCCAGATAACACAGATCACACTTTTTAATGTGTTTGCCCACTGAATGTACATTAAATGTGCGAAATTCAATGTTGTTGAGAATATGTACATAAAATTTACAAAAAATGTGCCTGTAAATTGGTACATATTTCGATGTACATAAAAAGCACATTTTTGTGCTATTAAAACTTGAAATTATTGCACTAGATAACAAGTACATTTTTCGCACATTTTATGTGCGTGATAATGTGTACACTATTCCTATCACATTTAATGTACCAAAAATGCGCTTGTGATGTACTTTCTATAATGAAACACTTCATACAAATTTAACACACAAACACATAAGTATCCGGTGGCACAATTGGTAAAGTAGTCGACTCATAATCCCGAGCGTCTTGGGTTCGAGCCCCGCAAATGGCAGAAATTTTTCTAATAAAAAAAATGAGAGCTTGCCATAAAAAAATGTAGATGGAGGACGTAGCGATCATCAGAATAAGAAAACCCGAAATAGAAAAGTCGGAAAATTAAATTAAATTTTCCTTTCTTTTCTTACATAACATTATATGTACATGAAATGTGCTAGTAATTCACACTAAAAAGTAAATTAGTTGTGTATATAAAGTGTTTTAAATGTACATTAAATGCACTTCACGTTCCAAAGAAAAGATGTAATTGGAGCACATTTGGGATTAGCACATTTTCCTATGGCACTTTATGTACATTTCGTGGGGACAATTGTTATCTGGGATATATAGCGAAATTGATAAGTTATAACATATAAAAAATTTTCGTGAAAACTCCGGAAAAATGTCAGACGTCATTTATGGATCGCCGTTTACGTACTTCTTCTACTAGATTATAATGCGGGATACTCTTTTCATTTCATTTCAATAACATCTACACCATAACCTAAAAATCCGGACAATTTTTTACACTATTTTCTTCCTCATTTTCATCTGGATTTTGAATCCAACGAATTTTTCATCGTCCGGATTTGAAGTCATCCGTACTTTGGGTCATCCGGATTTCGTAACTTCTGGATTTTGTAAATTCCGGATTTTGTCATCCGGATTTTCATTCTCTGGATTTTTTTTTACCGCCGATAACTATGCTGTATGAAAATGTTATTAACAGGGAGTCTCAAGACGAACTCAATTGAGTTATTCCTCTGATTTGACTCCTGTCACAAAGTTGATTTAACCTCTTTTCTAAATCCCAAGGGTTATAAATATGAAATGGAACTCACCATTAAAAAAAGGTTTTTTTTTTCTAAAATTATACGTTTTTTTCTATAAGCTTCCTTCTCTGTAAAAAAATTTTACTTTAGGCACTGCCATCGTCCAGACCGTGTATCTATTAAAACTTTTCACGGAAAATTATTGTTAAATATTAACATTTTTTCACAGAAATATTTATAGAAATGATAAAACTCTATGCCAATTATAATTAGTATTACGCAACGTTCCATTTGAATTTAATATCGAAATCTCGTTCGTAATTATGATCGTTGCAATATTGAACGAGAACAGTGTTCATTATTTTCTAGTGAATCCTTGTAAATCCTTGAATATTCCTGGATGGAATTTTGTCATTTAAATTATTAATTGTATGCACCGTTGCAGTTATATTATGTTATAAGTGTATATAGTTTGAACTGTTCCAGTTGTGTGGTTCCCAACTTTAATGAGAAATTACAATTTAGACTTGAACATTCCTGAATGCAATCTAATTAATGCATTAACTAGTGTAATTCTCACATGAACATTGTTTTCATTATCAGACGAAACCCCATGTAGATAGGGAAATGTGACGCAAGTCCTTGTTTTTCCTTCTAAAACAAAATGGCGAAAATTTTTTTCTGTTCTTCTGTACTGTCAGCAATCAATTTGTTTTGCAGGCAGTTACTAGGACCTGTGTAGCATTTCCCTCTTTAAAGGAGTTTTTGACTGATATCCGTTTGTTTGGAAGTTGCGGACCCACAAGAATCCCATGAAAGAAGTATTGAGATTTGTTTTGTTTTCAACGTAAATTGAAAAAACACTGTAGCTCAGTTCAAAAGAATTGTTATTGGTAATGCGCCGTTCCAACGCTAGTTAGTTAGTGATTTCCATTGGCTTACTTTACTTTTTCGGCGCTACAGCCACTTGTGGGCCTTGGCCTGCTGTAGAATTCTGATCCCAACGCTGTCTGTCGTGCGCCGCGTAGTCGTCTGCAAAGCCCAAAACTTGAACTGTTCCATTCGCCAGCGTTTTGTTGATTTGGATACCAGCACGTCTCATTGCGACTTCCAAAGCCAAGTTAAAGAGTAAGCAGGTAAGCATCTGACATGTTTTGCACCTTGACAAGACATCTGGTGCCATCTAATGTCGCTTTCTCAAGACGAATATACTTTGTTTCAAAGCCCAGCTCCTTCATCGCCTTATACAATTCTACACGCTTGGTCCTGTCGTAAGCTTGTTTGAAGACGATGAAAAGATGGCACGTCCGAACTTGAAATTCTACGTCCTTTTGCAGAATCAGACGAAGGGTGAATATTTGGTCAGTTGTTGAGCGATCTCGTCTGAATCCGCTTTGATAGTCCCATAGTTCCAATGGCACTTATATGAAAAACGACTTTTTTAACTCGCGCTCGAAAGCGGCGCGATAACTTTTCTTGAAATTTTGCAGTGAACTTCAGCTGGGCATTCGACGCCATATGAGATTTTGGAAAAGGGGGCGTACTGGGCTCAAAAAAAATTTTGATATGTTGTGGGGATCATTTTCGCCCATGGAAGTAAAGGCCGCCGCGCTTCGGTTTGGCGGCGGTTCAAAATAACTTTTGATATGTTGTAGAGGAAGTTGAGGGTATCATTTTCGCCCATGGAAGTGGTAGCCACCGCACTTCGGTTTGGCGTCGGCGGCGGCACAAAAAAAACTTTTGATATGTGGTAGAGAAACTTGTGGGAATAATTTTCGCCCACTGAAGTATTAGCCGCCACGCTTCGGTTTAACGGCGGCGGCTCGAAAAAAATGCTATATATAATTCGTCAAAAATTCTCCTACTTCCAAAAGAACTGATATCACAACAAAAACACACAGCACATTTTGTTTGAGACAAAGGTTGGGATGGGTGTATGGAGTTTGGTGTCACAGCAAAGGTTGTTGGGCTGGGTGTATTGTGTATGAGGATGACAGGCGAAATGGCGGACAAGTGGGGCGTTTAATTTTTTTCACAACATTTTTTTCTTACGTTGGGATGGTCCGGCATTTATGTTTTTTTAATCAAATGTGAAAATATTTCAAAAGAATTTTTTGCGTTCCGACGCTGTGAGCGTCACCCAAATTGATATCAGTTGTTTCGGAAAAAGGGACGAAGACTTGCGTCACATTTCCCTTCTAAAAGGGGTTTTTGTTCAGCTTCCAATGTGAGTTGAAATACAAAAGCTTCGTTTAAATTGTACCAAAAAGTTTTACTTAAAAAATATAGTTGGTAAAAGAAGTTGACACCCTTTTAGACAAGCACAAAAATACATTGTGTGAAGACCTGAAAAGAGAATTACGTAGATTTAAAGTGACAAATCCTAAAGTCCCTGACTTATACGTACTTCTAAAAATTCATAAAGATAAATACAGCGAAGGTGACTATATGGCATCGAACACGAACGCGGTGAGAGAAAATGTTGCAAAGAGGCTATCGAAGATATTCAATTCCCTACCCCCCACCGGAGACCTTAGCGTTAAGAATGGTACTGAGTTTGCTAAGCAAGTGAATGGCTTGAAGATAAGCAGAAACGAAGAGATGGGGTCGTATGACGTTACAGCCCTTTACCCGAAAGTCCCTATAGTATATTTAGTAGCTCCTTCGAATTGTTCAATGACATATAGGAGCTACGCAAACGTTTATTGCCCTGACAAATTAATTAGAAATAAATGAAATGAAATGAAATAGATCCGGCCTTAGCTTATCTAAAAAAATGGTTGAAAAAATGTGAAGTCAGCGTGAACCTAGTGGAAGCATACTTGGATCTAACAGCAATGTGCATGAGGCAAAACGTTTTTCAATTTAGAGAAAAGTGGTACCGGCAGACGGATGGTATAAGCATCGGAAACTCTCTTTCAAGTTTTGTTGCAGAGGTTATCATGTTTAGATTTGAAGTATCCATCTTAAAAAATCCATCTTTCCCTAGGTTCTATAGACGATATGTTGACGACATTTTCGCAGTGAACAACGCGAGGAAATTTGACGTAGTTAAACAACTTTTCGAAGAAACAATGGTCGCGATAAAGCCGAATGCTATTAAGTTTACCGCCGAAAGAGAGAGAGACAGTAGCTCCCGTTCTTGAATGTAATGGTGGAAAACTTGGAAGGAACCTTGACAGTTGATGTGTATAGAAAACCGACGAGCACTTTGAGGCGAATAACAAGTGATTCATATCACTATATAAGACACAAAATGGCGGCGTACCATTCAATGGCGCATTTTATGACGAATCTCCCACTATCTAGAGAAAAATAATTTTTAAACGAAACCAAGAAGATTGTGGACATTGGTCGAGCAATGGTTATAATGAAACGACAATTCGACACATTATAAATAAACACAAGAAAAAGAGAGCATTGAGAGATATCACGACGTTGACCCCAATGAATAAGGTGGAACCAAAAAGGCGAGAAGGAATTATTCATTACCCAGACGTAATGAAGACGCTTATCCCAGTATATGAGACGCATGAATGTATATGAATTGGTCCATACGAACGTAGGCACCCTGAAACAGATGGTTGGATCATTAAAAGACCGACAGCTTGATTTACACAAGTCAGATATATATCGGATCCAATGCAGTTGTTGCGACAGATACTACTTTGGTATGGGAGCGTCCGTAAATGACGTCTGCATTTAGGGGGTGGGAGGGGGGCCATGAAAAACAGACGAAAACAGACAGGGCGAGGGGGGTTGTTTGACGAAAACAGACGTCATATTCGGTAATGTCGCTCAATTTGAAACTACCACCGTTTTCATGATGAAAGCCGTTTCTCTAGCACACCATAGTTGTCCCATGCCATTTTCGAACAAAATTTTTATTCGTCTTTTCATTCCGAAAACTACAAAAATTGTAATTTCTCGATATTCAAACATAAAAACAACAACCAACTTGACTTTTGTTATTTTCGGTTCTCGAACGGAGTTTGAAAATTACAGTTTTCGCGTTCCAGCAATAGAAAAAAAGAAATTTATACAAGCAACGCAAGATCGCAAATGAGTGAACTTTTTGGATATTTTTTAGGATTTCGCCCCGTAAAGTAAAGTTTTATATGCACCTGTTCTGGACGACGGTTTTTAGGCATTTTGTTTGTAGACCTCACTTCTTTCTACAACTCGCAAAATTGCATAAAGTAAATCTTGGAAAACAGATTCACAAATAACTTTTTGTTTAAAAAACCAAAGAATCTTCAAAAATTCGCAAATATAGAGATAAAAAAATGACGTCTGTTTTCGTCGGGAGGTGGGGGGGGGGGGGGGGGCAGTTAGCCGGTAGTATATGGAAAACAGACGAAAACAGACAGGGGGGTAGGAGGTGTCTGAAAAAGCCGAAAAAATGCAGACGTCATTTATGGACGCTCCCTATGGCAATCAGGAAACTATTCAATGAACATGTCAGATCAATGAGATGGAAAAGAAAGACATTTTCATCTCAAAACACTAAGTACACATCAGTGACCTAAAGCTGATAAAAGAATTACGGGACCACTGGAAGATCGAGTTTTATGAAGCGGTGCACACATACAAAAATAAACATAAAAATTTATGTCCCTGAAGTTAGCACAAGAAAATTCGACACGGGATTCGACAAGTAAATTTTCTTGATATATCAAGGTTTTTGCCATGGGCATCACTATCTTGATATATTAAGATTTTTGCTATGGGCATCACTATCTTGATATATCAAGATATCAATTGTGGTTTTGGGATCTTTGTATGAGTACTAATTTCGTTCCACCTTTCGTCTAGAATATGTTCTAACAGATACGAACGTTCCGTAAATATGTCAAGATTTCTATGTCCGTACTAGAAATCTTGATATATCAAGATAGTGATGCCCGTAGCAAAAATCTTGATATATCAAGATAGTGATGCCAATGGCAAAAATCTTGATATATCAAGATAGTGATGCCCATGTCAAAAATCTTGATATATCAAGATAGTGATGCCCATGGCAAAAATCTTGATATATCAAGATAGTGATGCCCATGGCAAAAATCTTGAGATATCAAGATAGTGATGCCCGTAGCAAAAACAAAATTTGCTAAACGAAAATTTGGGTGATGTAACATCGCTACTGTCTTTGTTCACGATTGAGAGAGTGGTTAATAGAAACATATATGATTTTACGAAGGAAACAGAAAGCGAAACATCTGACGACGAATATATGGACTGCGAATAAAAATTGAAATTAAGCCATATCTAATAATTTGTCTTGTGCTGCCCTGTTTAATATTTCCTGTTGTGTGAGTGCATGCATTGTTTAGAAATATGTCTCCGAAAATAATTGTAAAATGAGAACAGCTGATTTTTGTTTACGTTTAAAATTTTGCGGCTATGGTAGGAATGGAATTTGCTTTGTTGATGCTTTGTTTTTAATATGTAACGTTTCAGAAGTAACCGTCCTCCATATAAGGTTTTTGTATTTGTGAAGCGCGAAATTTTAGTTGAGTGCGAACACCTTGATGATGAGGACATAAGTTCCTCGCAACTGCGGTTGGTTGACTATATTTTTACACTTACGGAAATATATTTTTGCATCAAATAGAATTTTGTACTTCTGCGCAGGTTTTTGCAGCGTTAAAAAGGTGCGCAGAAGTACAAAATTCTATTAATGCAAAAATATATTTCCGTGAGTGTAAGTAAAAGTTTTTGGTACAATTTAAACGAAGCTTCTGTATTTCAACTCATATTGGAAGCTGATATCAATTGTGCCGAGTTACGCGAGAAGTTAATGAATAATTGTTGACCACAGGAAGTATTTATGAAACAAAATGTTGGGTTTTTGTTGTGATTAGAAATACGTAGAAGTGCGGAGAAATACGTAAGAAGTGCGTAAACTTAATAAAACCTGATGGAGGCGGCCGGCGCTGCGCGACGGTGTACAAAAAAAATGTTATAGAATACCTATTTAAAATAATTTTTCAAAAAACCACGGACAGTACACGGTCGAGCAACATAAAGCCCTCGAACTTCCGGATCAAAATTCGACCAATGACAAAAGTCGTGGTAAACGCCCGTATACTACGTCACTTCGTACGGTTATAAAAATTGTAATTTTCGTGTGAAGCCCGAACTTTAGTAAGCAAATCAGATCTAACCAGAGCCCGGAAAAAACGTATGTTTCGCGGGCCCTCACGATTCCCTATAAAGCCTAGGTCTAGCCTGTGGCAAGGGATGAGATCAATGTAATGAAATGTTACTAAATAAGTGATTACGTCCTTGCTTAATTGAATTGGAAATTGCCCTGAAGGCAATACTGGAAAGTGAGTCAACGATTTTTTATGCTAGGGTCGACCTGGGAACCTGGGTCCTGAAGACAGGCCTAGTATCCAAATGTTTTCTTGGATACTATTGACATTCGACTACGTCTCAAATGCAAAAATAATCAAGAAACGTAGGACCCCTGTGGATGCAAATTTTAGGGTTCATACTCTCTTTCTTCCATAAATTGATGTGATTTTAGAGATCTATCGATGAAAGATTTATGAAAATCGAAAAAGATTTGCTTGAGTTTTGGGCAAGAGGCCCAAAATTACTTAAGCGGCCCTTGGTCTGAAAATGCCTAAATTCAATCAAAACTTTCCAGGTTTCAGAAAAACCCCAATCCGCTCACCTCTGGGCAGGCGCATTTGAATCGGAATATTATTTATTTGAACAGATTTTCCAAATTCATTAACTTATTTGCATGAAATTCGATTTAGATATTTGTTTTTTTCCGTAACCTCCGGCACGTTTTGTTGTTAGTATCCTTATGATGACACGATTTCGAATAAATAGGAAACCTTTACACATCTTCGACATATTTATTTTTCTACCCATGTTTATTGTTTGTTTCGTTTTTTGTTTTCTTTTCCAATAGTTGCCTGTTTCTATGTGTTGATAACTTGATGATGTCACCACATTTCTCCCAACAATACGTTGCGTTTGCTATTTTGCGACCATTATCACTTTCACATACAATACTTCAAATGAGTCCTCACTACGTATGAGAATTCGTTCTACTTTGATAAACGGATTTCAATTTGTTGTAAAATCATTTTATTGACAAACGAGATAATCGATTTTTTCCCTTTTTATTCAAAATACAGTTTAATTTCGTTGGAAAACTCTTGGGACCGAAAGGAAATTCAATGAAACGATTACAAGAAGACACAATGTGTAAAATGGCTGTGCTTGGACGGGGATCAATGAAGGACCGAAAAAAGGAAGAGGAATTACGTTTAAGTGGAGATCCACGTTATACACATTTATTTGAGGATTTGCATGTGGAAATATCGACGTTTGCTGCGCCAGCTGAAGCTTATGCTCGAATTGCATACAGTTTGGCAGAAGTTCGACGATTTCTAGTACCGGTAAGTTTTTTAAATTGCAATACAATGTTTGAAAAGTTTACTTCTTTTTCTGGGAGGGAATTTTTCAGCAGCTTATACAATGTTAGTTGCTCGTTGAAAAAGTGGATATTTTATCAATTGATTTATGAATGCTTAAAATGCAAAGTTTCTTAAAAGATAAAAGGGGCAATAAACAGAAAACTTTGAGAAGCAATATTGGCAAAGATCCTATTCAAGATACTGTGCAACAGCAACTTCTCGAAAATAAAACTTTTTAATTATTTGAGAAAAACTTTACAAAATGTATTTTTTCCGTTTCCACGAAAAGAAAAGCGGTATTTGGAAAAAAATATTATTAAAAATGTATAAGAAAGCAATGAAGATAATTAGAATTCTCATCAAACCGTCTGCTATCTATTATATTCCTCCTAACAGTATTTTACTTTTCCCGTGGAATTATTCAAATTTTTGTTAAAAATTAATTAGATGCTAAGAGCTGCACACTTGAACTCATTACACTCCACTGCAATCAAAATAACTTTGTGCTAAACGGCTTTGACGTCTTGTTGCAAGTATACGGATTAAAGTGGTGGTAAAAGCATTAATAACAACGTTCAGCGATGTTTTCCATTAGAAATGTGGTGGAACAAGTAAAAGTATGTTACAACATATTTTGGTAAATGACTCCTCAAATATGTGTGTGGGATTGTAATAATTTCCAAAGAACCATTTTACTAAGTAGCGCCAATGAATCGCATGGGGAATACTAATTTCTGTGTAAATTCTAATCACTAGAGAATATTAATCGTTTGTGAAAATGTCATAAAAATCTACGCATTCAAAACGTCAAAGTATATAATGTAGAAAAGATGTAATAATGATGCAGAAATGATGTAATGATGATGCAGAAATGATGTAATGATGATGATGGCTTGACGATCGTGCCGTGGAAGCGCGGCAATCCTTTGATATGGGATTTTAGACATACTGTTAGACATACATAAAATCAACAAGCAAACGAGCGGGAGGTGCAGCGAAAGTTCTAGAATATATAGTTTCAAAATCGGAATAGCTCAGGAATGTTTTTATTTTTCACCAAATATTTCGATCACATTTCGTGATCATTTTCAATGGTATCTGAAACCATCAAATTCATGAATACAAATGTTGTCGCAAATTTACAAAAACATTAAAACATTTATACCTTATTGATTTACATTTTCATTGTGTTGATTTAGAATGTCCGTTTAAGTTAATTATTTTCATTCTAGAATAATTTGAATTCTAAGAATTTGTCTTATTAAATGTAATTGTCAATCCATTCTACTTACTTATTAATGTCCAAATTTTAATTCTTCGTCAATAAATAAGTAAAATTTGTAATATTTTCTTTAACTTAACAACGTTCAACATGCAAATAAATTAAACAAAAAGGACTAGCATCAATTAATTGCACAGATTTTTTATAACTAATTTCATTCGTCATATTATGTTATTGTATGTGTTCGATAGAAATTTGCATTCGTTCTGTTTGTTAATTGTATTGGCTGTAGTTTTTATTAAAATCATTTCCATGACGTCACGGCTTTTCTGTTTGCGTTCTCTATGTAAAACTGTAACGTCATCAATACTGATTACGTGGTTGGTGTTAATTAGATGTTCACTCAGTGCGCTATGGGAATGGTTCTTCACTCTTGCATTGTAAAGGTGGCTAGAAATTCGAGTTTCAAGCCATCTCAAGGTTTGACCAATGTAAACCTGTCCACAAGAACATTTTACATGGTAGATAACATTGGATTGTTTATGTGTCGGGACTTTGTCTTTGATGTAGGAGAATAAAATTGATTTTAAGGTGTTGTTGCCCTTACCGACTAATTTTATGTCATGTTTTCTTAAAATTGGTTTGATTTCCTCAAAAACGCCTTTAACGTAAGGGACACTAACGTAGTTGGGTTTCTTTTCAGTTTCAATTTTGTGGTGTTTTGTTTTATTTCTGGTTTGTTCCATGACGTCAATGATCAGTTTTTTTGGGTATCCATTTTTAATCAGGGTGTCTGTGATGAGTTGAAAATTCGTAGAGTAAAATTCAGGATCTGCTAATTCCAAAACTTTACGTGTCAAAATTGCAATCGTGTTCCACTTATAGGTGAATGGAAGACTGGAGTTGTAATTTAAATATCGTCCTGACCAGGTGTCTTTATGGAACCAATTAGTCTTAATGAATCCATTATCTTGTCTGATGAGTGTTAAGTCTAAGAACGAAATTTGATTTTTATTTTCAACTTCACTGGTAAATTGCAGGTGCTTGTCGTAGCTATTGAATTTTCCTTTCAATTCGTCTAATTTTTGCGAAGGACAGGCTGTCGTCGACGAATCTTGAATAAAATGGCAGTCGGAAACTTAATTTGCTAATAACGTCTTCTTCAAGCATTTCCATGACTAGGTCAGCTAGGACTGGGCTAACTGGTGAACCCATTGGAGAACCGAAAATTTGTTCATAAATTACGCCATTGAACATAAACGTGCAATTTCCTAAAATTATTTTCAGTCCTTCAATAAATTCCTTTTTTGGTAGCGTGGTATGCTTTTTGATTCTGAACCAGTTTTTTTCTATAGCTAACAAAACTAAATTCGTTGGGATGTTCGTGAATAACGAGACTACGTCCAACGAAATCAGTGTGTAACCCTCTGGAATTCTCACATTGTCAATTTTTTGTTTGAATTCAGTGGCATTTTTAACTGAACTTCTATTTTTACCAGTTACATTTTTCAGAATGTTAGCGTACATTTTAGACAAATTGTAGGTTGGTGAGTCGATAGAAGCTACAATTGGTCTTGCTGGTTCTCCTTTCTTATGTATTTTGATCGTACCATACAATTTCGCGATGACAGACCTTGAGATGGCTTGAAACTCGAATTTCTAGCCACCTTTACAATGCAAGAGTGAAGAACCATTCCCATAGCGCACTGAGTGAACATCTAATTAACACCAACCACGTAATCAGTATTGATGACGTTACAGTTTTACATAGAGAACGCAAACAGAAAAGCCGTGACGTCATGGAAATGATTTTAATAAAAACTACACCCAATACAATTAACAAACAGAACGAATGCAAATTTCTATCGAACACATACAATAACATAATATGACGAATGAAATTAGTTATAAAAAATCTGTGCAATTAATTGATGCTAGTCCTTTTTGTTTAATTTATTTGCATGTTGAACGTTGTTAAGTTAAAGAAAATATTACAAATTTTACTTATTTATTGACGAAGAATTAAAATTTGGACATTAATAAGTAAGTAGAATGGATTGACAATTACATTTAATAAGACAAATTCTTAGAATTCAAATTATTCTAGAATGAAAATAATTAAATTAAACGGACATTCTAAATCAACACAATGAAAATGTAAATCAATAAGGTATAAATGTTTTAATGTTTTTGTAAATTTGCGACAACATTTGTATTCATGAATTTGATGGTTTCAGATACCATTGAAAATGATCACGAAATGTGATCGAAATATTTGGTGAAAAATAAAAACATTCCTGAGCTATTCCGATTTTGAAACTATATATTCTATAAAAATGCTCAACAAACAACTCTAAACCGAAAGTTCTAGAATGTGTTGAATCGACGAAATATTTATGTTTAGAGGACCGATTCTGCTTTGTGCCGTTGGCTATTGAGACTTTAGGTACCTGGGGTAACAAAGGGAAGAAACTGATTGATGAAATAGGGAAAAAGCTAGTGGAAAAAACAGAAGAAAAACGGTCCAAGGCATTTTTAGTCCAGCGGGTCAGCTTAGTATTGCAACGAGGAAACGCAGTATCCATCCTCGGAACTATTGCTGACAGCAACGAAAAATTAGACGCCGTATATTATATACTTTGAAATTGTAATTGTATTATGTTTTTTATGTTGTCAATAAATGAATTCACACTGGGAGCTGCAGGAAATGATTAAAATTAAAGGAATTTTTGATTTTTTAGTTTAAGTGACTGAGAAATAACGTAATGTATTTTCTCATTGCAGACAAACTGAAATTCAATTAAAGTTAATTTTGGTTCTTGTCATTTGAATGTACGAGTTATTGTTTTTATGCTAATTCATTGCTGCATACAATTTAGTATGTCCTAAGAATGAAAAAGCTAACATCAACAAAATTGTAGACTCTAAAAATATTTTACTTTGAATATTTTATAATTGAAAATTTAATGGCTGCAAATCAAGCAAATCCTTTTTCGTACTAAACTCTTTGTCGTACTGAATTCTACCATCGTCAAACAATTCATCGTAATGTAATGATGCAGAAATGATGTAGTGATGATGCAGAAATGATGTAATGATGATGAAGAAATGATGTAATGATGATACAGAATGATGCAATGTTGATGCAATGATGATGTAGAAATGATGTAATGAAGTGTGACGTGTGTATGTGACTATTGTGCTTGTCCAATTTGAATCAGGAAGTTGCTGTTTTTTTGGTTTTGGTTTCTGCAAGTCCACAACAAAACCATATAAAGAAATTGAGGGTAAGGTGAGAACTTCTGTTTATTTTTTCAGAACTAATTTGTTGCTTGTCGACAAGTTGACAGTTTTGAACTTTAGGATGTAGAAAGCATTCTAGTTTCCAAGTCTAATCTGTAAGAGGCGTCACACTTACGGTGAAGAGTTCTTCTGTTTTTATCTATGTTTGAGTTATGGAAATTGATGTAATTTTGATATAACTCCGATTAAAATGATGGCAAAATGGCGTTAGAACATGTAAATTTGTTGGATAAATTATGCATAACTTGCTATCTAGTATCGTTTCCTAAATTGTATATAAATCAATTGCACATCGTTTCTACATCATGCAAATTGCATAAAACTTACATCGCTGACGAAATGTATATATCCCCATGATCATGAGATTTTATTGAGAGCTCGGAAAATCTATTTTGACTGTTTCTAACTTCACTCATATTTTGATTCTCGAGTTTCATAATGGAATTGTTTCATTATTCAAAACTGATTCTTGCCACTTTTAGACAACATGACAGCTCCGTTCCTATGCGCCATTATATAAGCTTTTCTTTTCATACAAGTGCAAAAGGCAATGCAATGTTAATGTGTAGTACAATTTACATTTTTTTTCGTTAGATCTGAAACATAAGTTTGACCCACTTGTATTTAATTTTTGACTTGTTGTAAAACATCGTCTAACGAAAACATATACAACAGTATAAAGTGTATCTTGAACGTGTCTGTTTAAAATTCTCATGTATCACACAAGCTACTTTGCTATAGCTGCTACGGCGGTACGAGTTGTACATACATACAATTTCAAAAGGAGTAAGTGGTTATTCAAGTATTCGAAATAAATATTTTATCCATGACAAGTTTATATCGGGGAAAACATTCTGAAAGTCTTAGTTTCATTTCTTTCCTCACAGAGAAATCCTGGTAAATGTGTTTTGACGGCACACAATTTTCCCGTAAAGCATTCAATATTTTTTCATTCGTTGAAAAATATTTCATTTTAGCTCTCGCAAATGATTAAAAAAGGTTTTTTATGTATAGTGTTTTCCGACCATTTGAATAGATTTTTGTGCTAAGTAATGCTTATCATACCTATCATGCTAAATCATTTTCATTAAAATTATATTAATTCAAAAGCATTTTTAAATTGCGGAAAATAACATTTCGTGAAAGAAAATGAACCCCTTTTCTGCTATTTTCCCTTTTAATACTCTTATGTTGAGAATATAGCGCAGGTAGCGAATAACCAGGTCCGTATTGGCTACTGGCTGCTAGCGGTTACACAGAGCAGCTAGTTACATTAACGAAATTCCTTTCAATCTCGCTGTATTTGATTCAGATTCGGTTAATCTTTAGGTCTCAATTTATTATGAAATCAAAATTGATTTTCTGATTGGTCCCGTACGCAGTTGGGGGGATGCATTTATTATCGTCTAAATATGACGAATCAACAATAAAAAATGTCCGTCCGTCCGTCTCCACTTTTTTTCCAAACCGCTCAACCGAGTACCCTAAACTTTCTTTTCCCTCCCATGATTCAAGTTCGAAGATGAGCAAAATCAATCAAGTGGTTCCGGAGATATGGTCGAGGAAGTAACCAAAAACATGGTTTTTCGAGGGTCGGTAAAGCTTTTTCGCAAATATCTCAGCAAGTATAGCACGGAAATTGCTCATGTTTGTGTCAAATGAAAGGATTCGATGTCAGAAAATGGGGAATCGGGTCAGGGGGCGCGGCACCGGGACCAATGGAATCGATGAAATTGAGTTTCTTGGCCATATACGAAAACAGTTTTTCGTGTTTATTTCCTTAACTATGCAATATAGAGATTAACTGTCAAAGGCAAAGTTGTACAGAATGAAATTTTGGAGTACGCGTGTTTCAGGGTTTCGAGTAAAAATGCCACAATCCTGGGATATGACCACTTCTAGAATTGGGAGGGATGACCCATATCTCTTGAACTATAAGAGGTAGAAGATTGCTTCCCAATCCTTGGATTTTCTAGATTTGAATGGTCTGAGATGTACTTCGGTAGGGCCTTTGACATTACCTTGGGTAATTAATTCAAAGTTCTTGAACGTAAGACGTGGTATCGTAATCAATAAAAAATTGACAATTAGTTAGGTGGCAGCAGCAAGAATATGACTGGAAGGAGTATAAAATAGTTTGAAAAGAGTAATGAGCTCAATTTGTTTCTTTTAAAGCCATTCATAGCGTACGTCCGCCCCGCAGTGATAAGTACAGTACTTAAAATAAATATACTACAGTTTCGCGTTGCCCTCCATCTACAAATACGTATACTTTGCTTTTTGAAACTATACCTTGTAAGAAAGTATATCGTACTTAACTTTTTCTCTTTCTTGTTCACGTTGCTTTCTCTCAAAGTATACGATAATTTGCTCTCTGTTCATTCAAACATTACTGCTTAAGCTGGTCAACCGTGTCCGACATCGGCCGCTAGCACATAAGGCTAATACGGGCCTGCGTATATTTTTGGTTGAATATATACGTAAAACGTGACATATATATTACTCGTTCGTGCACGTTCTCTTTGACGCATCAATTATATCTTAGCACCCCTTTTTCGCTTCTTCTTATTACCATTTGTTCTCAAATTTTGCAAGTGGATTTTTTTCGAACTTTTTCTTATTAGTTTATTTATGTTTTTGTTTGCTAATATTTTGTCATGTTTGAATAATAAATAAACGGTTTCATGTACACAATGTTGAGAGGCGAAACGCGTTACGGAAATCAGCCTGTGTCTGTGTATAATGATATACTTCAAAGGTTTTGCTTTTCTTAAAAAAATACTATTGTAAAAGTGTAACGATAACTTTGATGTATCCTTGTGTTACAAAGGTTTTAACATAAAGCTATTTAACATGACAAGCATTTTTTGTTGGGTTAAAAAAGGCTCTTATATCCACATGAAAATTCATCGGAATATGTTGTTATAAGCCAACATTCCAATAAACTCCTCTTCACTTTGACTTTGAAATGTAAATAACAATTGTTATGTTATTGAAGGATCTTTTTGCGGGAAAGTGAATTTAGTTATTTATTTAAAGCGATTTAGTATTTATGGAAACCAATATGGAAACCTTAAACACCCCGATGGGACATTGATAAATAATAGATACCTAATCGAATGTCTGACCCACTCGACTAACACCTAATTCGAGTAAGCATCAAGACACCGCTTTCCAAGTTAATGGTTAGTAGACCCGAGAGGTTTTTGCCCCCAGATCGTCAATCGTCAGTCTCATTATTTTGCGGTTAAAAACCACAGAACGTAATAGGGTTACAACGAACCCATCAGAAAAGTATGTATGCTATCTAAAACATTTTCTCAATTTTATAGAAACAGGATGTCTCGTGAGATATTTCGCAGTTTCGCACAAATGTTGAAAGGTATTTCTATTCAGCCAATGAAAATTGGTTGGTTCCAGACATGAGAGTCCACTGTAACGATCCATTTTCCTCATTTTAATTACTTGATACAAATGGAATACACTAATTGAACAAACTATGATAAATTCTTTATTTCACTTTTCAAATTAAACTTAACCTAAAAATGCGCATCCCCTTACAACTAAAAATTCCTTTTATGTTGGGTGATGAGCGCGACTTATCTCCTTGACAAAATTTCTTTTAATAACGACGCTTTATTTGCGGGACAAATTAACCACTTGGTTGCCACTCAATGTCTGCTATAGGTCCGAATTAATCACCCGACTACAATGTTCTGGATCACTTCCAATAATTATACACGTACCTAAAAGCTTTAATTCCCGTGAAGTAACGCCAAAGTCAAATCGCCAAAAAAAAGAAATCACCAAAAAAATCGCCAAGGTGTGAAGAAACGCCAAAAAAAAGCGCCAAAAAAGAGAAGAAACGCCAAATTAATTTTTTTCAGCTCTTGGCGTTTCTTCACACTTTTGCGGTTTTTTTTGGCGTTTCTTCACACTTTAGCGATTTTTCTTAACGTTTCTTCACATTTTGGCGATTTTTTCTGATGATTTAACAAATAATTGCAAAATGGTAGATCACCAGAAAAAATCGCCAAAGTGTGAAGAAAACCAAAAAAATTGCCAAGGTGTGAAGAGACGCCAAAAAAATCGCCAAGGTGTGAAGAAACGTCCAAAAAAAAATCGCCAAAGTGTGAAGAAGCGCCAAGAGCTGAAAAAAATTAATTTGGCGTTTCTTCTCTTTTTTGGCGTTTCTTCACACCTTGGCGATTTTTTTGGCGTTTCTTCACACTTTGGCGATTTTTTTGGCGTTTGTTAACATTTTGGCGGTTTTTTCTGGTGATTTATAATATAACAAATAATTACAAAACTATACCGCCAAGCCACGAAATTTTTCTTTTTTGTTTGAATGAAAACATTTTTAACTCTGAATTTCTGTTTCTTAGTTAGTTGGATACGTTCATGGATAGACTGGTTGTTATTGCGCCTGCTCAGCAATTATTTTCTTCCTTCACGTGTTGCGAACTCGAGACTTAGTTCAGCCATTCTTTTCGTCAGAAGATCAATTGTTTCATTGTGATTTGTTTCATTAAAATAAAATTTTCTTTTATCTCAATACTTTACGAATACAAACAAAGAATGCCAACATGAAAGTCTAAAGGTCGAAACGCGTTACATATTTTTGCTATTAAGGCACGACCGAGTAACGAGGTGAAAGATCACTAGAATGGGAAGCTATTGATCGGCCTTGATTCTCCCTGGGGCAAAGAAATTTATATTTAAAAACGTTGCGAAACTTGAAGATCATTCAGGAGGGTGGACATCGTCTCACTTCAAGAGTTCTCACGTTCAAGATCGCTGACATTGTGCACAGTCACCAACTCGTATGTGGAAGACCAAGGTCAAGGTCAAAATTATCGTTGCACAGCAAGGCTGCAGAAACTCTTTCGGTAGAAATTGGGACCTGCCGTCAAAGGCTATTCTGTGGTTGTATGAGGCAGTAATTAGTAATTAGATCGAATCAGACCGGCGATTTAACGCTATATTTCCAAGTGGGGAAGACTGACTTGATCGCTTTCAAGCTGATCTACCAGGGAATAGCATAGTCATATACACGGACGGCTCCAAAACCTCCAATGGAGCAGGGGCTGGAGGATATGCTTCCAACACAGAGGAAGGTGAGAGCTTTCATCTGGGTAACCACGCCAGTGTCTTTCAAGCAGAAGTCTTCGCGTGGAGAACTTTAAAGGGGAAAACATGGGAAAAATACTGTCATTTGCTCAGACAATGCAGAGATGATTAGGGTGCTTGCATCGCCTGTCGCGACTTCCAAGCTGATGAGAGATTGCAACTTAACACTTAACTTGATCGGTCTGAACATCAGATAACTCTCGTCTGCGTACCTGTACATTCGGGCGTGGAAGGAAATGAGAAGGCAGATGAGCTAGTTAAGGTGGGCACTGCTGCCCCAACAGTCTGTGCGAAAGCATTGAAGGATTGGGTGGCGTTAAGGCATGGAGAACGCTTTGAAGCGTACGATGGAGGTGCTCATACGAAGCGCTTTCTACCGAAACCAGACTCCAAAATGGATAAAAGTTTGCTAGCAAAGGACCGGGAAAGCATAAAAATGGTAGTGAATGCGATTACCGGACATAGTGGGCTGAACATGAAAAAGTTGAGGTTATCGGTCACTCCCAGATGTCCATGTGGATCAGAAGAAGAAACAGGAGTTCACGTCATATGTGAATGTCCCAATTTCTATCAATTGAGACGCAGGCTGGTGGAAGACTATGTTGTGCGGCCTGGAGGCGACTGGAAGACTCACATCATTTAAATTATGCATAGGAACGGAAAAAATTATCGCAAGATATATAATTCAAGATCACCAACCTGATCATTCCAACTGATAAATCTATAAGAAAAGGCTATTTTCCAAATAAGAAATATCAAGGAACGAAATTCGAACAAAAATTTAGATTTCATTTAGTACTTGAAATAAGCGGGTCTCCCGCATCTTCCTGGTTCCTGAATTTAAATTTTGTTTGTTCAAATTTACTGTTCAATAAATATAAACAGCTGTAACAAAGAGAAACAGCAATTGTTAAATAGCGATCTGAACTGAAAAAATCATCTTGGCGTTTCTTCTCTTTTTTGGCGTTTCTTAACATTTTCAAGAAATAACTACAAAATAATTAATCGCCAAAGCGTGAAGAAGCACCAAAAAAATTCGACGAAAAAGAGAAGGAACGCCAAATTAATTTTTTTCAGGCTTTGGCCTTATTTCACACTTTGGCGATTTTTTGTCGATTCTTCACACTTTGGCGTTTTTTCTTGGCGTTTCTTCACATTTTGGCGATTTTTTCTGACGATTCAAGAAATAACTACAAAATACAAAATCGCCAAAAAATCGTCAAAGTGTGAAATAACGCCAAGAGCTGAAAAAAATTAATTTGCCGTTTCTTCTCTTTTTTGTCGATTTTTTTTACGCTTCTTCACACTCTGGCGATTTTTTTGGCGCTTCTTCACATTTTGGCGATTTATTATTTTGTAGTTATTTCTTGAATCACCAGAAAAAATCGCCAAAATGTGAAGAAACACCAAAAAAATCGCCAAAGTGTGAAGAATCGCCAAAATGCATTATGGCGATTTGACTTTGGCGTTACTTCACGGGAATGAAGCTTTACGAGCTCGTTAATATTGTGTGACAAATTTGATCCTCTTCCTCTCCTTTGTCCACCATAAAAATTACCTTGCTGACTACAAGCTTAATATATAAATTTCCCCTGTGATTAGAGGTAGAGCTTCTACTGGTGAACTGCTCTCACTTAATGTTGTTAACTCTGCGAAGTATTCTATCGAACACCACTCAAACACTTTTCAACGATAGAATCAAGCGTCGACTAGTTGGTAATTGTCACTGTTCAACCGGTTATTCAAACCGTGTGTGCCATCTATCTGTCATGTCACCACCGGCGCACTCCGAATATATCCACCGGGTTAATTCAAAACTCTCTTAACAACTAAGGCTAATGCTTATCACAAAATTCCTAACAACTAAAAACCTGGTGTAACTCGGTGTAACGGCGATATTTTAGTCCAGCCGTTGTTGCATAAATTACTATTTCATAGGTCGCGTCGGGAAGTTTTCTGAAACTTTCTCGGGCTTTCGTCGCTTTGCATAGAAAATAATGCGTATGTGTGTGTCTGATCTCGTCACATCGTCTGGCCTACAGCATGCAACGCTTTCTAAGAATTAAGAAAATATTTTTATACACCTCATTGGCTGTCTAGGGAGATAAGACATACATTACTCTGTTGTATCAAAATTTGTTTTGTTGATTTCTTGCTTCGGTGCATAAAAACTCTTACGTTTCTGCAGGCTAATTTATTTATCCTCTCGGAGGATTACATCCCTTGCCTTCGGCTCGGGATACGAGCTTCCTCCTCGAAGATAAATAAATTTTCCCGCAGATGCGTAATAATTATTGCAGGTGACGTTGGTTTTTTCAACTTCATGTTTTCATTGTCATTGTCTAAATTAAACAGCCAACGACGCTTTCTATAATGATTCAAACACAAACTCATTTAGTTACTGACTGCACAGCCTCTTTTATTGAAAGGGATTTATAAACCTTCTACCGAGAGGTACGCTTTTATTATCTAACGTCACATAAATGAATAATCTGCTGTGTGAAACCATTACGGTTAGCGCTTACTGAAATCCTCTTTAAATTATAATTTAACGACGATAAAGTACCTACATTTTACTCATTACTTTCAAGTGGTGGTACTAAAACATCAATTGGATTCTAGGAAATTTGAATGGAACTTTTGTGTGATTCAGACTTATATTTCGTCGCATTGTATTACAGTTGTAGATTGATAACATTTATGCAAAGTAAGACTTTCTGATATCATTTTCGGCCACATAATGTCAAACATGGGACAATGTTGCCGTCGACAAAACTGATATTAAGTTTGTAATTCCATTAGGGATCGTTCACAAAGTATATGACGGCAAGCGAAGTAGAGAGGAGGGTTACTCATTTGCGTGACAGGTGAAAAGAATTTTACAAAGAAAATTTTAGTGTAATATTTGAAAGTAAAGTAAAGTAAAGTAAAGTAAGGTTTATTATGGCATACATTTTAGAGCTACGTGTATAATAATATTATTGCATGACAACTGTAGAGATTAGACACGAGAAAAAGTCTTTAGAACTAAATTGCAGGTGTAGGAGTTAGTATTGTTAGTAAGAAGAATGATTGCGTCAAGAAGAAGGGAAAGTACATTAAAAACCCTTCAGAATTTACGTTTTCAAACTTAAATCTAAAGACTAAACTAAAAACTACAAACTAGAACTACAAACTAGGACTACATACTAGACTAGCATTTAGCAACCTGGCTAAAGTCTAAAGCAAAGCGAGTAAATCCGACAATCAAGGGGTTTTCAGAGAAACAGCACCGTTCTTCGAATTTGCGCTTTAAATCTTGCATCACCTCATTTACAGGCTTAACTTTCGTTTCGTCATGAAGCCTCGCAACATTATAGCGGAATGGTTTGTTGTTTATTATTCTCAACAATTTATTCTGCGTGGCCTGAAGAGACTTACGGTGCGTGGCGGCACAGGTGCTCCAGACTGGAGCCCCGTACAACATAATGGGTCTAAATATGCTTTTAAAAATTAGCATCTTGTTTCTCACACTCAGCTTAGACCGGCGGTTTATTAACGAATAGAGAATCCTGATATATTTCTGAGCACGTTCCCTAGCAAACTCAACATGTCGCTTGAAAGTAATTTTATTATCTAACAGCACACCAAGATACTTCACGCATCTCGACCATGCAATAGGCGAGGAGCTAATGTCAAGGTTCCTACCCGGAAGAAAGCGCGTTGCCCTGCGCTTCGAAAAGAAAATCGCTTCAGTCTTGCTCTCGTTCAATTGGATTTTCCACCTTTTCAGATAGGCATTTATGCGGTTAACTGAGTTTTCCAATTTCCGCGTAATCACACGGGGGTTTCTGTGGGTATAATAAGTACTCGTGTCATCCGCGAAAAGGGCTAAGCTGCATCCATTTTTGATCTTCAAGTCGGAGATGTAAATATTATACAAAAACGGAGACAGCGCACTTCCTTGAGGTAGACCGGCAGGAACATTAAAGGAGCTGGATTTGGATTCATAAACATGGACGTAATAAAACCTATTCACAAGAAAAGACTGCAATATCTTAACAATCAACATAGGAAATTTGAAGATCAGGAGTTTGTGGAGTAGCCCATCGTGCCATATCGTGTCGAAGGCCTTCTCAATGTCAAGAACAACCATACCCGTCGGCTTTTTCATGGAAAACCCCCGCCTGACTTGTTGCACAATGCGGTATAACTGGTGAGTCGTAGAATGACTCGCTCGAAAAGCAAACTGTTCATCGGGTATAATGTCGTTCTCGTTCACGTGATCATTAATCCTCTTCAACAAGACTTTCTCCAGCACTTTGCTAACTGAACTAAGCAAGCTAATGGGCCTATAACTCGTAGCACTCGCTGGACATTTGCCCGGTTTGGGCACAGCAACAACTCTGGCTATTTTCCAAATTGATGGAAAATAACTGAATTTCATGCACGCATTGAAAACCTTCGTCAAAAAAACTATAACCTTCTTCGGAAATTGTTTAAGTACGCGATTCGTAATGCGATCTTCCCCAGGAGACTTCCTAGCTTTTAGCGATTTAATTATAACAAAAACCTCTTTAGGTTTTGTTAGCAGCTTAGCAAGTTCAGATGGGACAATTTGCACCTCCCTGATTTTTCTCAACGAACGGCTGACCATGCTATTAGTACGGCAATTACCATGGCCCAGCGTCAGGGTGTGGGATTTGTGGAAGACCCCGGCCAACATTTCTGACTTTTGCTGGTTCGTGTAAGCAATCATCCCACCCGTTCCCTTAAGAGGCGGCAGGTTCGAAGCTTTGTTCTTCAGAAGCTTTGTTGTCTGCCAAAACTTCTTCGAAGCTAAATCAAAGCCCATGAGCCTAGAGGACCAGCCATCGTTCCTCAGCTTCTGGATTTTTTTACGGATCTGCCCAGCAAGCTCATTGCACCTTTTGGAGAACCTACTGTCACCTGTCCGCTGCCACTTCCTCTTGAGTTGATTTTTCTGCCGGATGAGGTTCTTGACTTCATAGCTCAGACGGAGGTATTTCGGCTCATTGGTCTTCTGTGGAACAGACATGACAATCCCTTCCCTAGTTACTTCAGTGAGTTTCCTGATCGCGGCGTCAATGTCTGAAGCGCAGTCGAGTGGAGTGAGTAGGTCAGTTTTGTCAGCAACATACGATTTAAATTTGTTCCAATTCGCTAAATCGAAACGAAGGCTTTTCTTCCCATTACCCTCGGAATTTACTTCGACATCTATCGCAAACTCTATGGCACGATGGTCAGAGATCAAATCATTTGAAGTATGAACGGCCTCTGCGGCAAGCAAATCATTCGTAATAACTATGTCAATGTTTGACGGGCTGCGATCCCTCTGGGAGGGAAAATAAGTCGGGGTAGCTGAGTGCAGTACGTTGAACGGTCTACGCGACATCTCTTGGTACAAAATGTATCCAGCGGAGTTCCCTCTCACGTTATTCCATGACCTATGTTTCGAATTTAGGTCCCCACAAATATAGTAAGGCGTTCTGACCGAAGTCAACGTGCGAATATCAGCCCTATACTGTTTCAGGGTTTGGCTCGTTACGTTAGTGCCAGGGAAGTATGCTGAGACGAAAGTAATTTCCCCGCGAGGTGATTCAACACTTATTGCCACCGTTTCGATAACTTTCGTTGGAGGTGGTGGAAGGTGCTTGTGTTTTAAATTACATTTGACCGCAATGGCTACTCCCCCATGAATGTCGGATTGATGATCAGAACGGTACAAACGATAACCAGGAAAATACAGCTTGGTGATAGATTTTAGCCAGGTTTCGGAAAATATGGCGATATCAACTTTATTCTTTCGGAGATAATGTAAAATTTCATGATATTTTGGTAAAATGCTCTGGGAATTCCAGCTTAATATTTTAATTCTACTTACTGTGTTAGTGTTGTTAGTCATGATTGTATAATATTTGAATGAATTCGGGTGGACTCTGACAATTATCAATAGTGAAACTTCCGCTAGGACAGAGACCTCCCAAAATGGTTCAATTTTTTTACTCTGTAGATCCCGTGCGTCGCAGCGTTTTTCCTATTTCGGCGACGAAATTTGGCTTTAAGGCCTTTGTAATGATCATTGGCGCCCCGGCCTCGTTTGGGCGCCAGGGCTTTTAGAAGGCGCCATATAAAGCCTATATAAAAGAATGTTTGAGTGTATGTGTGTGAGTGTATGGGTCAAATATGAGCAAAATTTTTGGACTGTGTTAGGATGGAGATAGTTGTTTGGTGTCGAAGGAAAAGTAGTTGGGTTTGGTGTGTAGTGTGTCAGGTGACCAACAAAATGGCAGACGTTGGTATGGGACGAACTTAGGGGGAAAATGAAATTTTTTCAAAATTTTTTTTGTGTTGGAGATAGATGTTTGGAGTCAAAGGAAAAGTTGTGGGGTTTGGTGTGTAGTGTGTCAGGGTGACCAACAAAATGACCGACGGTGGTATGGGACGGACTTAGGGGAAAAAAATATTTTTTTTTGAGCTTGGAGTCAAAGGAAAGGTTAGTGGGTTGGGTGTGTCGTGTGTCAGGGTGACCAACAAAATGGCAGACGTTGGTATGGGACAGACTTAGGGGGAAAATTAAATTTTTTTACAATTTTTTTTTGGGTTGGAGATGGATTTTTGGTGTCAAAGGAAAAGTTATTAGGTTGGGTGTGAATTGTGTTGGAGATATACGTTTCGTGGCAAAGGAAATTTTTTTCGCCGGATTTTTTTTTCGCCGGAAATTTTTCTTCGCCGGAAATTTTATTTCGGCGGAAATTTTTTTTCGCCGGAAATTTGTTTTTGCCGGAAATTTGTTTTCGCTGGAATTTTTTCCGCTGTTTGTTTGTTTCCTCTTTTCTTTCAAAACTACTGATATCACAACAAAAACCCTTTTTAAAAGAGAAACGTGACGCAAGTCCTCGTCCCTTCTTCCAAAACAACTGATATCAGTTTGGGTGATACTTACAGCTTCGGAACGCAAAAAATTCTTTTGAAATATTTTCACTTTTGATTAAAGAAATGCGTCAGAAATGCCGGACTCTCCCAACGCAATAATTTTTCTGCGCTTTTAAGATTTCGAACGCCAAAAATTTGGCTACCCGTACTTCACACATAACGCATAAATTAATTTTTTTTCGTGACAAATCTGAAAGAACAAAAAAACAATAACGTTGGGGGGTCCGGCATTCCAAATATTTGTTTTGACTTGTAGCATTACAGCATTCGCCTTCGGGTCATGCAGCAAACTTTCTACGAGTCAAAACAGCGAAGCACGTACGTAATGTAATATTACAACTTACAACGCATACGCTATATAATTAATCCTTTATATTTTGCGTATTCATTGACCATGTCTCATGACGAACAAAACTTTGGATCAATAGATTGCTTCATATTTGGAAACCAATGACAAAAATGGTTTCGCTGCTCAGCGAAATCTGTTTTTTCAGGCGAATTTATTCGCTAGCGCTTCAAAAAGGAACTACACGCTAGACATAACCCTGCAAACTATATAAAAAATTCAGTCAGTTTTCTATTGCTTCTCGTAAATTATCTTTTGAGAAACAATCACATTGTGTCGGTTTAAGGATTGACGATAGAAAACCCACACGCCACATGGAAGGATTTGAAATCGTTAGATTTCACATATGTAGCAAACGCTTTTGCTTGGTACTCGTTTTCACAAGAGTTTGCCTATTTGCAAAGACAAAGTGTGCTTGTATAAGGCACAAGGATTTATTCTTCATGTTTGATGCTATTATCTCGTGTTAAGGGGGTTGGAGACTATATTTGAATAAAAAGGTGTTAAGAGAAATTATACATTAGCGAAGCTTAAAAGGCTTTTGTTTGTATACCAATTGTTTCACATCTAAGATAATGCTCTCATTGAATTTCTCGTTAATTGGTTTTTATGTGTAACGGCTTTTTCAAGTGTAATAATATGATATCTTAAGAATGATTAACAAGAAGTTTAATGGAAAAAAGTCTCCCTGCGATCACACTGAAGCGACAGCAATTAAAGTTCATGTGGAACGCTGCGATAGTATTATGGTTTTGTAATCGTCTTAACGTTAATGTTATGTAAAGTGCTTATAACCTTCAAGTCATTCCCGCTTCGAAAATAATCTAATTGAAGTTCCCTTCTAAATGTTAACAAAATGAAAACGTGTTCCTTTTCATTTTTTCCCGAAAATGGTACCGCCAAATCTGTAGAATCCAGAGAGTGTTGTATTGTAAGCTGTGGAAAATGTTTTGATCACGATAATGGTGTTCAAGATGAGAGTGCTGATATATTTTGGTGCTAGAATCCCCCGATACCCCTAGGGGCGTCCCTAGAGTCAGTACAAATTATTTCCATATTTGTCGCAAAATACATCCGCATCGCAAAATACATATATGAACCGTTAAATGTTAACCTTTCACCCGTCTTCTCCTTTCACCTGTAACCCCCGTACTCCCATCCAATAAACCATTCTACACAGAGCATATCTTCGGGAATTTTCAGGAATTTTCGGGAATTTTCAGGAAATTTCGGGAGTTTTCAGGAATTTTCGGGAATTTTCAGGAATTTTCGGGAATTTTCAGGAATTTCGGGAACTTTCAGGAATTTCGGGAATTTTCTGGAATTTTTGGGAATTTTCAGGAACAAATAATCATTGAAAAAAGCTGCGAATCAATGAAAAACATGTTCTAACTATTTTTCTAACGGTTATGCGACCGCTAACGAGTTTCGACAATTTTTCGACTTCATTTTGGTCTTTTGCATTTTGAATCAGCACTCTCTATGTTGCAATCATTCAACCGTTGTTCGTTTCGAAGGATTGAAACTGAAAAATTTTCGGCAGGTCGATCAACAAGTGCGTCAGACTGAGGGTCGGATTCGATGAGCCCCGCTTCAGAATGGGGAGAGTCTAGCTCACAGTTTGGTTCATTTTGTTCATTTTCGACCAGAGATAAATCTACAATACGTCTCTCAATAATTGAATCTCCATTTCGAATCCATAACTGGGGGTGCTTTCTCTAGCGGTTTTCAAGTTATGCACGCACTTTTATGTTGAAGTGACAAAGATTTAGTAAATTTCCCACACACCCAACCCAACAATTATTCCTTTGACAAACATCTATCCAAAACCTAAAAAGATTGAAAAAAAAAATTGTCCCTAAGTTCGTCCCATATCACCGTTGGCTATTTTGTTGGTCACCCTGACACACTACACACCCAACCCAACAACTTTTCCTTTGACACCAGACATCTACCTCCATATTCTTTTATATAGGCTTTATATGGCGCCTTCTAAGAGCCCTGAAGCCCAGACAAGGCCGGTCACCCCCACCCCCCCTTTTTTTAAGATATCATATGGCATAGAATGCGCAGCCGGAGGTCCCTGCAAATTTTCTAGAAAAGCCAAGAAAGTGTGTTTTCATACAAATGGCCCACTAACTAACCAACCTAGGTTTTTTTCATTAACTTTGGCTGCATGAGACAGCACTTTTTGTATGGGGAATACCCATTTTCCAGAGGTCATATCTTCGGATCTACTTGTCCGATTTTGATGATCCAAAGATCGATTTTAATTAAAATTTTACGTAGAATCCAAAAAACGTAGTCTGAGAGGGGTACATAGCAAGGGGAGAAGTCAAAACTTAGCTGTATATATGGTTACGAAGCCAACGGAAAAAAAATTTCGAAATTTCTTCCTCGTATGGGGGACTTGCGTCACGGGCGCAATGCGACCGCGCGTCAATGATACCGCGGATACACACATTTTGCAGACGCGCAGCTCTTAATGAACCAAATTTTTGACCTTCTGAACTTTTACTGAAGCTTCCTCCAACCACTTGAAAAAACAACTGCATTTTCTTGCTTTCATTACTGATATATTGATGCAGTTGAAGAAAGTTAAAAAAACATAGAAGGGACCCGTACGTATCAGAATAGATGCGGCAAACAGAGTTGATGTTACGAAAAGACTGGAACGTATTTAAATAAATGTTGCGTTCACATTAGACTGTATTGGAAATTGCCCGTAAGGCAATTTTGAAAAACCCGTCCGAAGTAACGGTGTAAAAAAATTCTCCGAACGCACAAAATTACCTCCAAATAGAGAAAAATGTTCTCCTCAATTTTGTCTACAACATAATAAAAGACTATTTTTTGGGTAGGGCCGACCTAGAGCCTTGAGTAGAGGCCTCGGATACATACTTCCATAGACAAAAATGTTTCCCTCAATTTGCTCTGCAACATAGCAAGAAACATTTTTTTATGTTAGGGCCGACATGAGGCCCACTTGAGCCCTAAGCACAGGCAAAAATTCTTCTATAAATTGTCGGCCGTGCCGAGATCTTTCAAACAAAAGAAAGTTTTTGAAAATCGGAAGAGATTTACTCGAGTTATGCACAAAAAACGCGTATTGCCCTAACAAAGACTCTTTTTTAGTGCCCTAGCTAAGTCCAAAGACTCAAATTGAAAAATGTTTCTTCCACAAATTGTCGGTCATGCCCAGATCTTTCAAAAAAAAAACTTTTGAAAATCGGTAAAGATTTACTCGAGTTATGTACAAAAAACACATAGAGCCCTAGCAGAGACTCGTTTTTAGTGCCCTAGCTAAGTCCGAGGACTCAAATTAAAAAAAGTTTCTTCCATAAATTGTCGGCCATGCCCAGATCTTTCAAACGAAAAAAAAATTATGAAAATCAGAAAAGATTTACTCGAGTTATGTGCAAAAGACCAAAAACCACTTAAACGGCCCTAGCTCGGCGACCCAGATTCAATAACATAGAATATTTTTCGACTACCTTTCAGGAAAAAAAAAGTTTTT
>CM055403.1:54890298-54911099 GCA_029228625.1 Pseudolycoriella hygida | reverse complement strand
AGACCGACAGACAGACAGACCGACAGACGGACATTGTTTTTTTCGCTGATTTGTCATCTGGAGGCAACAAAAAAAGTTTCCCCCTTACTCCCGGGTTCGAATTCGCAATGTAACAAACGTGGTAGTAAACGCATCAGACCTACGTAGTTCGTACGGGTCTAAAAAGTTAGAAAGTATAGTACTATCAGCATTCTGAATATTCAACTGATAAAGAGTGAATTGTTTGACATCTTGCGAAACCTATTGGTAACGGTTGGGAAGAACTGTTTCTAGCAAATGTTGAAGTCAGGAATGGTGGAAAACATTTTTGCGGACATAAGTGATTAGAGAATCAAGTACGATCTAATCGAATGTCAACTAGTGCGAAAGTCAATCATTCTCAATTTAGAGATGAGCGGGTCGACCATTTTTCGAAACCCGACCCGAAGCGAACCCGACCCGATAAAATTTTTCGAAACCCGAAACCCGAATTGTTTCAAAACCCGACCCGAACCGAACCCGACCCGATTAAAATTTTCGAAACCCGAAACCCGAACTGTTTCAAAACCCGACCCGATAAAATTTTTCGAAACCCGAAACCCGAACTGTTTCCAAGCCCCACCCGGACCGAACCCGACCCTATTAAAATTTTCGAAACCCGAAACCCAAGAGCCCGAAAAAAACAATTCGGGTTCGGGTTCGGGTCGGGTCGGGTTTTTTGAAGCTTCGGGCAACCCGCTCATCTCCATCTCAATTGAATATCAGACTTGATTACGACATTAAACTGCAAAAGGCCCTGGAAGTTGTGATTGAAATAACTTCTCCGGTTTCTCGCGATGAATCTAAGTTCTTCCTAGAATATAGACCTGCTTCTTGGACATGAATTCACCAATCCATTAAGCACTTACACCAATTATGCGCGCTTGTACCTGAAGATCTTTAACTCGAGTTGTTGCGGCGAGGCCCCATTCTGTCATTTATAACTCATGTCGATCTTTCTTCACTTCTTGCACCTGATTTATACAGATGAATTTAACAAACTAAAAGCAATTGACCGAAAGAGTTTGACTGGGTTAACATTGTTTAACTATCTAATCTATATGTTAATGTAAATATGACGAAGGTCGCAGAATTTGATCCGAGTGCTGCGACGAGGCTATGGATGGATAAAAAAAACAGACAACCCCATGAAAGTTGAACACGAGTCGTTTAAAAAATCTTTTTCCAGAAGCACACCATCAAAAAATAAATTACAATGCTCGCAAATTGTAACACATTTTTGAAGCCATAACTGAATTTAATGAATGAATTGAAAAAATTTTTCAAAAATTTACAAAAATAAATAAAAATTGAAAAATTTTTTACTTGGTAATTCTTGGTCATTTTCAGTAATTTTTAGAAATGTTCACAGAAACAATCACTAACTTTTGGTAATTTTCGGGAAATTTCAGGAATTTTCAGGAATTTTCGGGAAATTTCAGGTATTTTCGGGAATTCAAATTCCTAAAAATAGGCCCTGGTTCTACATCAAACCTTTTACTTCAACCAAAAAAAAAAATTACCAAAAAAGTTAAATCACCTTAATATTAGTCTCTTTGTGGTTTGCCCCGATACACACTACACTGGTCCGAACGGAGTTCAAGTTGATTTACCCCTCGAAAGAAAGGATACATGTGCCGAAATGGATCGTAGTCGATTCTAAAAAAAAACTTCATCCAAATCTGTTGGACTTACTTCTTTATTCGAACTTATTATCGCTCTATACAAGTACCTCGCATAAGAGATAGACTAAAGAGATGTCCAATGGAGCTCATTGCCATATGATCAGATGTCTGGCCTACTGCGTGTTGAATCAAGAGTTCGCCATATATGGAAAGCATAAAGAAGATTTTTATTACAAATCGATTTCCATCCCATTGATTGATCTCTAAGTTAAGACTCTCTAACTAAAATATAACAAATCAAATCGACTCTTTTGAACACCGCCATAAAGTGATATTACACAGTTCTATTGGAGCTATTATGCTTCTCACCTATTCTCCACAATTCAATTTTCGTTTAAGCCCACCCCTATGTTATTACTGCCAGATTCTGACATATATACTGAGGAACATGATTTCCCTTTTCATTTGAATTTTCAAAAAAAATTTACTTCACTCTCCTCTTATCCTTAAGGCTAGACTGTCATTGAAAAATATTTTGTTGTAAAAAAGAGGAATTATCTAACCATGGAAGAGAGACAAGCAATAGACTATCATTGTCCTTGTTTTAATATCGTCGACGCTTAAAGCGCTGTCTTAAATTTAAGCTGTTGTGTTAGCGAAGTAAATGTGATGCAAAGTAAAATGCCATGTATGCTTCAGCTCCATAAATCATATTTTGCATTTTGTAAATGTTTGCATTCGGTTGCACTTTGAAAATATTTCGTAAAATATATGTAAATAATGTTGTGATACATAACATGGAATTATTTCGTCCAATTGAACAAATTGCGTATGTGTTAGCATTAAATGGGAGAGTTTAAGGTTCAATCCGAAAATCCTCAAAAATAAAAAGCAATTTGTCTGAGTGCTTTTAAAGCTTGCAGTTATCAGACATGAAAGCCGCCGAGTTTCAGCCGTTGTTAAAAGCCGCCGCCGACGCTTTTTATTCCAGCTGAGCCACCGACCAACAAGCCTCTAAAAGAGTTGACTTAAGCAGCGACAAAAGAAATTGTTTTTCAAAATGCAAATTAAAGTTTTGAATTTCCGGTCGCCGTTTCAAGCCCCCGCCATCTATTTTTTCGGAAGTCATCCGCCGACATTTTGCAGACGGCTCTCATCTCTACCAGTTATTGTTAGTTGTACAAGCAAAATTTTTGGGTCGATTGATTGATCTGTAATTTTTCATTCCGAAATAAATAACGCTACAGCAATATATTATGGCATTGCTCTAAAAATACCTCAGACGAAGTGACAGGGCTATGGGTATGGAAATTTGTTTATTCTATCTTCCTCATGCATGTAATGATTATGACTAAGTGAATGAATTCTTGGTCATTTTGACTTTATTTAAATATTATTGAAAGATTGACGCTTCCACTTAAACTGGAGGACAGACAAAAAATAACTTTGTTTCCATGGGTCCCTAAATTTACCGCCCGTTAGTGTGACCCAATAAGGAGAATATTATTGCAAAAATTGCTCAAAGTAGAGTAGGTCTGACGATTGTTGATAGAGTCGCGTTCGAAATCGTAATAATAACTAAAAAAAAAATCAAAATAAGTTATTCTTTCAACCTCGAACGTTGCAATGTGTATGACTCAAATGGTGTACAAGGCATCGTAAATTATCGGGATTTTTGACTCCCTTACCGTTACTCATTTTGAGCTTTTTTTATTTAATCGTATGGTTTTTTCACATCTGATATCTTACATTTTGTTACATACATTTTTCATATTATTTACAATACATTCTTAAGAACTACTTGTATATTTCAACTGTTATATTTGATATTTACGATGCATTCTCATCGGGAGGTTACCAGGTAACAGGTTCGACGAGCCGAAATTATAATGTTCTTATTTTGTGCGATCCATTTTAGTGGCCATCATCGTTCACACCATGTTCGTTGCCCGCCATATTTTTCGAATGGGTGTATGTCCTGTACAGCGCCATCTATGAGGGGCTATTTGGGTTCACATGTCAACGAAATTTCCCATCGATTTTCTTCCGTCCACAAGATGGCAAGATGGTGCCATGGTCATGGTACACATAATTCACCTTTCTCAATGTGTGAGTGACGTCCCACATTTGTGTACCTAATTTCTCGTTTCGGGCATCGAATACCGAAACTACCCAGATTCTGAGGCTTGGGTAGGCCTAGGGACGTTCCATATTAATAGTTTATTACAGAAAAATCCTATACATCCCGGGGATCGAACCCGGGTTTTCTGCGTGGAAGGCAAGCGCGTTCACCACTATGCCATCCCATACCATCCCATTTTAAGCTAAATCTGACATGTGTTTCCACAGTTCATCACGTTTTGCAAGTTTTGCAATACACATTTTTGAACACTTTTTCAACCGTTGCTTCAAAAGTTATTCACCGATCTTCGAACGCCACCTCACTTTTACGTAAGGATCGGAGTGGGTCGACCCACACCTAACCCATAATTTTAGCAGGTCGACCCACACCTGACACACAGTTTTAGCGGGTCGACCCACACCCGACCCACAGTTTTAACACGTCGATCTACACCTGACCCATAGTTTTAACCGGTCGACCCACACCTGACCCACAGTTTTAGAACGCTCAGAAAAACGATTTTTGTGACTTCTACAACTGTGGGTCAGGTGTGGGTCGACCCGTTAAAACTATGGGTCAGGTGTGGGTCGACTCAATCCGATTCTTACTTTTACAACAACTTTTCAGGGAAGATCGGTCAATATTTGCTTGAGCTATAACGATTATGGACAGACAGATATACAGATTTTTGTTACCAACAAACCGGATTCAGTTTATTCAAGTTATCGTATTCACACAGAAACGGACGGAAATTTTTTATTCATGATTTGGTAGATGTACGCAGCAACGAAAGGGTCTTTTTGCGATTTGGTAATTTCATTAGGTGTGAGTTGGAAGAGGGATTTAGGGAGGGGGGCTTAGTGCGGTTCTTCTAAAATTGTTTTTTTTGGGAAATTTTCAGTGCCATTCGGGGTTAGGACCGAATGTACAAAAAAAAAATATCCCCAACCAAAACATCCCCGTGGAAAAAAAAATTTCCCCAGACAAAATAACCGGACTTAATAACCACAATTTTTTCATTAAAAAAAAAGGACAAAATATCCACACTCAAAAATTAAGAATATTCAATGTGAAGTGTACTTAGCGTCGCAGGTCTGAAATAAACAACCAAAAACAAAAAAGTGGGGTCTAGGGGCGGCAGTCCCCGAAAAGGGGCGTCAAGGGGGAATATCCCGCCTTGCGGGGTCTAAGGGGCGGAGCCCCTAGTGGGGCTTGGGGTAGTGCCCCATTAACGTAAGGCCGCCTGCAAGGCTTACAAAAGCCCACCGCAGGCGCGAGGGTGAGGGGGCAGAGCCCGCCAACACACAATATGATATCTAATTAATAATACCTAACTATATTCACCATTTCTGGGTAGACATTAGATCTGGGGATATTTTGTACGTTTTTTGTGGGAGCCGCGACATTCCAGTAAATTAACAAAGCTTCATTGCCTTCGTCGATCGAAGGTCATTGCGACGCGACGCTACGTTATATATGAAATCGTACGGGTCTGCATAGCTTACGTTTTCCTTGATAGCTCACCAAAAGAGTAAATTTAAGTTTGAGAATTCCTAAAGATATGGTTGAAGAAATGGTCGAAAAGGGTCGGTGAAATATTTTATTATACATTTCCTCAAGGTATACACGGAAATTGCTCATCTGTGTTTAATGAAAGATATTTCTCAGAAAACTATATCTAGAAACTACATTAAACTTTTACACGCAATTCTAATTACATTTTATTTCGTCAATGTCAATACACTTCAGGTCCTTTCCTTTTATTTCACTTCCAGATAATTATTGACATATTTTATGAAAGACCGACATATTTATTAAAGTTTTTTCTTTCCCTATCTCTTAACAATAAAGTTATTATTACGTCTCAAAGTCACAAAAACAAACACAAGGTACTATGCGATTCGTGTATACAAAAAATAACTTTAACTCTTAATAAATGTTATTGCCAGCTTGTGTAATAGGGTAGAAAGAATGTAAAATATAAAAATTTAATGACATAATTACAAATACACTTAATGAGTATGTACTGCAGATGCAATAAAATATAACAAAGTATCTATAACTTATTGGTGGCTTGAACTAAGGGTTGATGAAAAAGACATTTTATTGATGTTGCTTAGTATGTGGCATAAACTTTATACATTTAATGCCGACGAAATGGTCGAAAGAACAATTAATTATTTTGCCTCTGAAAAGGGTACTGTGGAAGGTTTGGTTAAGTTTCAACTAAAAACTTTACATTCTACTAATTAAATGGTTTATTGTTTATCTTTTTATAGAACCGAGAGCTTGTTGTTTGTTTACATTGAAACCTATTTTACCAAAAAGATTAATACTCGGACTATAGAATTACCACTCACAACATTCGCCACATTCGAATGTCGTCCAGACAAGTAAGTCGACAATTGTCGGAGTTGTGCTGTGTGAAATATTTGTTTCCGTCTATAGAAAGGTTAACTTACTAAAACATAGAGTGAATTAGTGCAAATATTACCAAGCGATATCAGGCGTTTTGAATCTTTGGTGTAGTACAAGGAAGTTTGATTAGAAATATGAGTGTCCCAGGTCGTGGTAACAAGTCGTCAAACTAAGCGGAATTGAGTAGTGGCAGCCCGCGCAATGAGGGATAAAGGGGTATTAGCCCCTTACGTGGTCTGTGCATGCCATCTGAAGGTCGTCGAAAAAGGCCTAGGCAAGCACAAGGGTGTAGGGGGTGTGGCTCAAAAGTTCATAACAATTAACCCCTGAAAAAATAGCTCCCAGAAAATAGGCCGGCCAAAACAACACCAGTCAGAGGGAAATCATAAAATTTCTTTGTTGCTTCAATAATCTGTTACCAGATAAGTTCTAACTGAGAGTTCCAGATACTGTAGGATATGTCAAACTACCGAGGGAAGTAATACCGGTTTTACCGGTTATAGTCCCGAATAAAATCAATGAAATTGATCAGTAAAGTTCACTTGATTTATTCAAGTAGCGTTATATTTATATTCGCTTTATTTGAAAATATGTTCGAAGTGAAGATAAGTGGTCTAACGTGTCATCGTTATATCGCGATCTTATTTTATTAGCTTGAGGAGAATGCCCGTTCGAATTCCACGCTGGTGGGTTTTATGAGTCACTTTTCGTTATTCACTGAAAATTCTAGACCGTCGACGTGTACCTCGACAGATTCACTTCCGTCTGCTTGTTTTTTCTTCTTTTTATACAAAACGTCGATGAAGGCCAACTGGATACCGTGGGCGTAACACAACTGCTGCAGTGTGGGCGTAATTTTTCCAATTTTCGTCAATACAGAGGTTCCGTCTGTCATGATACAAATTATGTGGTCTCGGACAGTCAGACCGTAATCACAAAGACGTTTCTCAACCAATTGTAAACATCTTTCTGACGTCATCTTGCGCGTAATTCGTACCAGTCCTAAATTCCAAATTTTGGAATTGCGTCCGTGGAGAATAACACTGATGTACCGTCTGTTTCTGATTGATAGCCACTCGTCGAAGGTTCCACAAAATCGTTCGCCATTCTCTATCAAATTCCGCAATTGCAATTTTTGCTTCCGACGAACATCCTTCGAATCACCATCCGTTTGACAATTTTTGCTGCCTTAGGTAGGATAAATCCTCTAGACTGCAACGATTCACGTATTTCGTCGGACGTTTCGAAAACGTTGAAGCTTAATCCATCTAATGCCACCATTTTGGCAACAACTTCTTCGAACTTTTTCCGTTCTTTTGGCATTCTTGGTCTTTTGATTACCACTTCTGACAGGAACGGAATCTGGAAAAATCGCACATGCTTTGAATAAAGATGAAAAAGTTTCCATTAAATCTTGAAACTCGGTAAATATTGTACCTTTTTCCGCTTCTACAGGTGTGTCTGTTGATGTTGCATTTTTCAGTTTTCGTGTGTCTATGTTGTGTTTTGAACGTAAATGGGTTATTAAAACCCTGATGTACTACCACCGTCAGCCTTAATATTTTTTTGACATTCAGGCACTTTGCATTGACCGAGTCTTTTGTTTTCTGATCGTAGAAAGTAACACCAAGCTGATGTTTTGTCGTTCACTTTATTCTCGACCTCGAGAAATGTTGTTTGAACGAGTTTATTTGTCTCTGGATTTGAACTACAGCCTGCCATTGTTTTTCTATTTTGCAATTAAAAATGCACAAGTCATAACGGTGAAGTTTTGCATAACTTCTTCTTCTTCTTTTTAAGTATCGCTCAGATAGTTGCTTTGATGCTTCCATAGGGTCAGCTCATAATAAATAATTTATCTACGTTTTTTCAAATAGTTTCAAAATTTTCAAAATACCGATACAATACCGGTGCTGTTACAAAACCGGTTTTATAATACCGGTATTACCGGTACTATCGATTCCGAAAATGCCGGCATTCCTTTCCCTAGTTAATTCAGCTGTTTTTTACACGTAAAATGGTCGGATTAATCTGTCAATTCAAAGAAAAAGTGCGTGTGCCTGCGACCAAAAATTCCTAACAACTTTTTGAGTTTAAGTTTTTATTTACGACTCTAAAATATTGTCTCATTTCAACATTCTAAAATCATTTTTTCGTCGTGCCACTGTCTAATGCTACCCATCTTTTTCTCCCCTTATTCCTCAATCCACCCACCCACAGCATCGGACAGTGGTACGCCATAATAACAAGTCATTTCAATTCAGAATCATTGATCAAATAACAAATAAAACATTCATTCATTTCCATTTCTACCTGCGACGAATTACCATTAGATGAGTGTATGGCAGAATAATAAAGGGAAAAATAATCAATTTAATGTATGTTGGATGCAGGGCATATTTTTGGAAAATCGTATTTCCAAAAATTCCCAAAAATTTTCCAAATGATTTTGGAAAATATGGAAAATTTTTGGAAATTATTTGGAAAATTTGGAATTTTTTGGAAATTCAATTTTCCAAAAATAGGCCCTGGTTGGATGTGTTGTCGATGAATTTTTGTTCTATTTTTGATATATTTGTGATGCATTTTTGATGTGTGAGTGTTGTAAAGGTTGATTAGTGATTTGTTGTTGCTGTTTTGGTGTCGTATACATTCACATCACTTTTACATCACCAGTACAACGCCAGAACATCACTAATACATCACTAATACATCATCAGTACATCGATACATGATAAATGTGTACTCATGATGTATTAGTGATGTATTATAGTTGTACAAGTGATGTGTATATATGGTGGTAGAGTTTTTCACATCACACATCCAATTCATACATTCAAACATCAAATATACGACACCAAAACAACAACAACAACACATCACTAATACACCCTTTAAAAAACAATCATACATCAAAAATACGTCGAGAATACATCGAAAATACATCAACTTTACATCCCTTAAGATTGCTGTTTCGGCACGTTAGTTTAAACGACGATAATTATAATTTGGATGACAAGGGATGAAAGTAAGAAAATTCAAACCCGTGTGAAGTTTACAGCCCGAACCGAAGGTGAGGACGGGAATCAGACGGTTTGAATTTTTTTACTTTTGTCCCGAGTTATCCATACTGTTTTTTATCACAGAGAAAGGCTGGGTGGTTCGTTGCCAGGAGTCGGTCAAAGTGGTCCGAAAAGAGCTACGCTGCCGTAGAGCGACTATGAGAAATTTTTTTAAAGTGACCGAAAATGATGTGGAAAGTGCGTAGGATGATGTGGGAAATGTGTGGGATGATGTGGGAAATGTGTGGGATGATGTGGGAAGTGTGTGGAATGAAGTGGGAAGTATGTGGGAAGTGTGTGGAATGAAGTGGGAAGTGTGTGGAATGAAGTGGGAAGTGTGTGGAAAGCGGAAAATGTGTAGAATAAAGTAGGAAGTGTGTCTGATTATGCGGGAAGTGTGTCGTATGATGATAATACGCAGTAGTTTTTTTGAATGGAACCATGTGTTCAAAATTTAAAACAAAATTACGTTGTGTTAAAAAAATTGCGTCACAAATGTCGGACCCAACGACGAAATAATTTTTATGTACTTTCAGTTTTTGCGCTGTAATTTTTTCAGGAAATTAAAATTTTGAACACCAGATTCCATTCAAACAAACTTCTGCGTATTATCAGTGATAGCGTCATCTCAAGCGATATCATTTTGGAAGCAGACTTACGGACTGCGTCACACTCTACCTTTAAAGAGGTTTTTGTTGTGATAAAATGTATGAATCCGTCAATGAAAACACAGCAAACAATAACTTTACAAAATAACAACAAAGTTACTTTACGACGTCGCGTGAAGTAAATCAGAAAAAATTTGTTAGAAAGTCATTATAAATGCTCTAATATTATTAAACCAGAAACGACCGTTTGTTAATATGTACCGCTCAAAATCAAAGTCACTTCATCTTATGTGATGGCAACCTTCTTTCTGTCAAGTGAACAAATTTTAGTAGTTCAATGACGCAAAGAGGGACGAAACTTGTTCATTTGGCTTCCTTCTTTTGCTTTCGCCTCGTTGGATGCATCTTTCTACTTTCGGCCCCAATTTGAGGGACGAAATTACAAACTTTCCAAAAGAAAAATGTGTTCCCACGGGGCGAAAGGGAAACCTTGCTACCAGGGACGAAAGTTGAAAAATGTAGGCCTACTCCCTTGATGCGTAAATAAATATTCTTTATTCACATGAATAGAGTGAAGCAAGCTCCTTTAAGGGACATCGTGAGAGACGTTTTACACGAGTGAAATGATTTCAATTGCGTCGAATTCACACAATTTTGTCCACGCTCATATCTGTAACTTAATATGAGATCTTACATTTCATTTGTATGTGCAGAAAACAAAATAACGATGTTAATATTCCAAAGAAAGTTCCTCCAATTAGCAATGTCATATTGTTGGATTGTGATGGAATTATTCATTATTATTTCCATTGAATTAATGCCGGAATTATTTGTTCAACTTTTAACTCTTTCGCATTTAGCGGTAAATGTTATTTTTATGAATATATTTAATGATTAGTATTCCTGTTATACACTTTTGTTACTCTTCGCAATTTGCAAATTCATGAGCGGTTATTCCGCAGAAGTTTTGACGGGAAATTTCTGATAAACAGTGCCCTAAATGAAATTCCTCGTTGTTTCTCGTTTATAATTCAATGAATCACGATGAAGGTAGGTTTTTTTACCCGTCTCGTTTATTTTATTTGTTTTCCATGAAAACTTGCACAAAACTAATGCATCGAGCATAAAATTAAAAAAGTTTATCTATGAAATTTTTATAAACTTTACTTATTAGAACAGGAAACCAGATGTTTGTGAAGTTTTAGTTTATGTCAGCATGATTTCGTTCGCTAATCGGATATTTTTGCGTTATGCCTCAACGATTATACTCAATACTATCAAATTGTCAAAAATGTTGTAACTCTTTCGGAAAAATGTTGGTTGGAAAACAAATAAATTGTTGAATAGAGAAAATGTTTCAATCCGCTATGGTCAGTTGAATCAATCTAATTACACAGTGTGGTCTAATCACACTGAGCTCTGATTATGTAAGGCGGGTATTCAGAGGCGAAATGTTCAGCAGTTTCAAGATCCCCTGGTCACAACTTATATCAGCCTCAAGAAACCATCGATAGACGACGGCTGATCACTAAATGTACCACCAAACTGCAGAACACTTCGCACGTTACCAGAAACGAGAACTTTCGCGAACAAATTTTAGCAATCTCCCACGTTGTATCAAACGATAAAAACATTTTCGATTTGCAAACTTGTATACATTATTACTCAGGCTTAATAACTATACGTAATAAACGTTGCTGTTTTGAACTCAAAAGTACAGTACAAGTCACTCATGATCTCAACTTGACTTAATGTGATTTTGTTTATACATTTCGCTAAATTTAACTAGGATATCTTAAACTTTTTGGAGAGGAAAACATCTTTTTTAACTTTATGGAAAGAAATTTATATTTCAAATAATTATCTAAACTTTAATTATCAACATTTGAATTGTGGCCAAAATTTGAAGTTCATTTTATCTGCTACAGCCAAGCAACAATTTAGTTGTGATAATGAAAAGTTTTGTTCAAATGAACACAATTTTATTCACGAGTATAAGTCAACGAATCGTAAAATGTATCTTAGACTAAAAACCTCACTAAACTTTAAATGTGACGCATTTCCTTGTGGGTGCACATTCAAAATCAGCAGATAAATTCGGAAACTCAAGGCTACGCATTTCCTTGTCAAAATCAGCAAATACATTCGAAAACTTAAGAGCACTACAAGTAGTGAGTACATTACATTACATCATCATCATCATCATCATCATCATCACACTTTATAGACCGTTTGTACCTTTCGGTGTGAGGTCTTTACATTACATTACATTAGTTTATAATTTGACACCTGGCTGCGTACTTGAGCCCTGTACCTGGGAATAAAGAATGCATTCTGGTGCTGAACATCTGTTTCTACCAAAGTGTAGGAGATAGTGAGATCTATACGTCACATAAGTTTCAACTCGCCACCAGGCTGCGTCCTTGAGTTAAGACATTTTGAATTCCGGGGTCAGCAGCAGCCTGGTGCCGAATTGAAACTTATGTGACGTATAGAACCCACAATTGAATCCACTTTGGCAAAAACGATGCTCAGCACCAGGCTGCCTACTTTATATCCAGCTTTAGGTCCAATGTACGCAGCCTGGCGCCAACTTTGATGGTGTTACTAACTATTAACCTCGCTCCTTCTTCCATTTACGTATTCAGAATTTCAACACCTGCCTTGGTGTGACTACGCCTGACTGGAATAAGGAGCAAGTAACGCCATCAAAGTTGGAACGAAGCTGCGTGATTGGAAATAGCTGGGAATAAAGAGGGCAGCCTGGCGCTGAACATCTGTTTTTGCCAACATGGAGGCAGGAGTGAGTTCTATACGTCACATTAGTTTCAATACGGCACCAGACTGCTATTGCCCCGTGCATTCAAAGTCTCATAACAAGGACGCAGCCTTGTGCCCAATTGTAATATATGAAACGTATAGATCTCACTGCTGCCTATACCCTGGTAAAAACAGACATTAAGCACCAGGCTGCCTTCTTCAATCCCAGGTTTTTTTTTATAAGGGTGGGAAAATCTTCATAGACACCTGGACCAAGGTAGTGTTGGATTCCATTCTTCAATGACCTATCAACTAAAACCCCCTTCCTTTGTCTTCATGCTCTTTTCTCCCCTGAACCGCCTCACAGCATTACTTCGGGGAGGAGCTGTTGATTTGATCGTCTCTCCATGCACATTGCTGCTTCCCCATTATTTTCGCAATTACATTATCTGCTACTCTCCTCACCTCCTCCTCGCGGCACATCTCCGATATTATGTTTTTGGCATTTACATCTGACCTTCTCACAGTCATCAGCTCTTATCCGCTCTTATCCGGAACGGGGTCATACAAACAACAAGTGCTCCACAGTCTCTTCCTCTCTCTCGCATGTCGTGCAGAAAGGTGACAATGTGAATCCAAACTTGTGCAGATATTTCCTGAAGCATCCGTGGCCCGACAGAAACTGTGTCAATTGGAAGTTAATCTTTCCATGTTTTCTCTGTACCCATGTCGTTATGCTTGGTATGAGTCTATGGGTCCACCTCGAGGGGTCACTCACTTCAATTTAGCCCATTTAATCCATTTGGTCCATTTAATCCATTTAATCCACAAAAACCTTTATAGCCTAACCAACAAATTTGAGCCGTACGCGTCAGAAACTAAACAATTAAATCCGAAAAAAAAAGATTCGGAGAAGTTTGAGGGTGTTTGGACACTCATGCGATTAAAACATAAATTGGAATAAACTTGTAATAAATGTATTTGGTCCATTCATTCCCATTTACACCAAATACTCCTGAATACGCTCAAAATTGTGATATTTCGTTTTTTTAAAGTTGGTAACGAGTTGTTTTCTTAAAATGTCCACCTTGTCTTGTCAGAGGTGTCCCATTCTCGCTGCCATTGTCTCGGTGATTCGGCTCTTAATTGTGTTCTTACTGTTTTGGTAGTTCGACCCTCCCATCTCTTCTTTCTATGACATTCGCTGTCTTCCGTCAACATTATGCATATGGGCATCGTTCCAGGTATAACACTTACCACTTCTAGGGATATCGTTCGGTATGCGCTTGCTACTCTTATGCTTGCCAGCCTTTGGCCTCTATTAGGCCTCCTCCAATTCCTCTTCGTTTGAAGCGCTGGTGCCCCCCGATAGGAGCCTCCTTTTGCTGCTGCGCGGACCAAAGCCGTTTGGCATTATTCTGGCCAGTGCTGCGGTGGCTTTCATTGCCTTTTCGCACGTGTAGTCCACATGACTATTAAAATTTCCCCGCAGTTACTCACTAGCGTGATCTCGGTTTTCTGGTAGGCCAGCTTCAGTTTTGCCGTTGTCATCCAGTTTTCGAGAGTTTCTAGCGTCTCCATCGTAACTACCTCCACCTCCATCTTCGACGTTCCGGATAGCTTGAGTATCAACTCCTATCAACTCGCCAAAAGCAATCGTCTTAGCGTATCTTGGCAGTTTCACCCGCAGCGCTGTGTCCACATTACATTCCACAGCGTTGGTCCTAATATGGATCCCTGTGGTACTCCAGCTGTGATGTCTACTGTCTTTTCCCTTCATTAGTATCGTACGTTAGCACTCGTCGCTCGAAGTAGCTTTACAGCATCCTACAGAGGAAATCGGGGACTCTCATTGCATTCAACTCTATCCAGCTTGCGCTATTAAAGGCATTTCTGACATCTATCGTCGTTACAGCACTGAAGCGGTTACCCCGTATTCAAAAAAACATCGCAACGCTGTACATCAAGTTAGAACTGCAGCACTCATGGGAACTCGAGAACAACTGCCGATGGGGACACAGGTAGAAAAGATTCTTTTCTGTTTGGACAGTAAGAGCATGTTTAAACCATTCATGTCGCACAATGTGACTTCCAGGCTGATTAGAGAGGTGAAACATTTGCGACTGAGCAGTCACATCACCTTGGCTTGGGTATTTTGACACTCTGGCTGGCGTGAAGGGAAACGAAAGTGCAGATGAGCTGTCTATCTTCTAATACCCTAATTACTGTAAGTGGAAGCACTTAGGAGACTGTTTGGACGGAGCTCACGGAGTGACCAGTGTCGCATTCGTAGAGTTTAGGGAGCGATCACTGAACATTGCGAGCTGTGTCGGCGCCTGAACAAATCGAGGCTAAGTAATAGATTCTCTTGCGGATTAGAAGAAGAAAAGATTCTCGTGGGTTTCATGGTGGAACCGTCAGTGTTTTACGAGGACTTGCGTAACAATATTTGGAATTATGTAATACACTAAATGCACCGTCATAACGATAAAAGTCTCTTTATAAAAGTTTTCAAGAGGCCTTATAACTTGCACTTGTTCTTGTTGCTGTTGTTTTCCTTCTTGTCTACATTGTTGTTGTTGGTATGTGCAATAAATCATGAAGAATATCAAACACGTGGTAGAAACAACGTGAAATTGTAGCTGTAGCACGAAACACAAGCACCTCACATTGTAAATGAAAACTGTTTAGTGATAACCAAACAAAACCTAACAATCTACCATTTACACAATATCCTTTGTGTAACTAAACTTTAGCATGAGCGTTAAAAATCATGAGAAAAACAACTTTTCTCTGTGTGTTCGACTGTAAAATTAAAGTATATTGTTGGTTATTGTTGTTGTTGGAACGTTGAAATTAATGTTTCATTTTATTATTCTAATAACGAGGATGTTTTTTTACTACCGAGAGATTTATTCTTTGCTTTACAAATAAATTTGAGGAGCAATTTTAATTTTTGCAGGTAAATGTGAATTTTTGCACGTCTTCAAGTTTTTATTTCATGTATAAGTAGAAATATTCTTTCAAGTGAAATACTAATTAAATGAAGCTATTAGAAATAATTGGGTAGTAAAGGTGTCTTCATCGTTTAGTCTGGGCTGGGCCATTAAAATTAATTTAATTGTCATACCTAATAAATTAAGCTGAATTTCACTTTGAACGTCTTCATTTCCCAAGTTCTTTGTTCTAAGATTTATTCTGCTCCTCAGGGCTATTATCTCGAATCTTGTCAAGTGGAATGTCATTTACAAATGTTTTTAACTTCCGGTTCCGAAATTTCCAGCAAATATTCTTTCATTTATTCTAAAACATTATTTTAAACATATCTCGAAAAGTTTGGCGAAACTCAAGTAGATATCATTTATCATTGTGTCATTGATTGGCATACACTGGACACTTCATTTACTCTGCATGTGCTGTAATTAACACTTCAGTTAGCCTGAATTGTATTAACAGTTATTTGGATCGATCAAAGTGAAAAACTTCAGTCATGTGCGAAAATTGTCCCTTAGGCTCTTAGTAAAATAAAATAACTTTTTCGTGCACTTTGTTATAAAAGCGTGAGTTTTTTCCATGTCATCGATAAGTGGAATCCAAGGCTATAAGGAGACTTAAGCGCCATCTACGCCCTTTCTAAGTTTTTATGCAAAGGCTACAATTATTGCTCAGTCAGTTTTCGTCAGAGACGGTCGACTGGGAGCTTAAGTGAAAGAAGAAAGCCCAAAGCATTTTTTGAGAAATAAAAGTTTTTCAAATTTTTTATTTCCTTAACAATTTTTCCTGCTTTTTCGAAAGAGATCGGATTTTCTATTTTGAGTAAGGGAAGTGCTAGTAGTAATTTTTCACAACCCAGACAAGCGACATGAATTATCCCCCAGACTGAAACAATGGCAGTTACCGCCCAGACAAATGAGAATTATCACTCGAGGATTTATCACCCTGCAAGTTTCTAGCGGTACATTTGTACAAGGAAAATGCCACCTGGATGGGTTCTAAAGCATTCCAATTTGTATGAGGAAAATGCTTTTTGTATAAGGAAAATGTCATTTTGTATAAGGAAAATGGTACTTTGTATGAGGAAAATGTCATCCCGGGTGATAAGTCCCCGGGTGTTCAGTTCAGTTTATTATTATTCAAGAAATTCAGTTACAATAAAGAAGTTAATTAGCCCATTGTGCATAGCACCCCAAAGCGACATAATTTTTCTGCAGTCATACGCAATCAGGTAAATGTCGCTGACACCATCACCATTTTGAACCTGAGCGAATTAAATCTATTTCAATTGGGCTAGTTTTGGGCTGGATAATGCACATAGCCATAAGTTTTGGGCTGCCATAGAACTCAAGCCCAAAATGATTTTAGTGGTCGAATATGTCGTTTTGAGGTTTTCGTATGAAATCAATGCTTTCTTTGCTCGGTATATAACTCAAAATTTTGGGCTGACGATTGGAAAAAACCATGTCGTTTAGCTGTTTTCGTAACTAAATCAAATTCTTTCGATCCTAAACTTATTGTATCATTTTGGGCTGACGATCGGAACCAACCTCGAGTTTTGGGCTGATGTCAAACCGAAGTTATTCAACTTTTAAGCAAAAAAACCATGTCGTTTAGCTGTTTTCGTACCTAAATCAAATCCTTCCGATCCTAAACTTATTGTATTATTTTGGACTGGTTTCGGGCTGACGATTGAAACCAGCCTCGAGTTTTGGGCTGATGTCAAACCGAAGTTATTCAATTTTTAAGCAAAAAACCATGTCGTTTTCACTATTTCAATATTGATACCGGCCCCAACTTTTGAACTGTTTGATGATGTTGACCATATGACTCGTATATAAGTTAAAAATCATTTCATAAAGAATTTATTTTTTGACATAAAACGGTGGACGTAATTTCAAACACTTAAGAGTTAAGGCAATAATTGCTTAAAGGATTATATTAAACAGTATGAACAAAAATTCAAAATGTTACTTAATTTTTGATACGATTTCAGACGAAAATATTAATATTTTAGATAAATGAATAAACGTGTTAGTTAAAATATTGAGTTTCGTAAGATAATAAATGTTTTTGCTTCGTAAAAAATATAAAATGTCAGTTACAAAATCAAAATTGTCAGATAAAATAATCAAATTTTTAGTTACCGAAATATGAATATTTTAGTTAAAAATAAATATTTTTGTGTGATAAAAAATAAAATTTTCAGAGAAAATTTTAAAACATGTTAGTTAAAGTGTCCACGTTTTTAGATAATTATTTTAAATTTTTATTTAAGTATTGTCCATGTCACAGCTGAAAAAATTCAAAAATTTATATAAAAATAAATAATTTGTCAGGTAAAACCTCTAAAATTACAGATAGCAGAAAAGTTGAAATCTTAAGTTTTCGAACTTTTAAGTGACATTTTGCAATTTTTATCTGACTTTTAGTATTTTTTGTCTAAAAGCTTGGATTATTTAACTGACTTTTTCAATATTTTTAACTAAAAATTTCTAATTTTAAGCTAAAATTTCGTTTTTTTCAACTGAAATTTTGAATTTTTTATCTAAAATTTTCATTTTTTTATCTGACGTTTAATACGATCCATTGCTTAAATACGCTCAAGTCTTTTCGTAACATCAACTCTGTTTGCCACATCCATTCTAATACGTACGAGTCCCGTGCATATGTTTTTATGAACTCGAGTCATATATTTAAAAGGGACACTGGGCGGAACTCTTTTTGAGTTTTCCTAAAAATCTACCAAAAGGTAATAGCAAACCGAGACGACAACATCCACATGAACTGATAATTCAAAAGAAAAACCATTATTTTTGGACGAGCTCTAAAGAATTCCAAATGTTATTCGATTTGAATGTCAGACTAGAAATTACTTACATCTCAGTTTCTTATTTCACATGAATTCTGAATTTCTTTGAGTTTCTTTGCTTTGTTGCCAACGAAATGTAAAGATTATTTTCGTATTTTGTCGTTTTTAGCATTTCCTTAAGAAAAATGTTGTGTAGCAGTCAGAACGATAAACTTGCAAAAGATTAGGTTATAAACAAGATCCGTTACGCATTATTATTCCCTGAAGAAGACAAATGTTGGTCGTCGAAACCTTGGATAAATAAAAAACATATTGAAGAATACCACGTATCCAATTAATTACAAAATGGACACTAAAAATATTTAAAAAACATATGCAAGGGACTCGTGCGCATCAGAATATATGTTGCAAAAGACTCGAAATTAGATTCGTTCGTCTTAACTCTTAAGTGTATGAAATTACGTCGACATTATATTGGGTTGGAAAGTGCCGAAAGGGCAATATTAAAAAACCCGTCCGAAGCAACAACGTAAAAAATCTCTTCAAATCTTTCAAAAAACCCAAAACTTAAAAAAAAAAAAAAAATGAAAAAAATGCATTTTGGAGAGGCCTATGATGTATACTTCCATGAACAACGTCTCTACAACACTGCGCAAAAAGCCTCATCATTAAAGAAATATTCACGAAAAACCACTAATGTATATGTCCATATCTTTCATTCTAATTTCGCAAAGATATAACTTGAAAAATTCCATCAAACTTTAAAAAATCACGTTTTTGACCATTTTTTTGACTGTAACTTCGAAAGGTCCTAACCGATTTTGGCCAAATTCAGTTCCGTTATCATTTTTTCAATTATCTACATCAACTAGGTTTCGATCTTTCGAACTTCTTAGCGGAAATAAGAGCCATCATAGAGGGCTGCCTTGCCATCAAATATAGTAACACCACTAATGAGATCATCTTGTAACCTGTAACGCCGATTTCTATCTGTTTGTTTTATTGTAAAAACTTAACATAGTCCCTAAGTTAGAATATGAAATAACCGGTGAATAGCTTTGGAGACTAGTTGGTGATACGCCGAGTAACGAGATGCCACTCAGATCGTTTAATTTTAAAATGTCAGTTGACACACACGAGAATGTTGAGCGAAGACGAAAGGTCTTTTCGATTTTGGATTCCGCAGAGTACAGACGGTTTATTCTGAATTATAGTGAAAGAATTTGTGTTGAAGTACCATATTTTTATTGAATTTGACGAAGCGTGTGTTAAAGCTTGTGGTGTAACAAGCCTTTAGGTGACATCAACATATTTTTCCAAAGAAACGATAATCATGAGATCCATCATCATTTTGCTAATTGGAAGAAAGGCATAAGTTGTCGGCACTAGTAGTCTCATCACCCAACCTAAAGTCAGGTTTGTGTTAGTTTAAGGGGATGCGCATATTAAAATAAGCAAATTAATTAATCATAAGAGTCATTCAGTGATAATAAACAAGTTTGTGAATGTTCTTAAGTTGGAAATCTAGTAGTTTGCTATTGAAATTTATGCCGTTGTAAAGAAATCCGTATGTTATATTGACGAGGTGGAATAACCGTTACAATCTTCATGTCAAGCGGCTTTAAAAGTTCTCTGATATCAGTTGAAATAAAATCAGCACTTACATTAGAATGTTGGGAATTAAGCTAGAGCATGAAAATATTTTTTATTCATTAAATGATGGGAGATGGCCTATTTATCCGTAATTTGAGTTCAAAAAATTATTTCGGCTATTTGATTTAATTTTACAAAAGAAAAATTGTGGTTTAAGGATTTGCTGTAACAGTGTAATCGCACATGATCGCACCTTGTCAGTTTATTGTCTGGAGAAATGTATGGAATTTATCGAATTTGGTTGGTACCAATGGTCATACTGTAAGTGAATATTCGCGCGAATTATTTAAATGCATAAAGCTGAAATCGAATTTAGAAACAAAATATACATTTTCAAGATGTGTCGTAGAAAAAAGTTTATCTTAAAATCTCTCATTTTATCGAAATAAAATGAAAACTACCGAAATATTTTCCTGCTCTAGGTTAATTTTATTAAACAACCTTGCTTCAGATAACCGCATAGATCTATTGTAGGTACCACCTCACTCAAACATTAACGGTAATGAAAAAACTGATGAATTAGCGAGAAAGGTAGCCTTGAGTAAATTCATAGGTCCAGAGCCAGTAACGGGATCACCATATTCCAATATAAGACGTAAAAACATAACCAAAGACCCGTACGTATCAGAATAGATGTGACAAACAGAATAGATGTGGCAAAGTGACTCGAACGTACCTAAATATACAAATAAACAAACAATCCAACGTTTTCTGTTCTTTTATAACTGT
>CM055403.1:54864233-54889798 GCA_029228625.1 Pseudolycoriella hygida | reverse complement strand
CAAAGAGTATAACCAGGCCCAGTCAGACCTCAAAGAAAAACATAAAAGGAAGTTTTACGAGGAAGCAAATTCCGTGCCGTCTTACGCGCGAATACACAAGCTATTAGCGAAAGATGCTACCGCTGAAGTGGGGTCCCTTCTTGAGCCGGATGGCTCTTTCACATCTGATAGCAGAGAGACAGCGGAGCACTTGCTGCAAACGCACTTTCCGGGCAGTGTCCAACCCCAAGTTGCAGAACAGTTCGAACCACTGAACCCTCACCTTTTACCTTCTCGTAAGGATTGGTTGTTTGCAGAAAAACTTACCAAAAGAGGAAAAACTAAATGGGCCATTTTCAGGTTTTATTCGTTCAAATCTGCCGGACTTGACGGAGTCTTCCCTGCTTTGCTCAAAGAAGGTATTAATTTGCTTCTCGATAGATTAAGGTCTGTTTTCAAGAGTTCGATCGCTTTAGGATATATCCCCAAGTTTTGGGAAAAGGTTAGAGTAGCCTTGATTCCTAAGCCTGGCAAAACGTCCCACTGTAAAGCTAAAGACTTCCGTCCGATTAGCCTTACGTCGTTTTTGCTTAAAGCTCTGGAGAGACTCTTAGACTTCTATATCCGCGGCGAAGTGCTAAAGAAATTCCCGTTACATGTCAATCAGCACGTGTATCAGATTGGCAAATCGACGGACACCGCGCTGCACCAGATGACTCAAAAGATTGAACGCATGCTCAAAAATGGTAAGGTCGCACTCGGTTGTTTTCTGGACATAGAGGGGGCTTTTGATAATACGGATTTTGAGGTGATTACAAGGGCGGCAGCTGTAAGGGAAATGAACGATTTAGCCATCAGATGGATAGTCAGAATGCTGAGCGGTAGAACTGTCGAAGCCACCATTTGCGGGACTAACATCAAACTCGGAGTAACTAGGGGCTGCCCACAAGGTGGTATTCTCTCTCCTATACTCTGGTGTATGGTGATTGACTCGCTCTTGGTTAAGCTTAACGACTCGGGTATTTTCACTCAAAGCTATTCCGATGACGTGTCTATCCTAATCTGTGGGGATTTCGTTGCTACTATAGGCGATTTGATGAGAACCGCAATTGGGGTAGTTGAAAGATGGTGTCTCGAAAATAAGCTGATGGTTAACCCCATCAAAACTAAAATCATTTTCTTCAGCCGAAGAAAAGCCGAAACCGCTTCAGAACTGGGTACCTTTAGGTTGTTCGGAACGGAAGTTCATCTGAAAGCGGCTGTTAAGTACCTCGGTGTGATCTTTGGTCGTTGGCTAACATGGATACCTCACCTAGAGGAAAAACTTGACAAATGCATTGGTATCTTCTGGCTGTGTAGAAATGCTTTTGGTAGTACGTGGGGTCTTTCTCCCGAGGCTATCTGGTGGATATTTACGGCAGTGGTCAGACCTATTCTTTGTCACGGATGTGTAGTCTGGTGGCCCAGAGTGGAAATAAGAACTGCCAAGAAAAGACTAGAGAAGCTACAGCGTCTGGCATGTCTATGCATGACAGGCGTGAAGGGTTCAACCGCTACTGCGGCCCTGGAAGCGCTTCTCGATGTTCCGCCGCTTGACCTGTTTATGAAATCTGTTGCTTTCAACACCTCTGTCAATATCCGGAGCAGCGGTTGGTGGTCTCCCGTTTTTGAGGAAGGACACTTCGCCATAATTAGGGTAGTCAAGGACGAACGGTTGCTTATGCCAAGTGATCAAATCAAAGCGGAATATATGCTCGACGATTGCTTCGATTGGATTATCCCTGAAGCAGATGACTGGCTTGGTGAGAATAAAATCTTTCCTCCGGCTGAGGGCGTCGTCTGCTTCACGGATGGTTCCAAAGGAGAAGATTCATCAGGAGCCGGTTATTCTTGCGACTTTTTGAACATAGAAGTCAGCCTCCCAACCGGTTTCTTGGCATCCGTCTATCAGACCGAACTCTTTGCTGTGTCGAAACTGTGGGATGAACTGATCAACAAAGTATCTGGGGAAAATATCTATGTTTGCACAGACAGTCAGTCCGCTATTCAAGCGGTAAGTTCTCCTTGTATCAGGTCTAGAACCGTACTTGACTGCAAGGTCAGCCTTAACGAGCTCGGAAAGACCAACTCCGTGACAGTTCTGTGGGTTCCAAGTCACAGCGGCATCCCAGGTAACGAAAGAGCGGACGAACTTGCTCGCCTAGGCGCCAGTAAAGCTTTTGTTGGCGCAGAACCAATGTTCGGTATTCCAATATCGACAAGAAAGGCCATAGTCAAAGAATGGCTTCGAAAGGAGCATCTCAGAGGTTGGTCGCAGTACGAAGGCGCAAAACACACCAAACTATTTTGTAAGAGTCCATCGATGGAAGTCAGGAAGACGCTGCTAAGCCTTAGTAGACCTGACATTAAAAGGGTTATTGAAGCCATTACCAACCACTGTGGGCTCAACAAATACCTCTACGACATCAGTTGCGTCGACAGCCCGGCGTGCCTTTGTGGCCATGGTGACGAAACCGGATATCACGTCATTAGTGTCTGTCCGAGATACAGACTCGTTAGGAGGCAAATTATGGGTAAACCAGAACTAGATAGCTCCGATCTGATTCTCAACCCTATGGTTATAAACAATCTGGCTGTTTTTCTTCGGAAAACCAGAAGGTTTCCCATGAGTTAAAGAAAATCAAATCATAAGAATATAAAATGGATCCGGTTTTCCCGCACAGGAAATCAATTCTATTCAATTTATTTTATTTTATTTATTTTGAACTTGTCATAATTATTTGTAATTTGTAATTGTATTCCCTTTGTTTAATTAATAAACGAAGAAACTAGGGGGTGGTACAAAGAATCATCGATTCAGGTGCCAATACCCCGACGTTCTTATCTATCTATCTATTCCTAATCTGAAAGTTGACAAAAATTCGAAAAATAGTCAAAAACGCATAAAAATTGAAAAATATTGTAAAAAGTTGTAAAAATTGTAACAAATTCGCAAAATTCACAAAAAAATTCAAAATATTAGGCTCTGATACGAATACTTCAAAAATACATCACCAATACATCAAAAATACATCACCAATAAATCAAAAATACATCACCAATACATCACTTTGCAACTTTTGCCTGTAGCATTTTAAGTGTTTTAAACGACGCCCTACCGTGGATCTTGCCGAAAATCGATTTTGACAAAAAAATAAAATTTTATGTCGAGCTATAAAAGAACCCTAATTTCTTTTTGTTATAAGTTCGTTCATTCGGCACTGTTTTGTAAGCTTCTTTTTAGCTGAAATGTGGGATTATTAGCTACGAAGAGCATTCTATAAAATATTGTTCGCAGACTTCCGTTTAGTCACTTTGCAATAAATTTCGATTATGGCTGCACATGTAAAAGTACATACTCGTCAATTCCACTTGCAACACCAGTTCGAATTCCGTGTAATGCCTGAGCATTTTTTGCTCTTGCTAGCAGTGTCATTACAGTCCTTTTGGTGGGATTCATGCTTGATCTAGGTACGCCTAATAGAGGCCTCTTTCTCGCCAAGCTTCCCGCTAAAGTGTGAGAAATATTAACATTGTAACAATTCTTTTCGTGTAAAAACGAACTAACTAACCAATGTTAACAGCCTTTATTCCCCTTAATGCCGGATGTAGAATACCTCCATTAGCGTCTACATAAACGGTTTCTTTTTCGCCGTCACTTTGCATGGCCACAACTGTTGCCGCTGGACATGAAGTCAATCCAGCACTTACCGTCGATAATCCTGTCGTTGATATCAAACTATTGCCATTTCCCAACAAATTAGTAGCATGACTCAAATCTAAATGCATAGCACCGCCACCATTTCCTTCACTATTATGTACTAAATGCGAATTATTGTTTAAATTTAAATCACTGCCACTCTCATTGCACATCATGCCGCCGGAACATTCTGTGGCTGAATCAGTTTCAGAAATAATACCATTTTCAGGACTTGAACTGTTGCTGTTGTTTGTGTCGAGATTTTGATTTTGTGTAGAACTTAGTGCCTGCATTTCCCACATTTGTTCTTGTCGTATGTCGTCGTGGTAATCCTGTGGAAAGAAAATTGTCGATTGCAATTAGACTGGAAAAGTTAATGATTCGAAAATGGGAAATAAGAAACATCTTCATTCGCATAGGGTGAAAATGTGATACAATGTAAAGAAATGTGAAAAACTATTGAAAGAAATCGGTTGCGTTCTTAGAAATTTCTTACTCGAAGCATGAAATTCATTTTAGTTTTTGGTTTGTAGCAGGCAATTACTAAATTGTTCTCTTTCATCGTGATAATCCCACCCTCAACGGGAAGTAGCACTTCATACACTGAGAGAAAAATATTCAACATATTGGTAGCTGCACCGTTACTTCGGGGGTGTCTTAGACACTGACATGGGTAAAATCTGTGGGTTGTTCGGATAAATATGTAAAATATCGCTACTATTCTCCATGTCCGAAATTCGAACAGTATATCTGACAATTTCGGACAGTTAATCAACAAATTTCGGACATTTTATCTACAAAATTGCAAACATTTTATCAAAAAATTTCGGACATTCGTTCTATGAAGTGATTTCCTGATTAAAAATTCTGAATTTCGAATGTTTTTTGCGAAAAAATTTCGGACGTTTCGGACCTTTTTCGCAAATGATTGGTTTGGTTTGGTTTTATTTGGAAATTAGATCTTTTACAAAATTCCTCGTTCGGCCTATTGTGCTGTACTTCCGTTGTAACATTTCTGTTTCACATTCCCCTTTCGGGTCCGTCTAGCCATTTGCTACCTGTGATGAAGGAAAGCACATCAGGTAAATTTAACTTTAACTGCTCTTCAGGGGTCAAGTAGAATTCCCCTAAAAGCCTGGTTCTCAGAGTTTTTAAAGCAGGGCAAGCGCATATAAAATGTCTTGCTGTTTCCGGCTCTAAGCCGCAGCCTCTGCAAATCGGATCGTTAACGATACCCATCTTGCTGAGATGAAGATCCTCACAAGGTTACGTAAATCCGCTCTGCTGAGACACAGCATAAATTCAGTCTTTTCAGCGTCACATCCCGCCAAAAATTCCTTCGATTGTCTGCATGTCTCGAGAGCGTTCCATCTTTTTTGATGGTGCCGTTTGTTCTACTCTTCACCAAAGAGCTGATCAGCCCTGCGCTATTACCAACAACAGGTTCTGGTCCGATGAATGTAGAGCTACTACCTTCTCTCGCTAATTCATCAGCCCTTTCGTTCTCTCGTACTCCTGAGTGTCCTGGTACCCACGTCAATATAACTTCATTGTCTCTTGACAGGTTTTCCAGATTCTCGAAGCGTTGGAGAACTAGCTTCGACGAAATCTTAACTGACGACAGCGAATCGATAGACGATTCACTGTCTGAACAGATCAGAATTCTCTTGCCTTTCACGCCGTCTTCCAGCATTCTCTCTGAACTATCGCAGATAGCAACAATTTCTGATTGAAGAACGTTGGCGTGTACACCCAGAGCTCTTGCCATTTCGTAATTCAAGTTCTCTGAGTACACACCTGAACCCGTTCCCTCATCAGTATTTGATCCATCCGTGTAAACTGCAAAATCCGCTTCCATCGGAAGCGTACCTGATTCCCATTCTGATCTCTTGGGAAACTGGGTTTCAAATCTTCTTTCGAAGTAGAAACGCGCTTCCATCGAGACATCCGGTATTTCTACTTCAGCGAACTCTTGTTTGAGTTGAGTCAGGATGTTATCATGCCCGAAACTTCGGTCTTGCGCAATCCAGTTCTGGGTTCTGTACAACCTGTAAACCGCCATTTCAGCTTCCTGTTTCAAAAACAGATCTAACGGTGGCAATGACAACAGAATTTCCATCGCCGCTGTAGTCGTCGATGTCATTACTTCTGTTATGCTCAGACACGCTAGCCGCTGAATGCTGTCAATCTTCTTTCGTGTAACACTTAGTCTTGCTCGTGGTGCCCACACCAAGCATCCGTAAATTAGTATAGGCCTCACTATGGCTCACATGATGTAGGCTCGGTAAAATATAAAGTTTTACGTGCAAAGAACCGAGATAACAATTGGCCCCACGAAATGTACATAAAGTGCCATCTGAATATGTGCTGATCCCATTTAATGTGCTTCAGTTCCAGGACATTTAATGTATATTAAAAAGCGCCCTTACCGTTACATCTTTTCTTTGGAACGAGAAGTGCATTTAATGTGCATTAAATGTGAACCCATTTAATGTACATTAAATGTACACTGAAGTGTGGTACATTTATGTGCATCTAATGAACATTTAAGACACCTTGAATACACATTTAATGTACGTTTAATGTACATTTTAGTGTAAATTACTAGCACATTTAATGTACATCTATTGTTATACAAGAAAACAAAGGAATTTAATTCCATCTACATTTTTTTATGCCAAGCTCTCATTTTTTTTAGAAAAATTTCTTTAATTTGCGGGGCTTGAACCCAAGACGCTCGGGATTATGAGTCGGCTGCTTTACCAATTGTGCCACCGGATACTTATGTGTTGATGTGTTAAATTTGTATAAAGTGTTAAATTATAGAAAGTACATCACAAGCACATTTTTGGTACATTAAATGTGATAGTAATAGTGTACACCTTATCACGCACATAAAATGTGCGAAAAATGTACTTGTCATCTAGTGTAATAATTTCGAGCTTTAATGGCACAAAAAATGTGCTTTTTATTTACATCGAAATATATACCACTTTACAGGCACATTTTTTGTACATTTTATGTACATATTCTCAACAACATTGGATTTTACACATTTAATGTACATTCAGTAAGCAACCACATTAAAAAGTGTGATCTGTGTTATCTGGGGAATGACTTTGACAAATTCTAAGGATCGTGCGGGTCTTGCCTTATGTTTTCAATTGCAAAGGGACTATAGAGGTTTTAAGTCTCAGTCACTTCGTTCTTATTAAAAATCATGAAACTTCCGCCTCTTACTTCATTTGGATTATTACCACCTTGCTTTATCTTCCGCCTTCTCCTTTCCTTTTATTCAAATTAGACAAAAACTTATTCTTTAGAAATAAATAATTGTCTCGCAGAAATACAATCGCAATTTCATTTTCTTCAAAAGTTGTTTGCTAGAGTTTTCAAGGAATATCTTTTTAACTGGCTTCCTACTCCCCGCTTCTGACAGGCCAAAGGGAAGAAAACAATTTTCCTATCGCTATTCAAGTCTTTTTTTTCATAAAATAATTTCTTGCTGTAGAGTATCTCCCTAATGGCGAACATTTCATACAAAAATGTTTAATGGAAACAATATTTCACACATAACTTAATTATACCTCATTTCTTGGGCCGGTGTTCACTGTATGAACAATACATATTTTCTCTTCATTAATAAGTCATAATTGATAACCTGTCGATGTATAATCGTTATCCCATGAAATGATCCATACAAAATTAATAAATAATAGCCCCAGACACAATATTCACTGTGTGTACACATTTACGGTCATCAGTTTAGGTCGTTGCGCTTCAATTAACTATAAAACCATAAAGTAGCTGGATGCTACATCATATATTTTCGGTTTTACTATTCCATGCGACTACCTACGACTATTTATCCTTGGAAACCCTTCTTAAGCACGCAGTCACGTAGAAAAGGTCTAAGCAAACGTACATTTGAAGTAGCTTCTACGTTCTTTTAATAAGTGTAATCTGTGTGTGTGGGCATAGGCACATAATTATTTTTTCATTCAACTCAATGGTCCTTGTTTCCGAACAAAACCTGTATTTTTGACTAGCCGTTAGTACATAAAAAGAAAATCACACACTCTGTTTGAATGTGTTACAAACGATGTTTTGATAAAAATTTTCGCCAAGAAAAGTAATTACGTTCATCGGAATGTTTTTATGTTTTGGGGCTAAAATGTCATATGAGTAACGAATTCAATGGGCGAAGCATATTCTATGGCAATTTTTTGTTTATATTTTAATTGCAAATAAGGTGGAACTTAAGCAGAAAGTTGTTTTCTTTTGTATATTTCTAAGCAATTCAAAGTTATTTAGAAAAGCTGAATAAAGTACATGTTTACCATGTTATAGAAAAAGTATCTCTGTTGTTGACAATTTTTAGATAAGAGCAACATTCACTTAAAACCCTTATAACCTGTTATCGTTTAAGAAATGTATTGTGCTCAAGATAATAGGAGAGTTGTGGAAAATCCTACAAATGAGCTTTCGTGTTTTACGATGTAATTCCGAACAATACCAAATGTATCCGATGCAGAGAAGTTGAGTTTCAGTTTGATTTAAGAGTGTGGGAGAGGGCAAGCACAAAGCTAGATATTTTTAATTAAATTTCTACAGTCAAGTTATTGCTAGTTTCAAAGCGTCAAACTAGTCACCTTATTGTATGAAAACGAAGCAAAACTTCATTCAACTTTTCACATAATAAGCGGAACAGAAACACAGTCAACCCGTACGTTGCCGTATCTAATTAATGCTTGACATTTAGACAAATTACAGTACAAACGAAGGTCTAAGTTGATCCAAAAGTCATCATTGATTACGGACATTATTGAAAGAGTCGACTTCGGTGACAAGTTAAAAATAGGACTCAACAACTAAACAGCCCGATCTGATCTCATGAGACTTTGAAGAACGTACTCCCAAAGTCTAATTTCAGTCTCATGATTTTTTTTAGGCGAATTTGGTCTAAAATTTATTCTTTTTCGATAGTCAATTTTGTGGATAAACTATAAATGCACGAGACCGGATGAGTAGTAGTCTCTTCCATGAGACCAATCAGGGTACTCATTTCGAAAAAATATTTTTATGAGACCAGTGGGTGCACTCATTTTGGAAAAATATTTTTGTGAGACCAATGAGTATCTCATTTTGGAATTATTTTTATGAGAACATTGAGCGCATTCATTTAGCAAAAATATTTTTTTGAGACCGATGAGTGCACTCATTTTGCAAAAATATTTGAATGAGACCAATGAGTGCACTTATTTTGGAAAAATATTTGTTTGAGTCCAACTCACTTTGAGACCGATGAGCCCACTCATTTTGGAAAAAAAAATTTTTGAGATCAATGGGTGCACTCATTTTGCAAAAATATTTTTATAAGACCACCGAGTACACTCATTGGAAAAATATTTTTATGACACCAATGAGTACACTCATATTGGAATTGTTTTTATGAGACCACTGAGCGCACTAATTTCACTAAATCAGTACACTCATTTTGGAAAAATATTTTTTGAGACCGATGAGTGCACTCATTTTGCGAAAATACTTGTATGAGACCAATGAGTACACTCATTTTGGAAAAATATTTTTTTGAGACGGATGAGTCCACTCATTTTGGAAAAATATTTCTATGAGACCAATGAGTGCACTCATTTTGGAATTGTTTTTATGAGACCACTGAGCGCACTCATTTTGCAAAAATATTTTTTTGAGACCAATGAATGCACTCATTTTGCAAAAATATTTGTATGAGACCAATGATTACACTCATTTTGGAAAAATATTTGTTTGAGACCGATGAGTACACTCATTTTGGAAAAATATTTCTATGAGACCAATGAGTGCAATGAGACCACTGAGCGCACTGCACTCACTTTGCAAAAATATTTTCTTGAGACCAATGAGTACACTCATTTTGGAAAAAAAAAATTTTTGAGACCAATGAGTGCACTCATTTTGCAAAAATATTTTTATGAGACCAATGAGTACACTCATTTTTGCGTTAAGTAATTTATGAACGGCCTCTTTCATGTTTTCTGCATAAGAATTGCTCTAAATTTACGTTTTTCAAAGAAAAACAATTACGTCACTTCTTAGTGCACAATTTGGTACTTGTGAATGGTGTCGGACCTATTTTTAGCTGACATGAGGCACGAACCTTACCTTAAGCGATGAAGGATGAACAGACGCATAGGCTTCTTAAGGAATTGTAATTATAGTGGTTGCAGAAGTGGTTGCTTCTGATGCTTCGTACGGGCTTACAAATCCTTTCATTGATATAATACTTAGCAACCCATGGAGTTTTTATTGCAAACAGTACGACTGACTTCAAAGTTCGATGGCAACAATGGTGGAAGAATGTCTTTGCGATGAACAAACAAATAATCGCTCACACTGATAATAAAAAGGTTTCTCCACACTCCACACATAATGGTTTATATTAAACTGAATTCGAAGAGGACCTATGTGCTGTGTATTGTGCAAAATTGCATTGAATCACGTGAATGGGGAACATACATATGATGTTATAATGTAAAATATCGTTTTGAAGGTAACTTATTTGATATCCACAGCGTGATTGTATAGCGATTCAAGATGATGAGAGTCAAACTAACTTATCCCAGTAGATTTGATCTCGAAAGAATATTCATCCTTGACGAAGTCTTACCTCCACAACATGGAGATACGCGTCACCGCGGTTCAAATCCCTGTAAAATAATAATTTATCGACGGTGTTTCTAACTTGGAAAAGGAGAAACAAAAAGGGAAAATTCTCGTCTTCGAGTCCTCTCCGAGGAAAGCAGTAAAGATGAGGCCAGGCCACCAAAGGTGAGAATTGTGCGTACCCTCATGACCACTATCGAGGGGTTATCCACTAGTCAAAAATTTGTACAAAAAATTCCAATTCCATAAAAAAATTCCAAAAATTCCACAGAAATTCCAAAAATTTCACAGAAATTCCAAAAATTTCATCGAAATTCCGAAGTTCAGAAATTCCGGTAATTCCAAAAATTCCATCGAAATTCCAAAAATTCCACAGAAATTCCAAAAATTCCCCAGAAGTTCTAAAAATTCCACAGAAATTCCACAGACATTCCAAAAATTCCACAGAAATTCCACAGAAATTCCAAAAATTCCACAGAAATTCCAAAAATTCCTCAGAAATTCCAAAAATTTCACAGAAATTCCAAAAACTCCACAGAAATTCCAAAAATTTCATCGAAATTCCGAAATTCAGAAATTCCGGTAATTCCAAAAATTCCACAGAAATTCCAAAAATTCCACAGAAATTCTAAAAATTCCACAGAAATTCTAAAAATTCCACAGAAATTCCAAAAATTCAACAGAAATTCTAAAAATTCCACAGAAATTTCAAAAATTCCACAGAAATTCCAAAAATTCCACAGAAATTCCAAAAATTTCACAGAAATTCCAAAAATTTCATCGAAATTCCGAAGTTCAGAAATTCCGGTAATTCCAAAAATTCCATCTCGAAATGGCACTAAAATTCCAAAAATTCTAGAAAATCCATTTTAATTCCAAAAGATCCTCCAGCATGTACCCAAATTAATGAAGTGGATAACCCCTCGACCACTATATATGAGATGTGTATAGGTTTTGCGGTTTACAAACACTCACTAATGGAGTGTATCATCACCATCAGCACCTGTTTGGAACCTAAAATGTTCCCCTCAGCATACTAAAATTGTTGGAATTGTCACTCGACAATAACTTGAACTCGTGGAAATGTGAACAACATAGTGTGCATAAAAGAATCTAATAATCTAGTTGTTCATGATGTTCTGTTCACAGAACACTTCACTTCTCAATAAACATTCAAAGTGAAAACATCTCTTTTATTGAGGGTCCGGATCGGAATACATCCGAGATTCCAAGAGGTTATGGGCATCCACACTGAAACTGGTTTAATTCTCTGTGTGCATACGATTGATAGAGGCCTGTGAAGACGATCAAAACAATAACTGGGTGAACAGTTTAATTTCACAAAGAGCTGAGTGGTCAGCCGAAACGGAGCCAATGGTTAACGAATGGACGAATGCGCCAATGGCTAACGGATGGACAATGGGCCAATGGTTAACGGATGGACAATGGGCCAATGGTTAACGAATGGACGAATGAGCCAATGGTTAACGGATGGACAATGGGCCAATGGTTAACGGATGGACAATGGGCCAATGGTTAACGAGTGGACGAATGAGCCAATGGTTAACGGATGGACAATGGACCGATGGTTAACGGATGGTCAATGAGCCAATGGTTAACGGATGGACAATGGGCCAATGATTAGCGGATGGACAATGGGCCAATGGTTAACGGATTGTCCTTTGGAAGACGATTTGCAATTTATATAGTTTCAGAGCAGAGAATCTAGGCTCAGATAAAAATGGTCATGATGATACAGACTTCGAAAAAACCACTTTTCAATATAATATGTAGAGTGCAGATGGAGGGATACAATGCGAGGCGACGTAAGGGCGCAAACCATAACAAAAATTTGCTTAATAAATAATGGCAAAGTCTGAAAAGAAGGAAAAAATCTTAAACCTTTTAACCAAATCATTCACTGGCGGCACGTGCATATTGCTAACGCGTGCCTATGATAAAAAATTGTGCTCGATAAATTGAAATTTGTAATTTTTTTTAATAATTGTATCAGGGCACATTGAAGATATTGGCGTAGCGTTCGCTTGGGATGACCTTTTTTTCTTATGAATTGAAACACAAGGCAAATAATTTCGGCTTGGAATTCGTTATTTATTTTTTATAGACGAAATATTAAATGGTTGAATTAAACGGTACATTCACTCACGGACTATTTTCGATGGAAAATCCATTATCAGAGTTTTTCGCAGGGGTTGAGTTCACATAAAATTGTCAACTACCGTGTGCGCTAGACAAATAATGACATTAAATGCGAAATGTTTTAACAAAAACGTTGAGAACGTGAAACATCTAAAGAATCTTCGAGCTGTTAAAATCAAGTGGATGTCAGTACTTCATGTTGAAGTGCACGCGTAGGTATTTCACCAAGCGTCTTGAGCAAATAAATCTTCCATATACACGATCTTAATCAAAATAAAGCGAATTACGTTCGTATCAAACAATCATTTGAAACACAAAAAAAGCTTTATTTCAATCACAGATACAATACACCATTTTCCCTCATCCCACAATTTTCGTATGGTCTTTTCATACATACTTTCACTCCAACATCATTCAAGTAACAAAAATGATGAAACCTTTTTTTTCCCTTAACTTTACGACAGTTTTCTTTTTATGTGTATGAAAAGAGTTGCACGTCTACCTACCCTTCAATATTCTATTCAACATTTTCTCAAAACGCACCTCAGAAATTTCCTTTTTCCATTGTTCATTTCCATTCTGATGCTTATATGTTTCTCCTACTCAGCAATACTTCAATATTCCATATCTCGTCTGGGAATTTTTCTGAAGGACGTTTCAAAAGGAGTGCTGATAATCATTTCAGATTGGGGGGTGAAGGTAGGTATATTAAGTGCGACGTGAGAAATTTTCTTTTTTATTAAATTCATGAAAATTCTTTCTCGTCTCTTAAAGGTGTAAATTTCGTTGCGGTTAACATGTAACGAGTGGAGGCCGTTACCTTCAATCCCAGACAGGAGGTAATCATTTCGTTGTTTTTTATGTTTCCAGAATAAAGGTTTCTTAAAATTTCGGTTTAATGAGTTCGAATGAAGTTTTCAAAATACAAAGAAAGAAAATAAAATGAAGTCATCGTAAAATTTATACCAAGTAAAAATTCAATTTAGGCATTTTAAGTAAATTGAACAAAATTAAATTGATGACAATGGGTGTTAGAGTTACAGCTACACAGAAAAAAGTATTTAATAGACACGAGCGAGGGTTGAAACGTGCACCTGATTTGAATGTTAATTAAAACATTTCAATTAAAATGTCCTCGCTTTTTATTTTATTGCAATATACAAATGATGAATGTGCCTATTTTCGTGATTCCCAGTTTTTCACTGTATTAGATTTGCGAGGGCTGATTCGTTTCAAATGTTGGTTAGCCTCAGACCTCCTCAGAAACGGGTCGATTGTATAATCCCCCAAAACGTTTTTAAAGCACAACGGAATATTCTAAAGTCGAAACCATCTCCCTTTATACTAACGCATTTGTTATGAAATTTGTTTAGCGATAAGCGTGGTAAATTGACTGTGAACGTATTGTTACAAAAGTAACAATCATCGAAGCAAATTTGAGCATTTTTCTAGATACAATTTTACAAACATATGTAACTTTTCAGAGGGAATTCTGGAATTTTGTGAGAATTCTACGCACACACAAGAAAATTAATTGTTAGTGCGTATGAAGTTTACGAAATTTAACTTTTTACAGAATTGAAACATAAGCTACCCCACGAAATGTACATAAAGTTACATCGGAAAATGTGCTGATCCCATTTAATGTGCTCCAGTTCCACGACATTTAATGTATATTAAAAAGCGCCCTTACCGTTACATCTTTTCTTTGGAACGTGAAGTGCATTTAATGTACATTAAATGTGAATTACATGCACATCTAATGTACATTTGAAACACTTTGAATACACAGCTAATGAACCTTTAATGTACTTTTTAGTGAGAATTACTAGCACATTTCATGTAAGGCTCGGAACAGGTCGGGTTTGACCTGACCTGAACCTGAAGTCATTTGACCTGATATTTTCAGGTCAGGTCAGGTTTTTTTTTCAAATGACCTGAACCTGACCTGACCTGATTTGTCGTTGACCTGACCTGACCTGTCCTGACCTGATAACCTGGTTTATTTTTATTTAAAATAAAACTATAATGCGTTCAGGTGTAAGGGAACATCCATAAAGGACGTCCGCATTTTTCGCGACTTTTTCCACCCCCTCTCGCTTTGCCCGTTTAGCCATCCCCCCTCCAAGGACGTCCGAATTTGGCGAAAAATGCACGAAATTCAAGAATTTTTGCTTGAATTCTTCCGCCACTCACAGTGCAGAGAAGTCTGAACGGATATTACAATGTTGCTCATAGCAAAAGTTTCATCTGGGATCTCTACACCTTCCAAGACTTAGCGTCTTCTGTTTCGTTAACGTTTACATCCGTCTAGAACATCAAATAAATTAACACTCATGTGCATTTCACTCAGTTTTGTTTTAAATTTTCACATTAACATCGCTTTTTTAGTGAAAAGACAGACCAATATTCTTTATAGATGAACATGGTTCGGAAACTAAATTTGAAAAACTAGTACGTTCAGTACAAATTCATTGAAAATCTTCGTTGCTCTTATCTCAACTGCAACCAGCTTCGTTATAATAAGGTTACTCGACACTCTTACACTATAAGGTTGTAAGCCACATACATTTGCTATCTCATTTTTAAATTTGACATTTGTGCGAAAAAAAGTGACAGCAAATTATGTGGCTTACTACATTATATAGCGTATGTGTGCTCTACTATAACAGTAACTAGAGTGAAGTTGCTACGAACCGAGATAGTGCAGCCATTTTGATTATACTAGACTTGATCACAGCGCTGTGGTGGCCAACTGTGTTTTTCTATTAAGAAGAAGGAGCATAGTATTTTACTACTAATTATTTTAATCAAAACCCTGTATTTTACTAATACTTGTATTCATGTATAACTTACTCATACTCCTAAACCAATTAACCATTAACCAATCGCCATTACCTCAACCTGCCCTAGATAGTACATAATGTAGATAGAGATAGATATAGAAATATAAACAATATGAATGGCAAAATAAATTCAAAAATACTTGATATTTATATAAAGACCATTGTCGCAATTTGATCGGGTCGTCAGGTCAGGTCAGGTCAAAACAGGTTTCAGGTCAAACCAGGTCAGGTCAGCGCATAAAAAATCAGGTTCAGGTCAATTCAGGTTTCAGGTTTTTCAGGTCAGGTTTCAGGTTGACCTGACCTGTTCCGAGCCTTAATTTCATGTACATATAATGTTATGTAAGAAAAGAAAGGAAAATTTAATTTAGTTTTCCGACTTTTCTATTTCGGTTTTTCTTATTCTGATGATCGCTACGTCCTCCACCTACATTTTTTTATGCCATTTTTTTATTAGAAAATTTTCTGCCATTTGCGGGGCTTGAACCCAAGACGCTCGGGATTATGAGTCGACTGCCTTACCAATTATACCACCGGATACTTATGTGTTGGTGTGTTAAACTTGTATAAAGTGTTAAATTATAGAAAGTACATTAAATGTACTTTTTTGTACTGAGAGAAAAAGTTTTGGAAGATATGCTAGTACATGAAAATTAAACAAACTCCACAGAGTGTTATTTAAAATTATTTGATCGAACACACTGTAGTGGTTGTACATTTACAAAAAGGTCTTATATCCCTGCACACGTTGATGCTGCATTCAAATAAATTATTGTATCATCTTCATTGTTTAATTATTACTTGAAATTGATTTTATGCGAAACAATAAAAAATCTATTCCCCGTTAGCTTTTTTCTTTGAACACATTTTCCTTTTTTTTTTTTTAAAATTCGTTGCTTTTTTTAATGTTACCCAACCAAAAGCAGCCGTGAAATCCATTCACGGACTAAAAATATACATTTTTGAAAAAATAAGATGAGCATTTTTCGAAGCACATAACCTAAAAATGTACTTGTGCAATAATTGCGAGCCTTAATGGCACCAAAAATGTGCTTTTTATTTACATCGAAAAATGTACTACATCACAAGCACATTTTTTTACATTAAATGTGATAGTAATAGTGTACACAGTATCACGTACATAAAATGTGTGAAAAATGTACTTGTGATCTAGTGCAATAAATTCGAGTCCTAATAGCACAAAAAATGTGCCTTTTATTTACACCGAAAAATGTACTACATCACAGGCACATTTTTGGTACATTCAATGTGATAGGAATAGTGTACACCTTATCACGCACATAAAATGTGCGAAAAATGTACTTGTAATCTAGTGCAATAATTTCGAGTTTTAATACATCGTACATCGTACATCGAAATGTGTACCACTTTACAGGCACATTTTTGGTACACTTTGTGTACATATTCTCAGAAACATTGAATTTCGCACATTTAATGTACATTCAGTGGGCAACCACATTAAAAAGTGTGGTCTGTGTTATCTGGTGCAGAATCATACGATATGGATTCCCTCAGATATGAAACTTAGCAAAGTTTAGTGAAAATCGGTTGAGCATGCCTAACATTGGGTACTCGAAGTATTCATGAAATTTTCGTTAATTATGTGGGGTGTTGAGAGGAGGATTTAGCGATGGCTGGGAAAGGGATTTTGTGGGGAGTTGACAGGTTGTTTCGGTGGATTTTTAGACGCGTTTAACACGAAGTTTGTTATCGGTAGAATGTAGACATGAGAGCTGGTGGGTATTTCGCTTTTATTTCTAAATAAGAGAAATCTGAAAAAAAAAATGTCAGTCAATCTTTCACAAAAAAATCTCTGATCGGGTCTGCGTAGCTTATGCATTTACGAGGGGAACTTATGAACCAAATCAATTGACTTAGTAGATCCGTTGTTATGGTAACATTTGGAAGTACTGGTCAAAATTTTTTGTCAAAGAGTTTCTCTTTGAATAATCGAACAAACGAGGTGTATATAAGGCCGCATATTCGAGATGATTACTCACTCAATAATTGAACACGCTGATATGCACGTGATCTTGCGACAAAGGTGCACTAAAGAGGCATAAACGTCCCAATCAGTTAACTTTTTGTCGTGAATTGTTAAAATATAGAATGGATAGAAACATGTCTGCTATAAAAGCGGCGTATCTATGCCACACATTTCTAAATTAACGCTAAATTTTGATCTATTTCTGAGAAAATCGCCCGAAGTATTTTAAAAATTGCAAGATCAAACAAACATTGACCGAATTGGAAAAATTTTATTATTTTTTTTGCCATAGATTGGCGAGTTGTAATTGGTGATTAAAACAGTAACAATACATGAAGCGGTGTAAAGGAAATATATTAAACGGAGGCGGTTAGAAGGCTATTCTTTAAAGTGCAGTACATCAACGTTGATTGTCCAAATTTGTATTTGAGTTTTATCTGAAAGTGCTTAGGTTTTCGATTAGTTACTGGAACCGCTGTTTTTATTACGTTTATGTTACTTTGATGTTCTTTTGGACGAATTACTGCATATCACTAGAAGTCATGCAGGTTTGGAACAAATAGTTTCTTATTCGAATTGGACTAAATTAGCGAACTTTTATGACTTCTCTGCAACTTTGACAAGCAAGGAACTCTGTTTCCGGCATACTGAACCTAATTTTAAACGATATTTCTCATGTATGCTTCAGTGAACCCAAATTCGTTATATTTCTCTTCAAAATCATTGCATATGATGCCCTAGCCTTAGTCATCGAAAATATTGTCATCAAGACATATCGATGTAAGCAACAAATACACATTTTTGGACCTCTGCACACCTTCCGCTCTTCATCACTATCCAGTCACATCCACTTCTGCCGTGTAACGAATCCGAAAAGGTATTTCAAAAAAGGTTTATCTCGAATGACATTTGGTAACGAGGGTAGATTGTGTTCTGTTTCCTTTTTTTTAATATCATATGCTGTTCCTTTTATACAGTTGATACTTTTCGCAGAAACACGCTAACTAACAAGAAAGAAAACAAATTCTTCATAATATTTATTATCATTTGATGGATTTTGTTAGAAAGCTGAGTAAATTATCTTGTATTTACGTGACAGCACTTCTTCCCATGATCCGTCGCATGCCTGAAAATATTCAAGTGCAGTACTCTGTGAAGGCGGGAACATTCCCGTCCAAGGCGAAATACATAAGCTTTTATATTTATGTATTTAGACTTCACAATCAAATTATGTAGTTTTTCATTGAAGTTTGCATCAAACTTGTGACTGTTAAAGAGAATATTCCGTCATCACACTCTATAGACGATTCAGTACCCTTCGGTGATGCGTCTTTATGCCGCAGCCCCTCATAAATGAACCGACGTGCTCCACGTCACACTATAACCCACGAAGGAGATGGTTTGTTCGCCTATTAAGGGGTCATTATATTGGACGCGATGCGAATAAAATCGCTCAAGACGTTTTTACATATTTTACAACGTTAAGTAATTTTTCACTTGTCCCGTTGATATAAATCAATAATAGAACATAACCAAAGACCCGTACGTATCAAAATAGATGTGACAAACAGAATAGATGTGGCAAAGTGACTCGAGCTTACCTAAATATACAAATAAGCAAACAATCCAACGTTTTCTGTTCTTTTATAACTGTAAGAATTTCAAAGATCCATAGAAATTACCCAAGGTAATGTCAAAGGCCCTACCGAAGTACGTCTCAGACCATTCAAATCTAGAAAAGCTTATATCCAAGGACTAAGTCGATTTTCCCTAAAACCCAGAAACACATGTTCTCTTAAATTTAGTTCTCTATAACTTCGCCTTTGGAACCAACTTTCTAACTCTCATAGTTCTGGAGATCTGGGTCATCCCGCCCAATTATGGAAGTGGCCATATACCAGGATTGGACCATATCTCCCCAAAACCCTGAAACACGTGTTCACTTAAATTTAATTCTCTGTAACTTCGCCTTTGGAAATAACTTTCTAGCTCTCATATTTCTGGAGATTTGGGTCATCCTGGCCAATTATGGAAGTGGCCATATACCAGGATTGGGCCATATCTCCCCAAAACCCTGGCACACATGTTCGCTTAAATTTAATTCTCTACAACTTCGTCATTGGAACCAACTTTCTAACTCTCATAGTTCTGGAAATATGGGTCATCCTGTTCAATTATGGAAGTGGCCATATACCAGGATTGGGTCATATTTCCTCAAAACCCTGAAACACGTGTTCGCTTAAATTTAATTCTCTACAACTTTGCCTTTGACAGTAAATCTCCATATTGCATAGTTAAGGAAATATAGACGAAAAACTGTTTTCGTATATGGCCAAGATTCTCAATTTCGTCCATTCCATTGGTCCCAGTGCCCACACCCCTGTACCGATTCCCACAAAATTTTTTTCTCAGTTTTCTGACATCAAATGCTTTCATTTGACACCAAAATGAGGAATTTCCGTACTTCACCGACCCTCGAAGAACCATGTTTTTGGTCACTTCCTCGACCATATCTCCGGAACCACTTGGTCGATTTTGCTCATCTTCGAACTTGAATCATGGGAGGCATGTACCTTTCAGGGAAAAAAAGTTTAGGCTGATCGGTTGAGCCGTTTGGAAAAAAAAGTGGAGACGGACAGACAGACGGACAGACGGACATTTTTTTATTGCTGATTCGTCGTCTCTAGACGATAATAGATGCATCCCCCCACCTCTCACCTCGATCTACCCCATGTAACAAAAAATTTGTTTGTAGTAAACGTATAGGACCTTTGTACTTCGTACGGGTCCAAAAATATTCACTTTTAAGATGTCAAATGGATGGCAGACCCCCCCCCCCCCCGCCCCATTTAGGGGGATAGTTTGGGGTGGGCGGCCATACATTTGACGTCTCAAAAGTGAATATTTTACAAGTTATTGTTGATTTAAATCTGCTGACAGCACTGAAAAAAGCGTACGTAATTTAAATAAAAATTTCGCATTGCTATGAAAATCTACAGTTAGAGCATCGACAAATTTACGTTGCATGGCCGAATCGAGTTACAAATCGATTGTGTCTTCTTCGGCAATAATGAATTGTGAATAGAGATTTGCGGGTTGCCCGAAACTTCAAAAAACACGGCCCGAACCGCATCTTTCGCAAATTTCGCATCTGTCACTTTCGCATTGTTATGTATAGGCACAGTAACAAACTGAAAATCAAATAGACGATTTCTATAAAATGTAGACCAAATTTAAAAACTCCAAAAAAATCGATTCAATGTAAATTTTTAAAGTAAGTGACACCCTGTGCTTATACCGTAATTTATTTCTCTGACTTCACAGCGAAAAAATCGAATTCATATGTACTTCTGGGTTCTCTTTTTTCTTCAACTCGATTTTTGATTGTAAATCTTCCGCTTTGCTGACATATGGCGTCTTATTGTGGAATTTTGTCTTGAAAGTCTTATACTCAGTAATATATAATTTTTCCATCAAGCGTAGTACTAAAGAAACAACCCCTTGCCAGTCAAAACAATTTTTGATAGCAAAATGAGTTTTTCCAGCGACGAAGTGAATTTCCTTGTTTACCGTTATCTTCAAGAATCAGGTATCATGTTTACATTTTTATCAGTAATTCAGCTTATAATCCAACATTATGTGGAAATTTTTGTGAGCAGGTTTCAGCCACTCAGCCTACACATTCGGCATTGAGTCACACATATCACAAAGCAATATAAATGGAGCTTTAGTACCACCAGCGGCGTTGCTATTAATGTTACAAAAAGGCTTGCAATACACAGAAGCTGAAATTTCAATTGCAGAAGATGGTACAATTGCTCGACTAACTGAGGGCCTAAGTTTGATTGATGCGGTAATGCCTGAGGTTAAATTCCAGAAAGTCGCCATTAAGCCAACAGAAATCAAACAAGACACCATCAAAACCGAATCAGTTAGTGATACAAATGGAGCAGAACCGACTGCTGCAACACCAGCAAGCGCTGAAAGTATGGACGTCGATCAAAGCATTGAAATACCATCGTCGAAAGCGACCGTATTACGGGGACACGAAAGTGAAGTGTTTATCTGCGCGTGGAATCCGAGTACAGATCTGCTGGCTAGTGGATCTGGTGATAGTACAGCGCGGATTTGGGATATGTCTGACAATTCAACAAGTCCGAATCAATTAGTTCTACGTCACTGCATCCAAAAGGGTGGTACTGAAGTACCTAGCAATAAAGATGTTACTTCATTAGATTGGAATGTAAGTATTTATTGTATACTCATGAGATCAGTGAAATGATAATCGGCATCACTGCATCATATGTGTTGTAGTAACACTGTGATGTGTAAATTTTGTATATTATTCACTCTGGCGAAAATGACTCACACAGCATAACAAACTAATTCATTCAAAAGCCGTTAAAAAGCCATCAACTGTCATTTCCGGCACTCTCGCTAAAATTACATAACAAATAAGTCATTTAAAAGCCCTCCGTAATGGTTTATGTGCTATGTGAGTAAACGAGACACATTTTATGTCATTTAGAGTAACGGTAATTACACAGTATTTCGAAACCCTAAACTCGAAATGAGGAAATATGACGTTGGCCAATCACGTATTTTGATGTCAGATCACGTGGCATATAAACTGTAAAATTTGCAAAAACTTGAAATCGTTTCAACTTTCCAGTTTGTGCTACCAATACTCACACAAACACGAATTACAAATGTTTTGGTTATTGAAAATAATTAATGACTGCGAACAGTTAGCTTTACCAGGGTTCGAAAATCAAAATCATAGCAAAATTTTGTGAAATCAAATGAAATGATGATCACGGTTCTCTAACGTGAACAACAAATCATTTGATTTCGTTGGACAAAATAAATTGAATTTCAAAACCACAAATCTGAAGTTCAGCACGAAAAATTGAAGTTCAATTTTTATTGTTTGGACTTCAAGTGCAAAAAAAGAAACTTCAATTTCAGATGTCTGATGGTTAATACCTAATATTTGATGCTCAATTTATCGGATTGAAGTTCAACCAGAACGTTCAGCAAACTTTTATTGTCTCATAATGTGAAAGCGTTTAGCAGACGTTTTTGATCTGTCAAGGCAAACTACTAAAACATAATCCACGCTTTCAGAGAGCAGCTGATTGGCGAAAATCGATTGTCAGTACCGTTTCCCTAGCTAAGTTTTGTATGTAAATTTTCCCCTTCTGGTACTGACGTTTTCTTTCGCCTCACTTTTTCTATAGAAATATTTTTCGTCAATTTCGCTCTGAAAGCCTGGATTGGAATTCATTGAAGATTCTAAGTGAAGTGTATGACAAAGTATCGTCCGAGGTAGACATGCATTACGTAATGTAACAACCTTTCGAAATTCGATCTGAAAATTGATTAGAGCATAGCCCATTCCCGTGAAGTAACGCCAAAGTCAAATCGCCAAAATGCATTTTTCACACTTTGGCGATTTTTTTTGACGTTTCTTCACATTTTGGCGATTTTTTCTGGTGATTCAAGAAATAACTACAAAATAAAAAATCGCCAAAGTGTGAAGAAGCGCTAAAAAAATCGCCAAAGTGTGAAGAAGCGCCAAAAAAAAATCGACAAAAAAGAGAAAAAAGGCGAAATTAAATTTTTTCAGCTCTTGGCGTTATTTCACACTTTGACGATTTTTCTTGGCGTTTCTTCACACCTTGGCGATTTTTTTGGCGTTTTTTCACACTTTGTCGATTTTTTTGGCGATTTATTATTTTGTAGTTATTTCCTGAATCATCAGAAAAAATCGCCAAAATGTGAAGAAACGCCAAGAAAAAACGCCAAAGTATGAAGAATCGACAAACAAATCGCCAAAGTATGAAATAAAGCCAAAACCTCAAAAGAAATTAATTTGGCGTTTCTTCTCTTTTTTGTCGATTTTTTTTGGCGCTTCTTCACACGTTGGCGATTTATTATTTTGTAGTTATTTCTTGAATCACCAGAAAAAATCGAAAAAAAAGAGAAGAAACGCCAAGATGATTTTTTCAGTTCAGATCGCTATTTATGCAATAAAGTTTTGATTCAATTTAAAGCATTTCTTCTTCTGATCCACATGGACATCTGGGAGTGACCGACAACCTCAACTTATTCATGTTCAGCCCACTATGTCCGGTAATCGCACCCACTACCATTATTATGCTTTCCCGGTCCATTGTTAGCAAACTTCTGGTTTCGGCAGAAAGCGCTTCGTATGAGCACCTCCATCGTACGCTTCCCAGCCCATGCCTTACCGTCACCCAATCCTTCAATGCTTTCCCACAGACTATTGGAAATATTAACGAAAATACAAAAAAAAATTTTTTTATTTTGACGGCTGCGAGCTTTGGTGAAGATTTTTCGCAGCCTAATTCTTGTTGTATTGTCATCTGACGACCTTCCGCTACATTCCTTAACCTAAAAAAATTGGATCCAAATTGTAACATAAAGTGAAATTTAGCCTTCCATTCTGGCAAATTTTGTAAGTTTTGTTTGTTTGTTTTGAGATCTCACTGACAGCTTTTTACGGCCAATTACAAGTTCAATCTGCACCACCGGTGTAAGATGACCTCCGAACCGCACCCCACGAAGTGTGCAATACTATCGGAGTAAAGCAGAATTTGTCTGACGCGGGTTCAATTCATTTTGATGAAAGGCTAGTTCGTAGCCACTGAGCCGTCCCGTCCTTGATCTCAAGAAAAAAGTTTCTCAGAATTGGTTCATGGTTCATGGGACTTGTGGCGACGATCATCAGATTAAGTTTTTGTCGAGGTAGTCTTCGTATTTAGTTATTATGTAGTAAAATTTCGTCAATGTTGATGGTTTTGTTTGAAGGGAAATGAAAACCGTGAAACCTTTGCAGTGTTCTTGGGATGCTAACAAAATGGCCGCCTATTGGATTTTGTATCATATAAAAATTATTTTTAGGTAGTTTCGTTAAAAAGCGAAATGTCAAGAAGTTGAAGGGATTACTGAGCAACCCTAACTTCGTTCGGGTTTTCTTAACTGAATTTTGAGCAGTTTTCACAACATGGATAAACCTATTTTATGACGGTATAGTCGCAGCTGGAAATAGTGTGTATCCTTGGTATCTAGGATACCGGGCAGTTTGATGGCCGCGCTGGAGTGGTTCACGTTTCGGAAATTATGCTCAAGCGAAGCTCGAGCGGTTCACGTTTCGGGAAATATGCTCGAGCAAAGCTCGAACGGTTTACGTTATACGTTATGGGAAATCGCTTTAAGATGGGAAATGACTAAAAATGGGAAATCGCTTCAAGATGGGAAATCGCTTCAAGATGAGAAGTCGCTTCAAGATATGAAATCGCTTCAAGATGAGAAATCGCTTCAAGATGGGAAATCGCTTCAAGATGGGAAATGACTAAGAAATGGGAAATCGCTTCAAGATGGGAAATGACTAAGACATGGGAAATCGCTTCAAAGTAGGAAAAGACTAAAAAATGGGAAATCACTTCAGGATGGGAAATGATTAAAAAATGGGAAATCGCTTCAAGATGGGAAATCGCTTCAAAGTGGGAAGTTACTAAAAATGGGAAATCGCTTCAGGATGGGAAATGAAAAAAATGGGAAATCGCTTCAAAGTGGGAAATGACAAAAAATGGGAAATTGCTGAAAACGGGAAATGAATAAAAAATGGAAATTGCTGAAAAATTGGAAATGAATGAAAAATGGGAAATTACTGAAAAACGGGAAATAAATAAAAAATGGGAAATGGCTGAAAAATTAAAAGCGAGTGAACAACTTAATTGAAAAAATTATGAAAAATTTCGCCTGCGCCTTTTATAAACTCTTAAAATATTTTATTGAGATTTTGATGACTTCGTTCAAAAAAATCTCTCCCGCTTCGCTCGCGATTCGTAAAATTTTGTATCATCATCATCATCATCAAACTTTATAGACCGTTAGTACCTTCCGGTGTGAGGTCTTTCTGTCGCAACCCCAGATTGGTGAACTATCGTCCTCCATGCCCTCCTATCGCCCGCCAAGGAGATGGTTTGTTCGCCCAGAGAAAGTCCCCTAACTTCTAAATCTGATTTAATTGAATCGATAAACCGTCTCCTTGGTCTACCCCTTGGCCTAACACCCGGGACTTGTGCATCCAAGATCCTTTTCGGTAGCCTGTTATTACCCATCCTTTGAACGTGCCCGA
>CM055403.1:54763431-54863733 GCA_029228625.1 Pseudolycoriella hygida | reverse complement strand
AAAAAAAACTCCTCGACGACCGCTCCACGTACACCATCATCACGGAAGATCAGACGAAATTAATTGAAGGACACTGCAACAGAATGATTCTGAAATGGAAAAGAATGGAACTCATCACCGAAAATGAAGCTAAACAGCTTACTAGAGACAACGCCATTTGCTCTAGAATCTATGGGAAACCAAAAATCCATAAGCAAAACGCACCACTACGTCCTATCGTATCGATGACAGACTCACCAACGTACAACCTTTCGAAAATGTTCGCTAACATATTGAAAAATGTTACAGGGAAAACCAACAGATCAGTCAGAAATGCGTTCGAAATGAAAAAGCTGTTGAAAAACAGCAAATGCCCGAGGACATAATGTGTTAGTATCGTTGGATGTAATATCGCTGTTCACCAAAATGCCAAAAGAGCTAGTGTACGATTGCGTCGAGAATAAGTGGAACCAAATCTAAGAATACACGAAACTGACAAAGACAGAATTCTTGTCCGGTCTAAAATTGGTAATGGAAAACTGTATGTTCCAGTACAACGAAATATTTTAAAAACAAATTGTCGGTACACCTATGCGATCACCAGGTTCTCCTTGTTTCGCGGATTTGGTAATGGGAACTTTAGAAGAACATGTAATAAAAAAGTTACCATTCAAATTACTTTTCTACTTTCGCTACGTGGATGACAGCAGTTCCGAAAAATTGTATCGAAATCATAAAAAATGTTTTCGATACGTACAATGAAAACATTCAGTTCACAATAGAAGTGGAAAGTAACCGAGAGTTAGCATTTTTGGGCTTATTGTTGATACGAACCGAAGATGGAGCCATCAGAACGGATTGGTACCACAAAGATACATGGTCAACTAGGTATTTGAATTTCAATTCGGAATTGCCATTCACTTACAAGAGATATACAATCAAGATCTTGACAGACAAGATCATGCAACAAGCTGACTCTGAGTTCCATGGAAAGAATTTCAAACTGATGATTGATACGTTAGCGAAAAATGGATATCCAAAGAAATTTATCCAACAAACTATGGAAGATACATTGAAAACTTTCCTTGTTATGAGCCGCACGTAAATTACGTAACACAAGAGAGGGAAGGCAGCATGAGGCTAACGTTACGGTTCTAACAAAAATAGTGACACATTGATTCTTTTTGGGTGAACATTCTGATTTTTAGGGTAAAAATTTTTCCCTTTATCATTAGTGATAGACCGATGTATGTTTGCCGGTTACACTTTCCTAGTTCTTCGATAATCCACAACCTATCATTCTTTCTGAAAGTTTTATTAAAACCACCAAGATAGAAATACAAACAACAAAAAATTCATTTTTTTTTATATCCAATTTAATTTACCACTGGGAGGACGCTCTCAAATTGTTCCTTAATAAAGAAGTTATGCTTTCTAAATTCAAATTTCAATTTACGCTGTGTGAAAAAATTATAAAGAAAAATCCAAGGTATCAGATTTTTAGGACGTAATTAAAAAAAAGAGATAGTTTTCGAAAGTTAAGGAACAATTTAATGAAGAGTGAAAGTGAGCTAGTAAATTCATGTTTTATTTAAAAAAGTCAAGAAAAGGTGCTCTGGCCATGGCCGTCCTTGCGACCTGTAAAAACTTGAATCTTTTCGAACAACAATTTTTAAATTCATTTTACTACATCTCATATTTTATGTTGAATCAATTAATGGTGGAGTCATTTTTAAAGTTGTCAATCTGTAAAGTGAGGGAAATGAATTAGCATAGTCGCATTTTGTAGCGAACTAGGCGGCTACATGAAATTTTAGTATTAACTTAACAATAACCGAAGCACCAAACTAAAAATAAGTATAAAGAGTAATTACAGCAAAATATCAAACAAATTTACAATTAAAATTGAGCAAACAATAAGTAAACAATCAGACAGAACAAAGTTATAGCAACATTTCAACAAATTTTAAACAAACTTAACTAAAACTATACATACCAAAAAAAATGAGTCGTCCATAAAATGATTTCATACTATCTTATTCAATTTTTGACACCCTCACCCACTAATTATCATTTTATCAAAGTCATCAACGCGACGCTGTATTAGACATCCCATTCCCCTTCCAATATACGTCATTTTTGAACAACAGTGCATGCCATTCGTATTACAACAAACCAAACATATTAAATTCAAACTTAAAAGAGTATTTGTGTAAAGTTATGTTATGTTCAGGGTAAGTAAGGTGTTGTTCAAAAATTACGTTACGCAACAGTTGTCAATTTTGAGCCTCCCTGGCTCGAAGAATTTTAAAAACTTCCTCCCCACTCGTCTCACGTAATTTTTAAACGACGCTTGAAGATAATTCTAATCAATAAAATGACAATCGAGTATTCGTGAATAGAGAGGAACATTCGCTTAAAACCGATCAGTCAATATGTGTAAAGAATATGAATGTATTTATTGTGGGTTCAACACCTTTTGAGCATCATTGCAAAAATGAATTTCCTCATCAAAGGCGTAATGTTTCACACACATTTTCTGCGCGCACCAACCGCACCGAATTAATGACATGTTGTCACATGTATCAATATAGCATTTGCTGCTTTTAATGGTCTTGTGCATACCATACTCCAATGGAGCCATGAAATGACTTTTGTCATGTCGATCAACATACCCACCCTTCAAAAACGCATTACGAATAAAATCTTTGTAAATGGACGCCGAGAATTGAAAGTGGCAGCTGCAAGCCGCAAAGTATTATTTCGTAAGTAAATTTTTATGTCGTGACATTCCAGCCTCACAGCATTTGAAACTCGTCGATGGAAAGCTTTTAGGGTACGAAATATACCTACATCACAGGGCTGAACTTGACCTGTGGTACCGGGCGGGATTACTTCTATTTCGCACTCGATATTATCTGGTCTGACTTCGTCATAAAACTCATGATCTTTATAGGTCGTTAAAGAGTCAACCATGAGAAGAGACTGTTCCCCAGAGTTTTTATCAAAAATGTTCTCGCACCAGGATTTTATTATCGGTTTCGTGACGAGACCAGACGTGGTATGTGCCACCACCATGAAGAACTGGATGTTCGAATATAGTTTTGGAAACTTGTAGAAGTTGATATTGAAACGGCACAGTTTATATTTTATACATTTATTGCGTTGTTATTACTTAGCTAGTCGACCATGGAATGATCGTCGAGTGTATAATTGAATGGCATCTAGTGGCCGAAATATCTGTAGGGTTAGTGACGCAGTTGCGGTCACTACATAGCTTCCCTTTTAAAAAAACAATCTAACAAAAATTTTTATTCTGAATGATAAAATTTTAAATTCGTCACTCTGCGAATTACTCAATAACTTATATTATTCTAAAAATGTTCGAAAAGTTTAACTAGAACTGAAATAATGAAAATTATTTTTAAAAACAAACTTTAATATTTGTTTGATCGGAAAACTAGCGATTGGGCATCGCCGTTATCCATTAATGATTGCACAAAATTCCAAATCTTCTATCATGTTGTTGTTGCATGATTAGCGTGAACTATCTGGAATCTTGAATGAAACTAATTGTTTAATTGGTTGGGCTATGTCAGCCGTTACGAATTGCACCATGTCGGCGATTTTTGATTTGCGCCATGTCGGCAATGTTTGAATTGTTATCATGTCGGCGATTTCTGCTAAGACAACATGACGGCTATTTTTTGAGTTGATGATGTGGGTTGATATTACCATAAGTTCGCAGAGTTCTCCCTTTTAATTTCGTTGAAGAAATTTTAACGTAAAGGCAGCGAACGAACATATAAATAACTAGCTTGGTTACCCGGGCTTCGCCCGGGATACGGTTAAAAAAAATTGGTTACCAGTAAACATGTTTTTGATTTCAAACCTTTACGTCTACAATCAGTTCTTTGCTGAAAGTTTCTAGGAAACCTCAAATTATATAAAATACTATAGTATCCTACTTTGAGCTCTGACCCGGCAAAAAGTTGAAAATTTGCTTCGTATCATGCGTACATGCGTATCGTTAGGCCCACGTCAACTACATAGACCCTCCTACCGAAAACACTCAACAGATTTCCGAAAACTGAGATCTTCCTCACAATTTGCGTGGTGTACTTTTTACCCTCAAAGAAACACCTTTCTCATATAACTCCGCCCGTCCGATCGCCAGATTTTGCTCGTCTTTGAAAGTCAAATCGCATAAAACAAACGTGACTTTGCGATTGAAGTGAATAAGAAGACAGATGAAAAAAGTAATTTTTCAGGGTACAGCCATTTTCTTTCTTTCCTTAAGTGAAGTTATTTTTGTGCAAGGATAAATTATTCAGACATTTGTAAGGCAAAATTCTCCTACAGTTATAAATAAAAAGAAATGGCGATACTCAAAGTGTCATGAAATTTACAAAACCAAAACCTGCGCAAAAGAGTCCTCTACCATCTATCAAAAATCATTTTTAGGTCCTCGGACGACCGTAGTATCTTAGTTGGTTTAAATAGTTTCATGAGAAATTGAGTTCCCCTGACGTCTACTGCAGCAAATCAAAAATTAAATTTTTGACCTCAACCAACCAGCCTTTTCGTGATGCCCGTGAGCCCGTGTTCGCCGGATTGTCTAAACTTTGTTTACCTGTATTTAAAGGAATTAGCTTTTCATATGAAGATTTACTGTGATGAGTCCTGGAACCAAGATTCATATGGGTAAAAATGTTCCATTTGACATCCTCTTAAACACTCCAATAATTGATTTTTCAGCCATCGGGTGACCCTGGGTTAGGCTTGGACGATTGACAAAAATATTTCACTCGTAGTCCTCTACAAAACTACAAAAATTTGTTGGTCCTTAGATGACGATGACGTCTGGGACATTTGAATAGACAAAAATGTTTCCTCGACATCCTCTACAATGATTTAAAAATTATTTTTCTTATACTTGAATGACTCTAGGATCAATCTGGATGCCCGAGTGAACGGGAACACATTGTTACATTGGTATATTGCTCCTCTGGACTTCCTGTACAACAATTCGAAAATTAATTTTTTGGTCCTCGGCTGACGATAGCGTCGACCTGGAGGCCTGGGAATCACAATTCAATGGGCAAAAGTGTTTCGCCCTACGTCCTCTACAACACTTCAAAAATTAATTATTTGGCCATCGGCCTCGCCATCAACTAACCGTTCCACCGACCTTGGGCCTCGGTTGAGCTGAGTGACTTATTGTACAGAGAGGCGTTCCAAGGTGCACCAAGGTGTAGTGAGGTGCACCAAGGTGCAGTGAGGTGCACCAAGGTGCAGTGATGTGCACCAAGGTGCAGTGAGGTGCATCAAGGTGTAGTGAGGTGCACCAAGGTGCACTAAGGTGCACCAAGGTGTAGTGAGGTGCACCAAGGTGCAGTAAGGTGTACCAAGGTGTAGTGAGGTGCACCAAGGTGCAGTGAGGTGCACCAAGGTGTAGTGAAGTGCACCAAGGTGCAGTAAGGTGCAATGAGGTGCAATGGGGTACACCAAGGTACAGTAAGGTGCACCAAGTCGTAGTGAGGTGCACCAAGGTGCACTAAGGTGCAGTAAGGTGCACCAAGGTGCAGTAAGGTGCACCATGGTGCAGTGAGGCGCACCAAGGTACAGTGAGGTGCACCAAGGTGCAGTTAGGTGCACCAAGGTGTAGTGAGGTACACCAAGGTGTAGTGAGGTGCACCAAGGTGCAGTGAGGTGCAGTAAGGTGCACCAAGGTGTAGTGAGGTGTACCAAGGTGCAGTAAGGTGCACCAAGGTGTAGTGAGGTGCACCAAGGTGCGGTGAGGTGCAGTGTATTTTGGGTTTTATATTATAGACAAAACTCCATAGATTGATTTGATTCCACCATCGACGACTGTGAATTTTTCCCTTCTACTGACTCCAATGATGTACCAGTTAATTGTAAAAAAATCTTTTAACGATGTTACTGGACTATTGATGATACGATGCCCATTGAATGCAAAATATTCTGAATAGATGTTACAACTTGGTGTGATACAATGATCTTGAAGAATGAAACAATGGATGAATATTCGCTGTGGACCATGTGCTTTTTTTTAGCCAAAATTTTACGATGATTATTTATTACAAGTTTGAATGCATTTATAGTGCTTCTGCGTCGAATTATTGTGTATTTATTCAGACAACTAATTTTTCTAAGACGCACTTCACTCTCAGAAGGATTTACTAAACTTTTGTCCAAATGTCGGACGGTCACCAATGTAGAAGTTGATATTGAAACGGCACAGTTTATATTTTATATTTTATATTGTGGGCCGAAGCGGCCTTTTTTCTCGGCCAATACTACTAAAAGAGAAGACATTACGTGGCCAGAGGCCGAAAATGTTGGTTAAGAATGAATGGCCGACTCCTCTTGTTGGTATGATAGCTCAACAACAGGACTGCCTTTTTGCTCAAGTGTGCGATAAAGCTCTAATTTAAAACCAGACTGATCAGTGTTATGCGAATTATCTTCTCCGTACAAGGGTATCAAAGCTTTAATTTTACTAACATAATCCACACCAGATTGTCTAACCTCTGTGGCATCCCGCGCTTTTTTCGCTCCCAATCAGTGGCGAATTAACCCATGGGCAAAGTGGGCACGTGCCCAGGCGCTGGAACAGATTGGCGCTAGAAAAAATTGGCACTGTAACCAATTGACATCTGAAGAAGTGGCTATCGTTATGAAAACACGTAATTTCGAACTGGCGTGCCAAGAGGTTTAGAACACTAAGTGTACCTGCGCTGCCACATTGCATATGGTCCATAATGTTCTATTTAACTTTAGTACACATACTTTCTTCCGATTCATATTGAAACTTTCAAGTTTATTCGAATTGAAAAGTAATAGGAAAATGTTTGCGCAATGACGACCAAACCAATAGCAAAAAAAAAAAAAGAAAAAACTAGCACGGATTTTCGAAAAGCATTGCTCGAAGAAACACGGAGTTTGAAAAAGTTTTAAATAAAACGAAAAAAGTAGAATATTTTTTCCAAAGTGCATCATCTACGAGTCGTGTTGACAGCCATGAACAATGCCATGATGTTGAAAATCATGAACGACGCAATGAATCTGATAGTTCCGGCGACGATATAAGTAATAACTGCGGAGTAATGCAGAAAAGTAGTAATATAATCATGAAATATGGAACCTCTTCGTTGAGTTTTGACTTACTACAATTCTTTATATTCCACCTCTAGTCACTGACACAGTATGTATGTACCTTTCGTAGAGGATTTTGAAGTCCATTTGGACAATGAAAATAAAAGCGATAACTTTTCCAAAATAGAGTTGAATGCCACTTCCGATAATGATCACGATGCCGGTACATAGGCAGTTCTTAACAAAAATAGATAGCAGCATATTCTACACACTTGACATTTGAAGCAGACTAAAACTTTTTTTTTTTTTTGATTATAGCAGGCTGGAGCCCATTGCTATATAATTATATGAACGCGTTAAAACACTATGGCGTCTCCGTCATTTGATTATTAATGATCATATGACTCACAACTTTATATATGTCTTTTCTTTGTATTGTATTGTATTGTTTGTATTGTATTATTTGTATTATTTCAAAAGCACATGCTATGCATAACCTCAAATCCGAAATCAGGTAGCATCTTCAAAGTCAGGAGACAGTAATAAGTATTCGTTACACGGAAAAAGACAGCGGTACATGTCAATGAATGTGTGTGTAACACGTGAGTTGAAATGTGACGTAGAAATTGAAAGAACAGTTCAAAATTAGGTTTGAGAAGAAAGTGTCCACGGTAGCTCAATGGTAGAGATCCGCCCGGAAAGTGGAAGGCTATGGGTTCGTGTCCCATCCGTGAACCAAAATTTTCTTCTCAGATTTAATTTCATTCCATACGAATATTACAATTTCTTAATAATTAGTGTACCAGTTTTAGTTACTTTAACTAACCATTAGTCTAAAAAAATCTTCAAAGTCCTTATATCTCCCATACCCCCCCCCCCCGTCGGTGAACATAACCAATACATGACCCAAAGACCAAGGGTTACTATTTAGCCCGGTTGGCCATAGGAGCATCCCAGTCCCCCTCTCATGCTCCTGATTAAATTACTTTCAATTCTTTTCAATATCACTTTTAACAATTTTTTAATAGTCACTTCCAGGTATTTTTATTTTAATAGTCACATCCAGGAATAGTCACTTCCAGGTATTTTTATTTTAATAATCACATCCAAGATTTTCATAATAATTTCCACATATTTATGTCACATCCGTGAATTATAGCCATAATTCTAATTTACATTCTATTTCTCACAACTTGTATTTCCAAATTATTTTATTTCCCGTACAGGTTTTCGCAGACCAGGTCCCATCCGTTAATTGCCACAGCAACGAACCAAAAATTGGTTAAATTAGCCGCACAATACCCACAAAAGACAAAGCTAATGGCGATCACGATGCCTTTTGTGAATTTATATAGACTGACCCCACCTTGACTAACACGTCCGTCCTCGACGAGAACCGAAATGAAAGTGACCCAGACTATAACTTATTTGAGAATTTTGACGTTTGGAGCAGACTATTCTTTAGTTGATGATTGACGTTACGAGGATAATAGATGTCGCCCTTTTCATTGAGAATGTCCTATAAAATTTAGAACCAAACCAAGAAAATATTTTCTATTTCGTTTTCATCTGTAGTTATCGACGCTACAACACCACTCGGGGATGATCCATCCAAATAATGCTTGTCTGATTGATGTTTTCAATCAATTCCTGAAGAATTCGTTCAAAACGTTAGAGGACATGGATTTTTCTTAATCTCAACAGTACACTTCTGGCAGAAACCGAACCTGTACACGCACTCTATTCTTCAAACCGAAAGTTAAGGGAGAAATCGTCAGACGAACATGGATATTCTACAGCGAGTCTTTAGGAAATATATTTTGCACATATTGGGGAAACTCACGACAACGAAATTAAAAATTAATTTCTTAAATTTTTGACATTCCAATTAGCTTTGTCAAAACCATTAAAAAACCTATGTTTCTGATAATTATTAGCGATAATTATTAAGCGATTGGCAGATAGTTGGAAAAAATTGTTTATGATTCTGAACCACATTTGATCAACAAACACGTGCTTTGATGGATTTTACCGAAAGTCTATGAGTTCATGTTTGTCTTTGAATTGTGCCCATTGTGCCTAAGAAACACATTAAATTTTTTCCAGCTATCTGTCAATCACTCCGCAAGCATCATGATATATGGATTTCATTAATAATATTTGGGTCCAATGCTAATTTTCAGCTAAAAACTATAAAAAAAATAGGTTTTTCAATGGTTTTGACAGAGTTGTTTGAAATTTCAAAAAGTTAAGAAATTAACTTTAAGGCACCGATTAACTTTTAACGTCGTCGTCGTGAGTTTCCCCATTGTTTGTTTTTTACGAGAGAATCTTGTGGAGAGTTTATTGAAGGATTTGACTATTGGAAGCATCCTAACAGCACGAAACTTCGTAGTGAACACATTTGCAAGTCGAGCTGCAGAAGTTATGAACGTGGAATCACAATCAGCGGAGCAAGCAGTCAGTATATATTTCAGTCTAAATGTATTAAATAAATAAACGTCAGGAACAATTTACACAAAGTAGTGAAAACTTTTAATATATTTCCGTGGCGTCGGGTGATATTTTCTTAAAAAATTATTCATAGAACTCCACATTCCTACAATGATGTGAATATTACGATAAATCGTCAAAAATTAGATAAAAAATTCACGGAAAAATCACTCACATTGAGATGGTGGGGTGAGGTTCACAAAATTAAAGTTTTTGAAAAGATTCACTTTAGCATCATAAAATTAAAGATTGGCGCTGGATTTTAGTGTGCCAGTGGCGCTAAAATGCTAAACGCGCCACTGCTTCCACTCTTCTTGTTCCTTTGCGGTTGACAATACGATTTCGTTTTTCTCACTCACGTAGCCAAGTAGCCCCAGCCGCAAAATTTTCCAGTCCAATAGTTCCAATAGTTATTTGTTATCCGAGGGGAGAAATTGATGAATTCCAACAAGTGCGAAAGTTTGCTCGCTCGAGTTGGAATTTAATTTGCTCCCCGATGTTAACGCACCGCACTGTGTGCGTGCGCGGTGTCAATTACCGTTTTCATTCACGAAACCAAAGCCTCAATTTACGTAAGTATTTATATAGTTAAACAAAAACAAATACTGACGGTTCAAGCGACCAAATTACTATTTCGCCCCCGCGAAGAGCATGAGGTGAGAAAATAAAAATCTTCTCACCCAAATTGTCGTCAGACAAACGTAAACAAAACGCCATATTCTCACCACATTTGAGTGGAGAAAAAAGGTAATTCACCCCGCAGGCGCAGCACAGTGAGGTTTTTGTAGGAGGTTTCGGCAAGGCGTCGTTACTCGCTAAGAATGAAGAAAGAATGAAGAAATTATGAATGGATTGTTGATACATGGAACAAAAATGCCACCCAAGATAGGTGAAAAAAATTTTTTTTTTTAATTTAACTTTATTTTTAAAAAACCTCTAAAGTTAAAATTTAAAAATAAAGTTAAAAATAAAAAATAAAATTTGTCCTCAAAATATCTTTGAAGATTCCAAAAATATATGCATGTAAGGGGTTGCGGCTGGAAGTGTCGTAATAAAAATTTGTTTTCATATGAAAAACATGGTCGTTTCTAACTAGTTAATAGAAAAACCTAAGTAAAATACAACCGCTTCAAAGTTACGTTGAACACTTTTAAAAGTCAAAGGGAATGAGATGTGTTCACCAAACGGGCGCCAATTTGAATTCACATAGAACACGCGTGCGTTCGATGCAGGGGGATGCGGGAATCGTTAATAATTTTCATTTTTTGTTAATATTATCAATATGCGACGGAAGCACATATGGGCCATTCCAAATGTATTTAATGTAAGGAACGAAAATTTTTCCTGAGTCACCCAAGGGTCCAATTTTTGTGTTCTATGAAAAAATTGTTCAAAATTGTTCAAAATTGTCATATCTAATTTTCCGCCGAACGAATGTTCTCGTTATATCCTACGGTTAAGGCGGTATTTCCGTTCCTTACATTACAGGCGTCGCAATTTGCATAGAATGGGCCATATGAGCAAGTTGTAAATGTAACCCGTGTTATGTTGTGAAAGTTTAATTTTCTAAACATCGGACACTTTATTAAAAGTCATAAAATTCGAAGGATTTTTTAAAAAGATATTGTCGTTTTCTGTGCCTGACATGAGATTCGCTTACATTCGGCGGCTGGTATCTATGGTGTGGTCATATTTATAGTTGAATTTGTTTTTTGTTGTTAATATAACAAAAATCCTTAAAAAATCCCAAAAAATCACAAAAAATCCCAAAAATCACAAGAAAATCTCAAAAAATCCCAAGAAATTTCAAAAAATCCCAGAAATCTCAGAAACACAACAAAACCACACAAATAAAACAAAAACAAAAATTCAAAAAAGTGATCAATACGTTTGAGTATAAAAATTGTTCTTGTAATTTTACAAGCAATTTAAAAAGTTTGCGCAAAAATTGTATTTGTATTACAACGGCAATTAACGGATTAGATAATGGTTCTGCGTTGAAGCTATAAGGCATTGCATTCTAAATATATGTTATTTACAATTAGAAGAAGAAGACCAGAACGAATTTGGAGAATATTTGTTTGCTCCGGATTTACATTTAGTGATCAATGATAATGTGTGTGTGACGGAAAAACAAGAACCGACATTCTACAAAAGAACAATCAACATGTCATTGTTATTTCCCAGAAATTGTTGGTTCTTATTTCTCCGTTACCGTATGATTTTCAAAAATTTTGGTGTCAAATATCGATTTTCATACCAAAGAATCGATATATGAAAATATCAATCATTGAGTCGAATTGATGGGAAATCATGGGGAATCATCGGGAAAGGTTTACCCGAAAACTCAACTTAACAAATTTTATTTTATTTTTGTCAAGTTTGCAGCCAGGGTTAAAAAATCAAAATCGAATCAAATTTCTGAAATCAAATCAAAATTGATCATCAACGAAAAAAGCGTGATAATCAAATCAATTGATTTTTTTATAGTGATCATCATGATTTTTCAAAAAATTTATTTTTCGCGAAACTTGGAATTTTCATTATTCTCGTCATAACAAACGGTAAAACGGTCCTTATTTTCGGGTTGATTTGTATCGTTATTGAGTTTATATTTTTATTTTAACAACTATTGCTATAGCCCCTAGAACATTTGTATAAGGTTTTATTTCCTTTTTGTTCTATTAATAAATGTGATTGATTGATTGATTGAAATAATGATGATCACCACAAAAAAATCAATTGATTTGATGATCACGCTTTTTTCGTTAATGATCAATTTTGATTTGATTTCAGAAATTTTATTTGATTTTGATTTTTGAACCCTGTTAAAAGTATGAATTATGAATCAATCTCGGAGATGCCATATTAGGAAAAATTTTGCGAGTTCACTTTCGTGTAGCTATGAGTCCGAGTATGAGTAATTTCAATATTAACAGGGTCGTCAACCTTGTGAGCAGCTGTCCAGGCAGGCAAGGTTATTCTCGTCCATGTATTCTAACGTAGTTAATTTCACAACGATGGAGTTTATAAACAGAATCAACAAGATCCAGCTACAAGCTGATATAATTAACAATTACTCAGATTAAATAAAATTTCCACGCTTCTATAAGAAAAGAAATATGGACCAATCGCAACCGACACCGATACTTACTAAGGAAGAAATCATCAAACAAATTGAAACTGCTATAGCTGATGTGTCGAGTGATATGCAAAGTCTCGGAATTAAATTGCATCAATTGGATTTTCACTGCCAAATCACTCCTACAGTATTCGAGAAAGATTTTCATTATGAAAACATGAGCGATGAAGACGAAAGGGAAAACGATATCAGTTACATTGACGAAAGTGATTATCAATCTGACGATGGTGATATGGATGAGATTCAACAGGATAAACATGTTTTATGTGGTATCACAGGCGAATTGCTACTAAAAGATTATTCTGAAAAGTTTTTAAATTTGAAAGAGAACGACATATACGCTATTGTATCTAGCAGCACTGGCCGCGAAAAGAAAGTCCGAAAGTCCGCTATTGTTTGGTTTTTAAATAACAATAAAACCAAAGTGAGCACTGATCGACTATTTAGAGTACGTGAAAAAAATTATGACAAGGCCTGGGTCTAATATTTGATTGATAATATAGAACGAACCATCCACAATCGAGACAATCTTGTTACAGATGTTACTCAAATTGATCACATAAACGTTGGTGACTGATGTCTCTTTAATATAGATAACTCTTCCCTAATTAGTCATGTGCTTAGTTTTAGTTTCATAAATGGAAGGAACTTTAAAGAAACCTCTTTCACAAAGTCGGCCGCATTCATTCAATCAGGAAAACCGATAGGCGTACTTTGCGTGTGGTACGATTGGAGTACTGAAGGCCGCTTGCAACCAAAATTACTGAATGAACACAAGTTTAATAATATTCGCTACTACAAAGGAACGATCCCTAAACCTCGTTTTCATAATAATATTTTGACAATAACAAGTAGCTCGATAGCGCAGTGATTAACACGTCTGCTTGCTACTACGAGATCGAGTTGCCAGTGCGTTGTTTCGAAACTCAACCGCAGACGGATTTGTACCGATTGTTAGATTCGTAAACAAAACAAATCTGATTGAATCGTAGTGCCATCGTGCGGGTTAGGTACCGGAAAAGGCACTGTTGTGAGAACCGGTATTCTACTCCTACTAGTTTCGCTCATAGTTACATCTCACAGATGGCACTGGGTTTGTCGCACAGCTTAACACTGGCACAGTAAAACTTTCCGGTAATGAAAGGATCTCAAAAAGTAGAACCACAAACAGCGAAACTAGTAAACAGATTTCACATTTGATAAAATTTTCAAGAAATATTCACCAAATGTAAGCAAAAATCTTTTTCATTTCCACAGTTCTCGGTTAATTTTGTATTTTAGGTTACCCACAACTACTTTAATTGAAACTTAGCTCAATACTAGGGTATAGTGGGCCGATAGAGGTCAAAAGATAATAGATAGATAGATAGATAAGAACGTCGGGGTATTGGCACCTGAATCGATGATTCTTTGTACCACCCCCTAGTTTCTTCGTTTATTAATTAAACAAAGGGAATACAATTCCAAATTACAAATAATTATGACAAGTTCAAAATAAATAAAATAAAATAAATTGAATAGAACTGATTTCCTGTGCGGGAAAACCGGATCCATTTTATATTCAACGTACACAGCCTTATGATTTGATTTTCTTTAACTCATGGGAAGCCTTCTGGTTTTCCGAAGAAAAACAGCCAGATTGTTTATAACCATAGGGTTGAGAATCAGATCGGAGCTATCTAGTTCTGGTTTACCCATAATTTTCCTCCTAACGAGTCTGTATCTGGGACAGACAATAATGACGTGATATCCGGTTTCGTCACCATGGCCACAAAGGCACGCCGGGCTGTCGACGCAACTGATGTCGTAGAGATATTTGTTGAGCCCACAGTGGTTGGTAATGGCTTCAATAACCCTTTTAATGTCAGGTCTGCTAAGGCTTAGCAGCGTCTTCCTGACTTCCATCGATGGACTCTTACAAAATAGTTTGGTGTGTTTTGCGCTTTCGTACTGCGACCAACCTCTGAGATGCTCCTTTCGAAGCCATTCTTTGACTATGGCCTTTCTTGTCGATATTGGAATACCGAAAATTGGTTCTGGGCCAACAAAAGCTTTACTGGTGCCTAGGCGAGCAAGTTCGTCCGCTCTTTCGTTACCTGGGATGCCGCTGTGACTTGGAACCCACAGAACTGTCACGGAGTTGGTCTTTCCGAGCTCGTTAAGGCTGACCTTGCAGTCAAGTACGGTTCTAGACCTGATACAAGGAGAACTTACCGCTTGAATAGCGGACTGACTGTCGGTGCAGACATAGATATTTTCCCCAGATACTTTGTTGATCAGTTCATCGCACAGTTTCGACACAACAAAGAGTTCGGTCTGATAGACGGATGCCAAGAAAGAGGTTGGGAGGCTGCCTTCTATGTTCAAAAAGTCGCAAGAATAACCGGCTCCTGATGAATCTTCTCCCTTGGAACCATCCGTGAAGCAGACGACGCCCTCAGCCGGAGGAAAGATTTTATTCTCACCAAGCCAGTCATCTGCTTCAGGGATAATCCAATCGAAGCAATCGTCGAGCATATATTCCGCTTTGATTTGATCACTTGGCATAAGCAACCGTTCGTTCTTGACTACCCTAATTATGGCGGAGTGTCCTTCCTCAAAAACGGGAGACCACCAACCGCTGCTCCGGATATTGACAGAGGTGCTGAAAGCAACAGATTTTATAAACAGGTCAAGCGGCGGAACATCGAGAAGCGCTTCCAGGGCCGCAGTAGCGGTTGAACCCTTCACGCCTGTCATGCAGAGACATGCCAGACGCTGTAGCTTCTCTAGTCTTTTCTTGGCAGTTCCTAATTCCACTCTGGGCCACCAGACTACACATCCGTGACAAAGAATAGGTCTGACCACCGCCGTAAATATCCACCAGATAGCCACGGGAGAAAGACCCCACGTACTACCAAAAGCATTTCTACACAGCCAGAAGATACCAATGCATTTGTCAAGTTTTTCCTCTAGGTGAGGTATCCATGTTAGCCAACGATCAAAGATCACACCGAGGTACTTAACAGCCGCTTTCAGATGAACTTCCGTTCCGAACAACCTAAAGGTACCCAGTCTGAAGCGGTTTCGGCTTTTCTTCGGCTGAAGAAAATGATTTTAGTTTTGATTGGGTTAACCATCAGCTTATTTTCGAGACACCATCTTTCAACTACCCCAATTGCGGTTCTCATCAAATCGCCTATAGTAGCAACGAAATCCCCACAGATTAGGATAGACACGTCATCGGAATAGCCTTGAGTGAAAATACCCGAGTCGTTAAGCTTAACCAAGAGCGAGTCAATCACCATACACCAGAGTATAGGAGAGAGAATACCACCTTGTGGGCAGCCCCTAGTTACTCCGAGTTTGATGTTAGTCCCGCAAATGGTGGCTTCGACAGTTCTACCGCTCAGCATTCTGACTATCCATCTGATGGCTAAATCGTTCATTTCCCTTTCAGCTGCCGCCCTTGTAATCACCTCAAAATCCGTATTATCAAAAGCCCCCTCTATGTCCATAAAACAACCGAGTGCGACCTTACCATTTTTGAGCATGCGTTCAATCTTTTGAGTCATCTGGTGCAGCGCGGTGTCTGTCGATTTGCCAATCTGATACGCGTGCTGATTGACATGTAACGGGAATTTCTTTAGCACTTCGCCGCGGATATAGAAGTCTAAGAGTCTCTCCAGAGCTTTAAGCAAAAACGACGTAAGGCTAATCGGACGGAAGTCTTTAGCTTTACAGTGGGACGTTTTGCCAGGCTTAGGAATGAAGGCGACTCTAACCTTTTCCCAAAACTTGGGGATATATCCTAAAGCGATCGAACTCTTGAAAACAGACCTTAATCTATCGAGAAGCAAATTAATACCTTCTTTGAGCAAAGCAGGGAAGACTCCGTCAAGTCCGGCAGATTTGAACGAATAAAACCTGAAAATGGCCCATTTAGTTTTTCCTCTTTTGGTAAGTTTTTCTGCAAACAACCAATCCTTACGAGAAGGTAAAAGGTGAGGGTTCAGTGGTTCGAACTGTTCTGCAACTTGGGGTTGGACACTGCCCGGAAAGTGCGTTTGCAGCAAGTGCTCCGCTGTCTCTCTGCTATCAGATGTGGAAGAGCCATCCGGCTTAAGAAGGGACCCCACTTGAGCGGTAGCATCTTTCGCTAATAGCTTGTGTATTCGCGCGTAAGACGACACGGAATTTGCTTCCTCGTAAAACTTCCTTTTATGTTTTTCTTTGAGGTCTGACTGGGCCTGGTTGTACTCTTTGAGAAGAAATCTATATCTATCCCTGTTTGCGTCTTGCTGTACATTAACCTTACCAGCTCTATTCCAAGCTTTCCTTAACTCTTTCCTTTTCCTTTCAAGTTCATTACTCCAAATGGTGTTCTTGTATCAGAGCCTAATATTTTGAATTTTTTTGTGAATTTTGCGATTTTTTACAATTTTTACAACTTTTCACAATATTTTTCAATTTTTATGCGTTTTTGACTATTTTTCGAATTTTTGTCAACTTTCAGATTAGGAATAGAAAATGTGTTGAAAATTACTGGAATAAGCCAATGTAACATTTTATTTAAATTTTTGTCATAAAAAATCTTAAAATACTATTTTCACATTCCTTGTTCGTTTTCTTCCACTATCACACATCGAAAACACCATGAAACCATTCCTGATCTTTACTCGCATTGCTAGTATAAGGCTGTCTATGATGAAGACTAATCCAATATTGAATAGCAGACGTTGGATCAAATTGCTCGAGATTTTTCATGTTCACATTTATATACATAAAGTTCCATAGAGCTTTAGGTGACAGTGATGAGCGGCCAGTGTGACGGGTGTAAAACTTCTTTATAAAATTTGTCACAGCAATTATTATACCTGAGTCGTTCTTTCTTTAACAATTTAAGAGGTCTCTCTCTACGTATTAGCAACAAGCCAATTGTAAAGAATCTTTTTTTGTTAAGTTGTCACCTGTTGCTAATACGTAGAGAGAGACATCTAAAATTTTTAAAGAGAGAACGAGATAACCATGACTACTTCTGTCAAAAATCTTATCAAGAAGTTTGACATGTTGTACAGACCTTTAATGAGAAAATAGTTTAGTTGTTATGTAAAAGTGTTCACGTTAAACACCTCACTAATTAGTCTCAACGTCGACCGAGTGGGGCTTGGCAACTGATACTCGTGCTAACGCTGTTTTGAGCGTGTGCAACTGATTGGGTAAACGTTGTTCCAACGCTCGCAAATGAGTGATCGGTTTATTAGAATCAACATCAAATAACGTTTCGGCAGCGACTTTGTGTTCTGATAAAAATGTATTCTTGTCCAAATCTGAGGTGATAAAATCGTAACAGATGTCCAGATCAAGTCTTTGTACCGTAGACTCAATGTCGACCAATGGATAAATTGTATTGTGCAACGGTGTGTCGAGATTAACATGATTCTCAAGCAAACGAATTATGGTGTGCCTCTTTTGACTGGTGAATGTGAAGGAACTGAGTGAGCCACTTTTCTGCAATTTAATATCGTGAAACATTGTCTTACTTTGGGGCTGTTCATAAATGACGTCACGCTTGCTATAAAATTCACAAAGTTCATAACTCCAAACTGGTCAGACATTTTGTTTATAGTACTCCGGCTACCCCCCCCCCAAACACACCCCCTGTTTGGGGGGATAGCCAGAGTCCTATAAACAAAATTTGCTGTACTGCAGGAGTTATGACCTTTTTATGGATACAAATTTTTATAGCAAGCGTGACGTCATTTGTGAATGGGCCCTTCCATTACTGACAATGCTGCTTAGGAAAAGTTGCTCCCAACCGCCCGTCAAACTGTTCGCTTTACAATTTTGTGACGATGCTATGAAATCAGCTCTCAACGACAACACATCGTTGATAGAAATGGTGTCTGATTGGAGTCTTTTTTGGAATTTTTTCAACAAATTGAGAATGTCAGAGAGAAATGCAATGAAATGAATTCGATCGTATGACAGCCATTTTAACTTTTTGACTTCGAAATATTTAACAGACGCTCGATAGTTACGAAGTATCGCATTCAACAGATTGAACACATATTCAGTCCAACGAATTTCAAAAAACGGTGGATATCGTAGAGGCTGATCTAAGTTATTGGCGAATGTATGATGCAACCTTTTGGAAGTGTTGAATGGTTTGATGAATTTGAGTATTTCGGGACGTTGACTTTCACGCTGAATTCAGCCGATGTGCAACACACCATATTGTATAAAGAGGTATTTCTGGGTGAGCTGATTGCACATAATCCATTCAACCGCCCTTTGTTTAGTTGATCACCGTCGTCAGTCACAACCGACCACAGTGGGTAAAAGGGCTATCTTAGTGTTCATAAATCTAGTACTCCTGCAACAATTTTGACATAAGTTCTAAAATTTAGCTGTAATTACTCTATAGTAATGAAAGATTACTGGAAAAGTATAAAAAAAATTGACATTTTGAAAATTCTAGAATCCCACTCCAGTTTTGACGAATTTCTCTATATATTGAACTGTTTTCAAACACTGCAAATAGCCGTCAACACGATTAGTGTCTGGAACACTGAATTCCATAAACACTGTTTTTGTAGCCACATCACGTTTCAAAATGTGTGCCATGACGTAGACATTATGAACGCCTGTGCTATCAACCGATCCGTCTATTCTCAATGAAACCGCCAACGATTCTCTCAATGCCGATTTGACTTCCTACAGATTGCTTTGAACAATTGCATCGATGAAATCGGCATGACTATGCGGCGTCAAATATGGCCAAAATCAAACACTATTAGAGGGTTTGGGCAAAGCTACATATAGCGAAATTTATAAATTATAACATATACAAATTTTTCGTAAAAACCTCGGAAAAATGTCAGAAATTTCGAAAATCGAATTTATACAAAAAACTTTTATATGCTATAAGTTATAAATTCCGCTATATGTAGCTTTGCCCAAACTCTCTATTGACTTATAATCAATGTCCAATATCCACTGATAGCAAAATCTAATGCCATCTGATGTCACATTTCGTGTCGTACATGCAAATTACTTAAAAAATAATGTCAACTGATGCCGTAGATACTCCCAAGAATAATGTCACTGAAGAAGAGTTTAATAAAACCAATGGCAGGAGATATCCGATACGTACGGCATTTGTGACGCAATTTTTTTTAACAAAACGTAATTTTGTTTTGAAAACAGCGCTGTAATTTTTCAGGAAATTAAAACTTTGAACACAAGGTTCTATTCAAACAAACTTCTGCGTATTATCAGCGATAGCGTCACCTCAAGCGATATCATTAATTTTGGAAGCGGACTTACGGACTGCGTCACACTCAACCTTTGAAGAGGTTTTTGTTGTACAATAAGTCGTTTTGGAAGTTTTCAGTTTTTAAAAAAATTTCTATTTTTTTTAAAAATTTCTATTTTTTAAAAAATTTTCTCAGAAAAGAAAATTTTCTTAGAAAAAAATTTCTCCGAAAAAAAATTTTTTTTCTAAATAAAATTTTCTTCGAAAATCCATGTTCGATTCCCGAAAAAAATTTTTCTCCAAAAAAAAACTTTTCTCCAAAACAAATTATTTTTCTCCAAAAATTCTCGAAAAAATTTTTCTCCAAAAAATTTTCTCCAAAACATATTCTCCGAAAAAAATTTTTCTCCGAAAAAAATTTTTCTCCAAAAAAATTTTTCTCCAAATGAAATTTTTCTCCAAAAAAACTTTTCTCAAAAAAAAATTTTCTCCAAAAAATTTTCTTTACGAAAAAAATTGTTCTCCAACACCTTAGGCTACCATCGGAACACTTCGTATCACCTTCGCCTGCCTTCGGAATACTTCGTGTCACCTTCGGCTACCTTGGGAACACTTCGTGTCACCTTCGGCTGCTTTCGGAACACTTCGTGTCACCTTCGGCTACCTCGGACTACTTCGTGTCACCTTCAGAACACTTCGTGTCACCAATTCTTCTCAGTGATTCATATAACATTCCTGAAGAAACCAACCGTCTAGGTATTCTTATTCAGAATTTAGCAAAAAATCCAAGATGGTGTCACTCTGACAGTTAGCAGCCATTTTCTTAAAATGCTAAAAAATTCTCCTGACCAAATTCTATAACTTTCTAGAAAAAAACCATCTCTCTAAGTAGTGTCATTCCGGAGCTAAAATTCAAAAACCGAAAAAGCATAAACGAAAATCCAAGATGGCGCCGCTGTGACAGCTGGCAGCCATTTTCTTAAGATACAAAAAAATTCTTCTGACCAAACCAAACCAACTCTGCAAGTGTTATCATTCCGGAGCTAAAAATCGAAAACCCAAAGAAGCATAATTTATACCTTACAAAAATCCAAGATGGCGTCACTTTGGCAGATTTCTGAAAATCCCAAAAAAATTCTCCTGACCAAAAACTATAACTTTCCCGAAGAAACCAACTTTCTAGCTATTGTCACTCCGGAGCTAAAATTCGAAAACTTCGAGCATTACCTAAAAAAACCCTCAAAATTGACCACTTTTCCACATGCCACGGCTTTTCCAGAATTTTCCCGGAAAAGCGGCACATGAAATTTTTCATTTGGGGCCGAGACTGACATTCCCTGAAAAAAACTCAAAAGTTCACCTATACATCGTGTCTTGTCCCAAAGGTTTTTGTGTGGAGTTTTTTGAGCTTGTGGACGTTTTTTTTTGGGTGTGGGGACTGCGTCACGCTCTCCACTACCGCTCCGAGCATTATTGTCACAAGAAACTAAAAACATGAAATTTTGTATTAAAATGAAGTTGAATTTCCGTTGTTGTTTGACTCAAACTGTTAAGTTGACTTCGGTGACTTCCTTTAACTTTTCTTGAATTCTCTATATTTCTCATGCAAGCTAAGAAGCTTTTAACACTCCCTGAACGCAACTACCTGCGGAATCATGCTAAGAAGTTTTAAACACATCCTGAACGCAACTACCTGCAGAATCAACTCAACTACTTGTGAAAATTGTCATGTAAACTAAGAAGCTTTTAACACTCCCTGAACGTAACTACCTGCGGAATCATGCTAAGAAGATTTAAACACATCCTGAACGCAACTACCTGCAGAATCAACGCAACTACTTGTGAAAGTTGATAGAAGTCATGCAAGTTAAGAAGCTTTCAACATGCAGGCTAAGAAGATTTTAACACTCCCTGAACGCAACTACCTGCGGAATCATGCTAAGAAGCTTTTAACACATCCTGAACGCAACTAAACGCAGAATCGGCGCAACTACTCGCGAAAATTGATAGAAGTCATGTAAGTTAAGAAGCTTTCAACATATCATTAATGCAACAAATTCGAACACTGATCATGGGTGTTAAGGATCTGCCATGTTTCTATCCTGTGTGGTTTTAGTCTTAACCACATCACAGACGTCAAGTTGCATTTTAACATTCACACAACCGCTAAACAAACCTGATACACAATCAGCGTTAGGAATCTGATTGTATTTTACATCCACTGTAAGGTTGCATTTTAATATTCACACAACCGTTCATCAACAAAAGAGCTCAGGTTTAAAATGGGCGTTACAAATCTGGTCGTAGTTTCATTCAACGCGTAAAGGTTGCATTTCAATGTTCACACAACCGTCGTGTTATCTTCGCCAGGTTGTGTTTTAATATTCACACTGTTGATCAACAAAAACTTTTGGCATGAAATCAGCGTTAGGGATCTGATTGTAACTACTTCCACTGTTAGGTTGCATTTTAACATTCACACAACCGTTGATCAAGAGAACATCTGCGTTAGGGATCTGATTGTAACTACCTCCACCGCTAGGTTGCATTTTAATATTCACACAACCGTTGATCAAGAACATCCATTCCAAACGTAAGGTTGCATTTTAATGTTCACACAACCGCTGATCAAGAAAACAAGTCATGTCCAAATTGGAAGACACAGATCTAGTTAAGTTTGTCCAAGTTTTGTTTCACTCGTAAGGTTCTACTTTTAATACTCACACGACTGTTGTTTAGCATCCACCGTTAGGTTGTATTTTAACATTCATACAACCGTTGATCAACAGAAACAAAAACAATTCAACTCCAAAATGGGCGTTATAGACCCGGTCACAGCTCCATTCTAAACTCAAGGCAGTACCTTAAACGTAATGTTGCATTTCAGTCTTCACACGACCGTTGATCATGAGATACATTTAACATTCAACATGAGAGATATCGATTAGGTTCTGTCGCAAGGTTCAATTTCTCGTAAGGATCAATTTCAATCACTTCAACCACAATCGTTCTCCTTGTCCAGTTTTTGCCAACTTTTTACAATTTTTACGAATTTTGTGGATTGATTCGCAAATATTAGGCTCTGATTTGTATTGTATTTTTGATTTATTGGTGATGTACTTTTGATGTATTAACTGACTGCAAATTGAATTATTTTTGTAGATGACGTAGTTTATGCATCACCAATACATCTTAATAATCTGCACTACATCATCAATACATCACCAATATATCACTTTTTATTGCACCAGCTACAAATGTTATAATGCCGTGATTTTTTATTGATGCATTGGTGCCGTATTGATGATGTATCATTGATGTTTTGAATATAATATGCCATTAGTTAATACAATTTAAACATCAACCATACAACATTAAAACATCACCTTTAAATCCTATACACAGCACCAATACATCACCTAATCATCAGTAAAACGCCATTTTTGCATCAGTTTTTCAACGGCTAATCTAAATCGATTCATTTTGCACTCCCATGTAAGCTTCGCTTTTCGCCTTAACTAAGTAGACTGCACTACCGACACTAGGGTGGTCCAAAAAATGTAAGGTATGGGGTCCCAGCGCTTAAACGATTCTAAATGTGTCCCTGAAAAAAAAGTGTCTATGGAGCCGACTTGATCTGAAGTGATTTAGGTGGTGCTCAAGAGCAAAATAGTAAAAAAATCGCGAAAATCAGAAGAAATGCTGCAGCTCCACTCTACACTAAATTATTGTAGATTAATTTTTTTCTGAAAGCCACATGTGTAACGTTTCCAACGGCACTCTACATGACATATTTGAGATAAAAATTTAATATTTTGCGGCCATTTTAAAAATTCTTACGCGTACAGACGTACCTCACTAAAATAGCCGCAAAATATTCAATTTCTATCTCAAATATGTAGAGTGACGTTGGAAACGTTACACATGTGGCTTTCAGAAAAAAATTAATCTACGATAATTTAGTGCAGAGTGTGCAGAGTGGAGCTGCAGCAATTCTTCTGATTTTCGCGATTTTTTTTTACTATTTTGCTCTTGAGCACCACCAAACTTCAGATCAAGTCGGCTCCATAGACACTTTTTGCCAGGGACACATTTAGAATCGTGTAAGCGCTGGGCCCCATACCTTACATTTTTTTGGACCACCCTAACCGACACACGACGTGCTGGGCGTCGATTCTCATCACTTTACGATTCGTAACTTGACTTTCGCAAAAGTTACGAGAATCATAAGTATCGAATCCCTGCGTCACATAGTCGGTAAAGCAGACTGTTCACTCCCTCACACTCTCTTTAATTTGCGTTTATTTTTACTACCATTTCCTACAGGCCTCTTCATCAAATGATCACATCGCCATTGATATTACAATAACCCCACTATTCCAAGGAAGGCGTACTTTGTAAAAAAATAGGTAATGAATTAACAATAAATATAATGAAATAAAGTTTAAACAGATTCAAGAATAATGAATACAAAATGAAATTAACAAATAAAATGGTTGTCAGAGATGTTTTTAGGAAAATTTAAACAAAGTAATAGTAAAATTAATTGAAAATGCAAATTTTAAACAAATATAGATAAAGAAACTCTTTTTATTAACCGTGCACACGACTTCAAAAATGGAAAACAAAATATCTTTTTTTAAAGTTAAACAATTCAATGGTATGAAGACCCGAAGATACGGAAATACTCTGGAAGATGTTGATATTAAGAGAAACCTTTTCTCTTCCTTGCGGTGTATGGTTTTGTTCACTTAATTTTTTTCTGTTTTAATTACGAATTAGTCGTTAAATTGTAAATGAAGGAATTGTTTTTGAAGTTGAAGCGTCGGTCGTATTATCAACATTTCTTACGTAATAAATTAGTAACGACAAGAAAAACACAATTCATTTTCAAGATGTAGATTTTTCAGTTTATAATGAAATTTTACAACACAAAATTTTCACAATTTATGACATTGATATTTTATAATTGAAAAGTTCAGATGTTTAATGCCGTGGTATTAAAAAGTTTTTTTTTTCTGCCATACCACACACCGGGATATTAATATTAAAATTTAGATCCTATGGTGGATGATGGACATTTTAAATACGTTTGGAGGCTATTCAACTAGTACGTAAGCTAAAAAGGTCGTTGGGTGTGTCGTGTCAACCTTCTTCTCGGGTAATTATCTAGTTCAGTCTATGACTTTGATTATGAACACTTCAATTTACCGGTGAGTTCCGGTATCAGAGATACTTCAGTGGTTTGGAAGCAGTGGCGTAGATGGGAAAATTTTCTTTGTGGTTGCTTCCATGTATGAAAGGAGGACGGTCCCTAAGCATTTTATACGAAAAAATATATCGAAAATGTTCAAAATTCGTTTCGGCTGAAAATTTCCTAAAATGATGAGGACATCATGGAGAACAGATCGGAATCACTTGTAGAAGCTTAGGGACCCTCATCCTTTAACGATTGCAGCTAACTTCACGGCAAACGCAAACTATTTCACGAAAGAAAAGTGAACTTGCAACCAACTTCACTCTAAGTGTAAAATTTGACACTTCTCCACAACAAAAGAATGGCCTCGTGGAGCTACATATCTACCGATACAGCCGCTGAAAAGTTTCCATAATACCAACTCCCACTCACCCTTGTGGGGTGAGTTCTTCGCGAATACCCTCTTACTTTTTCATTTCAACTTCGAGTATAAGTTGGCATGAGTTTGCTTTGATGTATGAAAAATAAGAACGCAAAGTTTCGTTAAAAAATATTGTAACTTTCTGTAAAATCATCAGAGTTTTGATAATTAAATGAACTTAATTTTGAGTCATAAATTTCAGCTCATTGAAAACACCTGTCAATGACTGCCTCCCATTAATTAAATCGGTGGTGGTAAAGTCTTAATAAAGTTTCAATTGTAATCACTCAAGCAATTAATGTCTATGATGTTGTACAGTTTATGTTTGATACGTCTCGTATTTAACTATTCAACTATGATATCTGCTTTTCGGAACCATTCAATTAACCGTGAATTAACTTTAAGCTTGGAATTATTTTATCGATTATTATGCCATGCCGTTCATACAATGCTAACATAATATTATTGTGTGTACTTATCCCATCGTAGGAACTGTACGGCTAATAGTTTGTTGTTTTGATCACGCAAGGTACAGCCGAGGGGCAGATAATCATGTATTTTGAGTGCACAAAGATTTTCTTACAGAATATCCTCATAGCATTTTCTCAAAGAATATCCTCAAATGATTTTTTTTCATTTCCAATGATTTTCTATCGCTTTCTGTGATTTTCAAGGATTTTCTTTGTCAATTGCTGAGGATTTTCTAGCACTTTTACACGACTTTTAGAGATTTTTTTTGATTTTCTTTAATTTTCAATGATTTCTTTTGATTTCCAAGGATTTTATTGCAATTCAAAGGATTTTTTGAGGATTTTCAATGAATTTGAGGATTTTGTTAACAAAAGATTTTCTTTTGAGTGCAAGTAACGTACAGCTACTGTGACAACAAGCGATATTTGTGATTTGATAAGTAAGCAGTGAGGAGCTCTATGCTTCGTTTCAGTCAGATTCACTCGGTTTCCAATAATAATCCTCCTCTGAATCCAATCCTAACCCTCCACTTTCCGACGCCACCTAATCCCACACCTAGTTTACAAAATATCGTCTGCTGTCAAATACCGGGTTAGACAAACTTTACAGTCCAAAACCGACTTTAGCAAAACAATTTTATGTGTCCGAGGGTCTTTATTTTTCAGAGCGTTTTCCGAGCGTATTTAACGTTGATACAGACAAAAAAAAAAATCCTTCAACCTTCGAAAATCACATTTTCGATCACTGACCGTATGGTTATAAACGCCGTGGTCGAGGGGCAGATAAACGTAGAAAATTCTTTGGCTCTCAAAGAAAACTCATATCGTTAAGAATATATTCAAATTCATTGAAAATTCTCAAAAAAATCCTTGGAAATCAAAGGAAATCATTCAAAATCAAAGAAAATCCTTGAAAATATCTAAAAATGGTGTAAAAATGCTATAAATGTAGAAACGATAAGATCAGTTAAAGACACGAATTGTCGGTAAATATAAAATAATTTATTAGATTGCAAAAACGTGTGACTTTGACAACTGACCAAATCAGAATGATTAATAAAATCCTTTACTCCATACAATGCAATTGTCATTGGACCCGTACGAAATACAAGAGGTCCTATACGTTTACTACAAACAATTTTATTGTAACATGGGGTAGATCGAGGTGGGAGTGGGGGGGATGCATCTATTATCGTCTAGAGATGACGAATCAGCAATAAAAAAATGTCCGTCTGTCCGTCCGTCCGTCTCCACTTTTTTTTCAAACGGCTCAACCGATCAGCCTAATCTTTTTTTTCCCTGAAAGGTACATGCCTCCCATGACTCAAGTTCGAAGATGAGTAAAATCGATCAAGTGGTTCCGGAGATATGGTCGAGGAAGTGACCAAAAACATGGTTTTTCGAGGGTCGGTGAAACTTTTTCGCAAATATCTCAGACAGTATAGCACGGAAATTCCTCATTTTGGTGTCAAATGAAAGCATTTGATGTCACGAAACTGGGAAAAAATTTTTATGGGAATCAGGTCAGGAGTATGGGCACTGGGACCAATGGAATGGACGAAATTGAGATTCTTGGCCATATACGAAAACAGTTTTTCGTCTATATTTCCTTAACTATGCAATATGGAGATTTACTGTCAAAGGCAAAGTTGTAGAGAATTATATTTAAGCGAACACGCATTTCAGGGTTTTGGGGAAATATGGTCCAATCGTGGTATATGGCCACTTCCATAATTGGGCAGGATGACCCAGATCTCCAGAACCAAGAGAGTAAGAAAGTTGGTTCCAAAGGCAAAGTTATAGAGAATTTAATTTAAGTGAACACGTGTTTCAGGGTTATGAGGAAATATGGTCCAATCCTGATATATGGCCACTTCCATAATTGGGCAGGATGACTCAGATCTCCAGAACTATGAGTTTTAGGGAAAAACGACTTAGTCCTTGGATATAAGCTCTTCTAGATTTGAATGGTCTGAGACGTACTTCGGTAGGGCCTTTGACATTACCTTGGGTAATTTCTATGGATCCTTGAAATTCTTACATTTATAATAGAACAGAAAACGTTGGATTGTTTGCTTATTTGTATATTTAGGTACGTTCGAGTCACTTTGCCACATCTATTCTGATACGTACGGGTCTTTGGTTATGTTTTCAATAGACTTTACCGATTACGCCTGTTCCTCCATTCCCCCGTTTAATAAAACATTTGCCCTCAAATGTTCACTCTTCCACTACCCTAAAATTTCCCAATCCCACCGGTCTTGGCTTCAAAAGATGTGGATTCATACCTTCATTTACTTTCTTGATGCAGTTGATCGATTTCGCTTTAGCACCCATCGTCTTGTTTGGTTCGATTTCTGTACAATCCCGAGCCATGTGACCAAAGCTGTTACATTTGAAACATCGTGTTCCCTTTTCTTGATCCGGACACGTATCTTGATTGTGACTTTTCGATCCACAGTTTTTACAACTGCACGGTGCTGATTTGACCTTGTGCATTGTCTCGTACACTTTGAGCTTGACTTTCAATTCATCTAGACTTTCCGCATAGTACAAAATTGCCTTTTCATTGCTTTCTTCTGATAACCCATCAACAATGTGTCGCACTATGGATGGTTCATCGACTCTCGGACCAATTTTTTTCATTTCGTAGAAAAATTCCAAGAGCGTCTCCGACGCTAAGTTTCTCCTAAGCCTCAAATCTGTATGGATTTCGTAACTTGTCCCTTCCTTGTCGAACTCTTTCTTCAGCGTCATCATCATCATCATCAAACTTTATAGACCGTTAGTACCTTCCGGTGTGAGGTGTTTCTGTCGCAACCCCAGATTGGTGAACTATCGTCCTCCATGCCCTCCTATCGCCCGCCAAGGAGATGGTTTGTTCGCCCAGAGAAAGTCCCCTAACTTCTAAATCTGATTTAATTGAATCGATAAACCTTCTCCTTGGTCTACCCCTTCGCCTAACACCCGGGACCTGTGCATCCAAGATCCTTTTCGGTAGCCTGTTATTACCCATCCTTTGAACGTGCCCGAACCAGCGCAGACGACTGGCTCTTGCCGCCTCTTCCACTGACGAAATCCCTAAATTTTTCCTAATGTCGCCGTTCCTTATATGATTATCCCACTGCTCCCTCCTATTAACCTTCGCTATATTCCTAAGAACCCTCATATCAGAAACCTCCAGGTCATGCACGAGATATCCGCAGTCAACCCAACTCTCCCTACCATACAGAATCGTCGGCCGGAACATTGACCTGTGAATAGCTAACTTTGTTCCGCTACTTAATTCCCTTTTGTTGAACACGTGCGACCTCAACTGACTGGCCACCGCGTTTCCCATTTTCCTCCTTTCCTCAAATTCCCTAACTAACTTGCCATCCTCTGAAAAAATGTTTCCTAAGTACTTGAATTCAGAAACCTGCTCCAGCTCCTCCCCATTTAAATTGCAAGCTATCTCCTTCCTATTTCTTCAGCGTTTCTACTAATAATTTATAATCGATAACCGTCTTATCCGCTTCAACTGCGCTTCGTGTTGCACCTCGTAACGACTTGCGAGCGTACAAATACATTTGCATTTCGTTCCATCCGCAGGTTTTCGCTACGTCCTCGTAATTCTCGAGCCATTCATTTACCGACTTCGTGGTTTCACCAGTAAACTTTTCCAAAGAATCTTCAAATTCTTCGTCCTCGTCGCCTGTCAAAATTCCTCGAATCAATTCCTCTGTGTCCTCCTTTACCAACGACGCTTTCAATCGTTTCACTAAATCAATTTTCTTTTTGTATGAAATTGATAATTCACGAGTACGAAGTATTTGACGTAGTTCAGTGGTAGTTAAATTTTCGATGAAGTCATCCATAAGAAAAAATTTGCACTTGATTTCACAAAATACAACCACGTTATTCAGCTATTGTTCGTATTGTTCCATCCGCGTGTCGCCGATAAAAATTCTTCTAGAATGTTCCGTTGTTTTCCTTTACAGAGACTTGATAGTTTTTAGTTCTTATCGAATATCTTTTCCTTTACATAACTGACAACTTTACTTGTCCTTCACACTTTACGGCTTATCGACTCTTTTCATTTTTCAACGTAACAACTTTGCGACTTTTCAACTTTGCCAATTACTTTTCCTTTACTTTATTTGCTCAATATCCTGGTCCACTACCTTGAGCCCCCATGTAGAAACGATAAGATCAATTAAAGATACGAATTGTCGGTAAAAATAAAATTATTTATTAGATTGCAAAAACGTGTGACTTTGACAACTGACCAAATCAGAATGATTTGTAAAATCCTTTACTTCATACAACGCAATTGTCATTTCAATTGACATAAAAATTAGATTCACTTTACCGATTACGCCTTTTCCTACATAAAATCCTCAAATTGACAAAGAAAATGCGTGAAAATCACAGAAAGCGACAGAAAATCATTGAAAATCAAAAAAATCCTTTGAGGATTTTCTTTAAAAAAATCCTTTGCAATCAAAATACACGATTATCTGCTCCTCGGTAGTGGTAAACTCATTATCTCCACATCATGGCCGAAGCTATTGATTTTATTAATGCCGTAATCGCCGAAAAGCCCAAATTTTTAAATAAAGTGGGTGGGCTCTTAAAAGTCAAAATTATGACGTAAAAACAAACACGGTCTTAACTGTAATGAACTGTGCCGATGATTTCGTTTAGAAAAGTTTATAACCCTCTTAGAGGGATTTATTAGCTCAAAATTTTCTTTTCCAAGTGTCCACCCATTCTTCATTTCCAAATATATGTTTTAAGGAATGAATAAGGCGAAGTATCTAACGCACAATATTTTCTAGCTGTCCCGTATAGCTAGTTAGAGTCTGAAAGAACTTCGAAAATCCCCGGGAACACTAAAAGAATTTTAAAAAAATTCTCAATTTCTGAACATTCACGAAAACATCAATGATAGTGAAAAAAGGCGAGATTGTGGGGACGTCATGGGTGCCGCCAACTCGATTGAATTGCCAGCGTGAGAGTTCAAATGTTAAACACAACAGACACACAGGTGATTGAATTAGTTCAATTGAGTTGAAATTACGAAAGGAATGATTCTGAAATTTGCCACGACTGGGTCCCGAACCCAGAACGTTCACCTTGCCACCGCGCCGGGGTGGTGCTCTTACCAATTGAGCTACCGTAGACATTTCCATTTCAGACCTAATTTTGAACTGTTGTTACAATTACTAACACACGTATATGTAGCCAAAGCATGTGTATTTTTGTGCCGGTAAGAGCACCGCTTCGGAAAGATTAAGGAACTGGCAAATTTTTCATTTCAGATTTAATTTCAGAATCATTCCTTTCGTAATTTCAACTCAATTTAATATTCTAAATTCACTTCAGTCACTGATAACTGATAAAATAGCTTAAGAATTAGTTCAAGTCTGTGGTAATTGCAACCGTCTGACCGCTCATTGTTTAAATATCAATGTTTGCTTTTTAAAATCAAAACAAAAGAATTGAATACAAACTTCAAAATTGGAACTAAAAATAACTATACATTGTGAATAACATTTATTCGACATGAAGTTAGCTGTAATTTTGACATTTCTATTCAATTCTCTTTCTTTTAAAATGATTAAGAACAGTGGCACTTGTTGCATGTGAAGTTAGCTGACATTCAACAATGAACTGAGGTAAATTTCGAAGAGGAGCTCAATCGGTCAAGTCGTTCCTGAGATATGGCAGAGAAAGTGGACAAAAAGGAGTTTTTCGAAGGTCGATGAAACTTCTTCGCGTATATCTCATCCAGTACACTTCGGAAACTACTGATTACTGTGAAAGGTTCGGTGTTGAGAGTCCATAGAGTGAGCCGAAGTCGGGCTACTCGACCGTGTTTTCACACAGTCGTGAAGTATAACATATAGGTTATAACATTCTACGGCATATTTTCAGAGAGAGTAATGAGAACATCTACATATTGTGTTGATGGACGCACGGCGCCTATATTAGGTGCGGATATTTTCTACAGACTAAGCTTCCACACTTAGCATATTTTGTGACCCTATACTCAAGACTTTTATTTGCCAATGGAACGTTTGCATTTTCGCATATAATTTTTAAAAGATGTAAAACATTCTTCTGAGTAAATAATTGCTCTACGGTATGCCTCGAAAATGCACCGATTTTTTTATAAATTTTCCCAAATGTCAAGTTGTGCAGCCGCCTACATAAATTTGTAAATTGGCCGACCGAATATTTCTGACTTTTGAGTTGTCCGAAATATTTTTTTTGATTGCAATTGTCTAGAGATTTACATTTCTAGCCAAAAACTATCTCAAACATAAGTAAATTCATTGTGGCTGCTACTGGCCTCAGCCAAGTGCTAGTCAAGTGCAGGTCGTACTTTGTAAACAAAATAATTTTTATAAAAATTTCTGTGCATTTTACAGGCATACTAGAGAGTTTGGGCAAAGCCACTTATAGCCAAATTTATAACATATATATATAGCTATTTGTTTTGAGTTACAAGTTTACGTTATAAGTTAACATTATAAGTTTATAGCCCTGATCAGTTTTAAAACTGATTCAGACCAGTACTGATCAGTTCCAAAATTGATCCGCATCAGAATTGATCAGTTTCACAACTGATTTGGATTAGTAGTTTTGAAACTGATCAGTACTGATCCATTACCGTTTTAAGGCTGATCATAACTTATCCAAATCAGCTTTAAAACTGATCATTACTGATCAGGATCAATTTTAAAACTGATCATTACTGATCAGGATCAGTTTTAAAACTGATCATTACTGATCCGGATCAGTTTTAAAACTGATCATTACTGATCCGGATCAGTTTTAAAACTGATAACTACTGATCCGGATGAGTTTTAAAACTGATCATTACTGATCCGGATCAGTTTTAAAACTGATTAGTACTGATCCGGATCAGTTTTAAAACTGATCAGTACTAAGCTGAGTCAGTTACAATACTGATCTGGGCTATAAACCTATAATTTATACCGTAAGCTTGCACCTTATAACTTGAAAATTATAACCTATAGCTCGTAACGTCAAATTATAACTTATAACGTAAACTTGCAACTTTTAGCGTAAACTTCTAACTTTGAAAGTAAACACGTAACTTATAGCTATATGTATATGTCATAAATTTGGCTATAAGTCGTTTTGCCCAAACTCTCTACTGTAGAACAATTTTTTGCTTAGAATAATGTTTTGCGTAAAAGTTGTCAAAGGGCAATTCCATGCAATGAATTTTGTATATGACCTGGGAACCGTGTCAACCCCCTAAAGCGTACAAAGGTGTGAGAGTTGTGATGTATAAAACATTTTTCAGGAAAAACCTTATTTATAAGTCTCTCATACAAAAAAATATTGTCAGGCCAACTGCTTAACCGGAAAACGTGGTTTCGTCCATTTTTTTTATTTTCAACTTTTGAGTGGAATGGCCCCAAAATGCAAACGTTCCATTATAGTTGCTTGAGTAGCTGTTTGGAAATTTTCCAATTGACGGCCTGTACTACCACCATTTAGTATGATTCTGAGCCTGTAGAGGGCACAAATGCTCCAATCGAGCAGTGGAACTTCTTCTCGAGTATATACTGATCCAAAATAATCAAACTGGTCCTAACAGTCAAGTCATGAGGAATATTAAATTCATGAAAACCTTGATTTTTCGGGATTTTTTTTTTCACTTTTCGTCATTGAGCGCCCATCAAATAACTTCGGAGCTCGTCCGGCCAATAGAAAATTTTTCTCAGAGGACCATTTGGCAACGTTTTCTGGGCTAAGCTCCTAAGTTTTCGACAACTTAATTTTGCCATACTACCCCCTACTGTACAGCGACACAGGTGAAGTTGTGGATAAATCCGATGTGATGAACAGGTTAATAACGCAGAAGATGAAAAAAGGGCGTGGGTTGAGACGCCATAAACGAGTAAAAACCAAAACTCATATTATTTATCGCCCTTCTGACCTTTATCATGCTCAATACTCAAGAATGTGTAGATTAATTTTGATCTCCATCGTAAATCTCTCTTTCAATCTATTTTGTCCTTTTCACAAAACTTGTATGGGCAAGTTATGGACATTAATTACGGGAAGCTATGACCGGAAGCCCATGTAACCATAAAACCATGGCAGAAGAACGTAAATTGAAAAATATTCTGTTTCGTGATTTCGGTTTTGTCATCCAGCAACATCTGTTATACGGTCTTCTCTGTGGAACACTCTGTTTCATATTACCGTTCTTCGGTAATCTTTACGAAGGAAATACAAATACAAATTGTTGATTAAGAAAATTTGACATTTGGTAATTTTTTACTTGACCCAAACGTATCAAAAAAAAAAAACTCATTTTGACTAGGTTCCTTCAACCGTTATTGTATACTATTGTGACGTATACCTCTGAATAAATTTACGAGCGACAAATAAAATTATGCTGACAGGAAATCCTTTTATTTTGTCATATATCTCATAATATAACAATATACATATCAAAATATAGTCAATACGCATCTGAAATTGGCTTGTCGGAAATGCCGTTAGTAAATATTTTTCTCATAACAATAGACAACAAATCAAGAAATTTCCTAGCATCTCCAAATGTGATAAGAAATGACGAAAAAAAGCACATACACTCGAACTGAGACGCTCATCATCAACAACATCGACCATAAATAATTCAATAAAAACATTTTGATATTTCGTAAAGAGAAATCAAAAGAATGTAATGGTGAGTCGTCAAAAAATTTTCTTCCTTTTTTTTTCTTCCTTCGAATTTTCGTACCATTTTATCGTTTTTCTTAAAAACATATAAAAAGAATCCTTTATTAAAAAACATAAAGCAAGGAAATAATATAAAAAAATATATGTTTGATTGCATGATACGAACAATATTATTAACAATATTTGTGTAAATAAAAATGAAAGAAATTAAAAAGAAAAAAAAAAAAAAACAATATTTTTCAGTTGTTTACACGGTAATATTATATGATATTTAAGCTAAAAGTAAATATATATTTTCCAACACAATATACATTACAATATACAACGCAGAAATTGTTCAACATAATTAAAATCGAACACAACCCAATAAAAGGAAAACTTATTAAGGACCAAATCATGAAGCACATTAAATTGAAATAGGATACAAAAAACAAAGAAGTTGCGGATATTTATAATGAAATCATTTACGAAGTGCTACTGTTTCATAAAGCGAAAACTTCTTAAATATTGTTAGTGAGGCACGTTATCATTGGTGTGTATATACCTCTAGTCTACTGTGTAAATACCTCTAGTCGATGCATTATGCAAGGTACATGTCGTTGGCAACCCCACCATTTTGAATTGCATCGAACAAAGGATATTTCAATTGGGCTAGTTTGTGGCTATCGAATGTTCATATCCATCAGCTTTATGGTATCATAGGGCTGGACTCAATACTACTTTTTGATACGAGTTACGTATCAAAGTAGTTAACGCACTAGATATAATTTTGCCGATACGACCGAGTTCGGCCTCACATCGTGTGCGTTAAACTATTAGCTTCCGTAAGATGTAAGTACCAAACAACGTTGACGACATGAATTAACGCCAGGAAAACTATCGCCAGAAGTAGAATTTTTGGGAATTATCGCTCGGATAATTGATTTATAATTCGTATAAGGAAAATATTCAATTTGTATGAAGGAAGTTGATTTGTACAAGGGAAATGCCTAAAGGAAAATAACCAATTTGTATAAAGAAAATATCCGAATTGTATAAGGATGTCCTTCCGGGCGATAATTCCCAAAAATTCCGCTCCAGGCGTTAATGCTCGTCACACCACAACGTTTTTTTGCAATTCACCAACAAAGGAGAACTTTTTTGTAAACAAAAATGCTATTTTGTCCCCTTTTTTCATTTTTTTAAAAAAATTTTTCAAAAAAACTTTTTTTTTTCAAAAAAATTTTTTTTTCAAAATTTTTTTTTCAAAAATTTTTTTTTTCAAAAAGTGTTTTTTTTCAAATTGGTTTTTCGAAATTTTTTTTCCAAAGTTTTTTTTTTCAAATTTTTTTTCTCAGAATTTTTTTTTAAATTCATTTTAAATAATGAACTAAAATTTACGTCTACTTTCATTCAGTGCGTAATAAATGTTACACACCGCACGAAGCAGTCGAGGTTTACCGAGACTCTTCGTGAGAGGTTTACCGAGACTCTTCGTGACTTCTGTGTATTCTTTTTTATCACATAAGTGAAAACGGCTCTAGGTCAAAAAACCCACGGACAAAAAAACCCCGGACGAAATAACCCGGACAAAATAACCCCGGACGAAATAACCCCCCAGGGATTATTTTGTCCAGTTTCAAGAAGTAATGAAAAGTTTAAAAATAATGTTGTTTTTATGATGTAGGGGGCTCTGGCCCCTAAACCCCCGCGCCTGCGGCGAGCTACAATATGCCCTCAGCGTTTAACTGCTGAAAACTTGAGTGCAAGGGACTGCAGAATGCTTTCATTGCGACGAGTGAGAATGAATCGCAGAATTGTTCAAAAATTTTTGTCACTGATTGTCGTGCGATGTTATTTGATAAACGTCATTGCTATCGTTTCGTATAAAACGGAATGTAGGGTTGCATAAGAATTTTTTCTATTTTTTTTTGTTAACGTGTTTAGGTGATATCGATCGATAGATATGAGATGTTTTCGGATGTTGAAAGCATACTTTCGTGCATAATTGGCTTTTATAGGTACCTCCAAAAAACTATCGTATAACACAATGACTAAATTGCTTGATTAAAGTCTCGGTACGTGGATAGACTTCGGGCTGTGGTACAACGTCTATTCGCACAAATCGGTACTTGAATGACCTCGGGCTGAGGCCCTACGATCATTCACTACACCTCGGTGCGCGAATAGATGTTGCACCACAGCCTTCGGGTCATTCACTCCACCTCGACTATAATCGCGCGATTATAGTCCTTGTGTTATAATATACTATTATACACCAGAATAACGCACGAGAAAGGGGGGTTTTTTTGTTGGTGAATTGCAAAAAATGATTTAAAGTTACAAACATGTTTTTTGAGCTTTTCGTATGAAATCTAAACTTTCTTTGTCAAATATCACTAATTAAACTTGGGTCTTAATGGTCAGCCTAAGACGAGACCGAAACGATGAGACTCCTTTAATAAGAAAAAGAACTCTACTCGCTGAAATACGGGTGGTTTTAGCTTAACGGTTTGAGAGTACCACAAAACTCAATGCCGGCTCCAATCAGCAGCCGAAAATGCGCCCAAAATTTTTAGCATTACATCGAGCAAAGAAACTTTTGATTTCACTCGAAAATTTCAAGACGACATGTTGGGAGTTCTATGGCAGCCCAATATTTATAGCCATGACCATTCGATAGCCCATAAGTAGCCCAAATGAAATAGTTTCAAATTCGATGCATTCCAAAAAATGGAGGTGTCGGCGACGGACGTAAGCCTTATTTAGCGTCCTGAACAAATCAGACAAATTACTGAAAAATTAAATTTCAATCAATTTTCTTTTTGAATTTATTTTTCTCTTTTTATAAAAACTTGCAGAGGAACATAATAGAGTCTCTAAGAACCATTATCGACAATTCAGATAAATGATTTTTTATTTTCAAAGTGAAATAAATGACTCAATGTTATTGGTGGACGCGTATTTCTTAAAAAATTGTTTCTTTCTCTTTAGAAAGTAGAGAATGGCATTGTTGTTTATTGATTATGCAAAATAGATTTTCGAGTGCAACACACTTTTCATTTCAGTTGCTACGAAAGCGCTCTTTACATAGCGATAAGGGAATCGATGCGATCAAAATGGGAATAGTAGTTATCCTAACTTATAACGATTTCCGTTTCGAAACTCAACTGAGTTGTGAAAAAAGTATCAAATTTTCACGAAAAGGGAATTTTACTGAATTATGAATCATTCAATGTTCGCTTGAATCCAGGGACTATTTTTGAGAAAATATTTTTTACAATTTTCTCAATTTTTTCGAATCTTTTCCAAAAAAAGTGTTTATGGAAAATTTCGTAAAAATTTGTCATCTCAAAAATAGTCCTCGTAATTTTTCTCAAATAATTTTTTATAAAAAATTGAAACGAAATTGGAAAAATTTGGCAAAATGTTTTCTCAAAAATAGTCCCTGCTTGAAACATATTTGACGAAAGATTAACAAAATCGTTGAAAAAGCACCTAATTCGTGGCCATTGAACAAGAAGAGCCTAAAAATCTTAATTCTGATTGAAAATTACCATTTCCCGCAACTCCTAAGGCCCACATACGAAACGCTGCTTAAAGTCTCTTAAATGATGGAGGTGTGTTCGAATTATTACAATATGAAAGGGAAATGCTATTATCGTTTTCGTAAATCTAGTACGTTTGGTTGAAATGACTTTTATTGCCTACCCCATTGGGCATTGATTTCTACATTTCGTACGCAGTGGACCCTGCTACATAATTCATTACTTCGGAAGCAATTATGAGAACTCTCAAACTCACTTGTGTTACTTTGAGCAACACGCTTAGAAAGCTGGTATTTTGACTCATCAAGTTACATACCTCGCCTTCGGCTCGGATACGCAAGCTCTACCCTCGTCAAAATAACGTTTTCAAAGCTTGTTGCTTAAAAAACACTCGACAAAATTGTGTCCTCATGTAATGAATTATTTTCGCAGGGTCCAAAGTAATGTACTATTACTAATGAAGATTATAAAAATCATCAGGCCAGGAAAAGGCTTTAGGGCAGTGAACGCTTCAGGCACAAACGAATTCGAATTTGCATTTTGACAGAAAAGACTTCTCGTCTTCAGAGGCTCAAAGCATTTCGCACAAGCGCGCTTTTGCCAGGAGCCGCTCCTCGTGACACAGCGTCGTTTTTTTACCTTTATAGAAAAATATATTTTCTCCAACCTCGTTACAAAAATAACTATTTCAAAACTCATAATATTTGCAGGTGAGTGAGCTTTGGGAAAACTGCTGTTTGTCGCTTGATTTTGTTTTATCGAGTTGAACAGCAACCTATTTTAGTTTTGATGTCATGGTCTTTATTTAAATTTTAAAATTCATTCATTTTAACATACAGCAACATGCTTCAACGCCAAGAGGTTGATATTAAAATTTATAGAAACATGCTGCTGGAAAAATAAACAAATGAATTTTCAGATCGAATGGGAAAAATAAGCTCATCATTAAAGCAAACCACAATGCAAATGTGACCACAACTGTTCAAGATTTCCTTAGTTCTCATTTGCAAGCGATTCTCTTTTGTTTATGATGTGGAAGAATAGTAGTGTGAGTTCAGACTATGCATTTGATTTACTGAGGAAGACATTCCATTTGATCGAACCATTGTATACGTTGGTTTCACCGTCAATTGTTATGTGGGTTAATTCATACAATGAGTGATTGAATGCAGAAACTGTATCTATCGGAAATTGAGTGAGTACATTGCCACTGCAGCGTCTGCATGTCTTACATATTTCGGCATGTGGTAACGTGGCAAATTCTAAAAAAAAACACTGGAAAGCTCTAAAGTGATTGGAAATGCAGAGCGTTTTCATAAGTATGTATTTATTCAAGGTTGTTTGATTTTATGTGAACGAATTTTTATTATTTGAAGTGAGTGCATATGCAAATAGTTTCAGAGTTTGAAGTCTTCAAATATACATCCCACCGAGTACTTTTTGAAATAATTTCCTAATATTTCCACTAGAAATTATTGAATTTCAATGTACCGTAAAACGCTAAAGAGGTCGTTCATAAAAGTCGACAAAACTTAGGGACGGACCCAGTTTTACGAAAAATGGGGCTGATTGTGACATGGTAGGGACCGATATTTGACGGAATCATAATACGAGTATTTTTGAATGTTTTGAAACACATAATTGACATGGTAGGGACCGATATTTGGCGGAATCATAATACGAGTATTTTTGAATGTTTTGAAACACATAATTGAAATTGAGAAGTCAATGAAGAGTAATTTTATGGTGACCATTCGTAAAGGATGTAAGTACAACCGTCAACTTTTGACAGATGTCAGATTTGAATTTTGGTCCAAAATTTTAAAAGCGATTCCTCTCACTGACATAAATACAAAGAATTTTAAGGACTCAAATAGTTATTGAAAAACTTGGTGCCGAAATTCAAATCTGACAGCTGTCAAAAGTTGTACATCCTTTACGAATGAAAATGACGAATAGTCTCTTTGTTATACTGTGGCGTGCGGAACCTGCTAACAGGATTCCTCACGGGGTATTTCGACATGTGTGCGAGGGCTATGGAATGATTAATAGATAATGTGTTTATACGTTTCACCAATGAAAAGCAAGAGTCGTCCAAATTGTTCAAAAAAGAGTTTCATTGAAAAAAAATTTGATCTAAAGCGGCCGCCGCTTTCTGGATCTGTCGAAAGGCTTTTAGAAGGGACTGGGGAATACCGCCTAGAGCCATATTGTGGATCTATGAGACAGTGGTCAGACCCTTGTTGAGCCATGGCTGCGTAGTTTGGTGGCCAAGGCTCAACGTAGAGTGTGCGAGGAAGGAGTTGAATGAAATTCAGAGTCTTGTGTGCATTTGTGTCACGGGAGCTATGAAGACTACGGCCACAGCAGCCATGGAAGCGCTCATTGCGCCCATCCAGACGATCGTTAAAGCAAGAGCCTTTGCCTCGGCGGACAAGCTGAAGCAAAATGGTCTCTGTATGAGGAATTTTGAATCTGGCCATGGAAGGATCCTGAGTGTGATCAACGACAGGATCTTTGATGTGCCCAGAGATCGCATGATCCCACAGGTCGACTTCGTTAGGCGATACCAGATCGTTATACCGGACAGAGCGGATTGACTAGGAAACTGGCCGACCTGCCTACCGGCTGATGAACTGGTGAGCTTTACGGATGGGTCGAAAACTGAGGAAGGAGTTGGTTCCGGGATCTATGCGCAGGAACCGGCGAACTGCGACAGTCTCCATTTGTGAAAGTTAGCGAGCGTCTTCCAAGGGAGTGATGAATTTAGTTCCAGAAGAAATGACGGGTGGCAGAGCGACCATCTGCTCAGACAGTGAGTCGATGATAATGGCGCTCGCGTCGCCTGTGACAACATCAAAACTGGTTAAAGAGCTGAAAGGGACCCTGCGATCGAGGGCCCAGAGCCCCACCTCCCGATCCCATACTCTCTGTGTGAAAGGGCGGTGGAACACTGGGTGCGGGCTGAGTCCGTAAAGAGTTGGTGCGCCTACGGCGGAGGCAAGCACACAAAGTTTTTCTTCCCGGCGTCTGTGCCTGACGAGAAGTTGGCCAAGGAGAGCTTCTCAGAATGGACCGTAGTGGCATTAGGATAGTAGTGGGAGCCATTACGGGTCACTGTGGATTGAACAAGCACCTGTCCAAAATGACCATTTTGGCTGATCCAAGATGTGACTGCGGCTTGGAGGAGCAAACGGGCGTCCGCGTAATATGCGAATGCCCTAAGTTCCACCTGTTAAGGAGCATGATATTAGGTGGTTATGTGATTTGACCCTCCGATATCTTAGAGAACCGGAAGGTTTTAAATGATTTACATGATGAACGGGAAGAATACAACGGATCAATAGATCTGTGTTTAAGGAGCCACCCTGATAAATCTAAAAAGACACTTCGGTCATCAAACGTGACCCATTTATTCAATAATTTCATTTTGCACGCGATTGTCCTATAACTTTCAATTTTAACTTCATCGAAAGCTTTCGAGGAACGCCTGAAGTGAATCCAGTATTTGGAAATTCTTTTCGCAAATATCAAAATGAATGAAAATGCTTAAAAAAAATTAAAATTTATTCAGAACGTTACTGCAACAGCTGTGATAATTTTTCAAACGATTTTGTTCCCAAATAATCATTTCATACGACATATATTTATTTATTTTCGATATATTGAAAACCGATAAAAATTTCACCTGAACCCTTTGGGGTTATTCCACAGCGTGTGCTCCGAGAGCACATCTGTGGGATAACCCACATATACTCCCTAGTTTCACTTCATCAAACATCACAAGAGGTGATGAATGAGTAGTGGAACAGCGATGGGCCGCCGCTCGTTGTGCAGTGAACTTATACACTGACAACAATCACCAGCGCTGAAAAAGTGATCGGACTAGCTACTGGTGTGCCAGGTTTGCTATTGTAATTACCTGTATATGACTGTCGCGTATACTTACGATTTGTCGTGTTTGTGCGGTTTGTGGTGATAATTGACTCATGTACGCTTTCATGCCATTTGAAGAAAGACTCCGTTCACTTTGATAGTATGGTTGCATAATTGTTGCCACAGTGGATGGTGTTATTGTCGGTTGGAGTAGTGACGTACAATGAATATACAGCAGGCATCCGAATGTCCGGAACTCAAGCGAAGAAAGCACTTTAACACGATATAGTTTTCCATGCTTTGTCACTCCCGGACACAATCGAAAATGTCCTCGGCCAACAACTGAACCAGTAAAAATATTCCGATATTGAAAGGGCCTCGAAAAGTAGAACCAAAAGCAGCGAAACTAGTAAAAAACGTTCAACACACAAGTCCTTGAAGGTAGTTAAGGCAGATTTAATTAATAATTCTATCTCATGATACCTAATTTTAATCTTCATAGCCTTGCCCCTCATGAAAAAAGCACAAGTCGACGCCTCTGGTTAAACTACCTCCATACGTAGCTTGTGTCAAAAACTACTATTTTGATACTAGTGTCTTATGAAGGTATTTTATCGCAAGAAATCCTTTTTCGCACTGTTTCATACAGACTGAGTTAAGAGAAAAATAAAATTGTTCCTGAAAATTTTCGATTTTCGATATTTTGAAATGAAACATCATGACGGTATCATCATTTCGTGTGCCACAACGAACAACGTTAACTTAATGCCACATTTAAATGACATAAAATTGTTTATGTCAGCTTCAGATTTTTCTTTGCTGCGAACTTCCTTTTATTTCCTCTGGAAACTTCTTCTTCAATATGGACTCGATATGCATAAAGTCCCCCCATAATGCAAATACGGTTTGTTATAAAATACAAATGCATTATTCAAAAAAATATTTATTATATCCCATCGCATGTCATTTACATTCGGTTATCAACAGTGAATAAGGTATAAAGTGTGTAATAGCCTTCATCTAAATAACATTTTCGCATTGTAAATCCAACTGAATTCAATCATACACGAGACACTAATCGATAACGTAAGAATGTATACCGTAGAAAAATCTTTAAAACATTCAAAAACGATCGAACAGGGAGCTGTGAAATAGATCCCTTGAAAATAAAAAAAAAGTAAATATTCCAATTCAGAGAAAAACAATGTCTCGGTAATAAAATTCGTAATCATTGTTAAAGACCTTTATGTAGAGAGATTGGGGAACTGTTTGCATGTATGCCATTCCATGTACAGATTTCGTTTATTACGGAGACAATCTGCTGGGATATGTTTAGGTCAGAAGCGCGTAATTTGTGAAATAATCACTTTAAATAATCGTATTGGTAAAACATAAGCTTCGCGGACCCGTACGAATCCCGTTGTATTAAGTTACTGATTATGCATATTCATCTACATTGGAAATTGCCGAAAAACCCGTACGAAGAAGCATTGTAGAAAATTCGTTTTGGGCCTGCCTCGGGCCCATATTTGCGAATCCTCTGACCCATATTTCCATGCAAAAAAAGGTCCACTCAATTTTCTCTACAACATAATAAAAAAATTTTTTGGGCTAGGGCCGACTTAAGGCCTTAAGGAGAGGCCTCGGACCTATATTTCCATGGACAAAAATGGTCCACTCGATTTTCTTTACAACATAGCAAAAAAATTGTTTTGGGCTAGGGCCTACCTTTAGGACGCTGACCTTTCGGTCCGGCAGAGGACCCTAATTACAGGCTTCGGTCTCAAATTTGTATACTCGGTTTTTATAGTAAAAAGGCATTTGGCCCTATCCATTGGGCCTGCCTTAGTCCAATGGCCCGACCACAAAAAATTTCCTTGCATTAATTGTTGGGTTTTCATAGACCTATCGAATAAAAAAAGATTTATGAAAATCTGAAGAGATTTACTCGAGTTATGTACAAAAAATTCGTAGAGCCCTTGTAGAGACTCAGTTTTAGAGCCCTAACTAAGCACAAGGGCCCAAACTAAAAAAATTTTCTCCCATAAATTGTTGGGCTTTCATAGACATGTCGATCAAAAAACATTTATTGAAATCGGATAAGATTTACTCGAGTTATGTACGAAAGACCAAAAACGACTTAAGCGGCCCTCGGCCCAAAAGTGCCCATCTCAGAACTCGACCTCAGTTTTTCGATTACGTTTCAGGAAAAAAAAAGATTTTGAAAATCGGTCAAGCCTTACTCGAGATAACTTGGTGACAGACGGACGGACGGAAAACGTTTTTTTTTTGCATATTTCTTCTATTCATACCCCAACTCCCGGGTCGAAATTCGACGCGTTACAAACGTCGTGGTAAAGGCATAAGACCAGTTCTTCGTACGGGTCTAAAAACAACGACCGATGCGACGTAACGCTGTTCAGTGAAGAGTTCAGAACGAGGGGTGGCGCACTTCATTTATTCCATTTATTCCCTAAATTTTTTTTTGTTTTTGCGAAATATGTGAACCAAACACATCACAAGTTAGACAAATAAGTTCAAAAAAAGGTTTGCACAAATTATAAATCATTTAAACCATCTTGAGAATAAATTTTATTTTTTTTGGAATAAATGGAATAAATTTATTTTATTTATTTATTTATTCCATTTATTCCATTTTTCAACAAAAATTCTTTTTCGCGCAGACGGACAAAAAACGCCACATTTTCTCACCGATTTTCTAAACGAAAAGGAGCTATTTAGACTTACATTTGAAGAAGCATTTTAGGTGGGACGAAAAGTATTTTATGTCCTAGGAGCTGGGAATGAAAATACTTTTCGTCCCACTTCTCACTGCTGACGTGGGACAAAAAGTATTTTATATCCTAGGAGCTGGGAATGAAAATACTTCTCGTCCCACTTCTCACTGCTGACCACTCTATTTACTATCCATTTTTGTTTACATTTACGTGAACAAAAAATCAAATGATTAATGAGAAAAATTTAATTGTACACTTGCTATGATCATTATATGAAATTTCATGCAAAATTTATCGAGTTTTTTTGTTCGGAATCTGGCGTTTTGCTCGTCTGCGCGAAAAATAGTATACATCACTCGGAGCTAAGACGGTGCTGATTTAGACCACGGTGTTAAAAAGGTCTTTCCTCGGGCTCCGCTCCTTGTGATGTAATGTACTATTAAGTTTTCAAAAGTGGGTTTTTTCACTTTTTGACACATTAGTATGGTTTTTTGTGTGCGTTGCCATCAAAATCAAGTCTATTTGAGGTTTTGACGAATTTGAAAAAATTATCATTTATTCCATTTATTCCATAAACCGCAGAAGTGCGTCACCCCTCGGTTCAGAAAAGAAAGTTTGCCGGAAATGTATATGTGAAGGTCTCAGATAACAAAAATCACATTTTTCGATGTGATGTTGTACATTAAATGTGTATCGAAAAGCACATAGACCGTTACATTGTTTATTGTACATTTAACGTACATTTAATGGGGTGAATGGCAAAAAGTGTACACTAAATGTACACCTAATCTAGTGTAACGATTCACAACTTTCTACGTCGATTCTACGTTTTTGTTGATGTACATAAAATGCGCATTTTTTGTGCAACAAGAACTTTTTAATTTTTCACTAGATGTTCACAATGTAAGGTGTACATTAAGTGTACACTTTTTGCCATTCACTCCTTTAAGTGTACATTTTTTGTACATTAAATGTACAATATTCATAAAAGAAAAGATGTAACGGTCTATGTGCTTTTTGATACACATTTAATGTGCTGCAACACACTTTTCGATGGCATCAAACGTACATTTCGTGGGGTAAATTGTTATCTGGGGGTGTTGTTCGGTATGACGTTTTAACATTTCTCTAGCATTAAGAGCCAACCGCCAAAAAGTGGATTCAAATAAACCGATTTTGGGGAATAAATCGGGGATGCTTGACAATTTTCTTCTTGGAATTTTATGTTGGTAAGTGTTAATCGTCTTCGATGGTTCAAAGGATACATATAACGGGATTCGGGCTACCGAAGAATTGAGTAACTTGGTTGCGCTTCTTTGGCTTAGGGGTTAGATTAAGGAGAAACTTTATGGATTCGATATAATTATTGATTTAAAGGTTAAGTAACTTTCACTAGTCGGGCGGGTTGTAGGATGACGTGGAGGAGATTCGTTCATCATTCAGGGGCTTCATACTAAGAGTTCTTAAAAGCGTGATGATGATGTTAATGATTTCTACACTATTGAAGTAACGAACACTTTGTTATAAGAATTGTTCCAAAAATATAAAGTGAGGAGAAAACGTGTGCAATATGGGGTTTGTATATTTCTCGTGTGTTACTGAGTAGTTCACCATCAGTTCGGTCTGCAATTCAAACACGTAATGTATTTCTTATACTCGTTATTCATAAAAACTTTATTTGAATAATTTCAAGCTAAACCAAATAAACTTTGTGAGAATTTTTGTTTAATTAAAAAAACGTTATGAATATAATAAATATTCAAAAGCATAGTTTTTCCAAGTGTTTGTTATTATTTCAATTTACTTTAGTTTTGATAAGTTAAGTCACCAGAATAAAAATTTGAAGTTAATTACTTCAACCTTTTCTACTGGGAGCTGCGGGAAAACAGACTTTTTTGTAATTCTTTAGAAAAATTGTAAAATGTTTATTTCAAATATACTGTAGTGAAAACACACAAAAACAGCCCGTTTTGCTCATATCGTGTATCCTACCTCCATATAATTATTCCCAACTTTGAAAATCTTTAGTTTATCGGTCTCGTTAAGACCTCCCATTTCGTGTATCCTTCAATGAGTTTGAGAAGATATTTCCTGATATATACGTAAAAAACTGAAGATAAAGCTCGAAACAATGCGTCTCTTTAATACCTTACATTTGACGTATCGAACATCATTTTCGAGAAGATACGTTAAAAACCGAGAAAAACAGGCAAAACACGTGTTTTTGCTCATTTTTCCGAGAATTTTCCACAAAGAGCAGCATGACAAATTTACATGAAATTGGTAGACGTCAGCGTACTGTTGGCGATTTTACCACGTTTATGCAATATATATGATATATACACGTAGAAGAAAATATATGCAGCTACAATCTATGTGTCGAGTGAGACTTTGGTCCGACCAAAACCTCCACATATCACATATGCGATTTGTGGAGGTTTTGGTCTCACCAAAGTCTTACTCGACACATAGAGTTAAGCTCCCCTAAATAATGATGAACAAGGCGATGAACTAGAACAGATGAACGAATGAACTATAAAAAATGAACGAGAGACAGAGTTCATTTCCCTTATATTTCACATTATTGCAACGCCGATCTTTTTTCGAAATTATGCGACATGCGATTTTTCTGTCTCTTTAATTTAAAATAAAAAAATAAAGTTAACTAAAGTTTTTGAAATTCGATTCGAATTTCTCATTCGAATGGAAGATTTCCTTAAAAAAATATTAAAAACATAACCAAAGACCCGTACGTATCAGAATAGATTTTTGTAATTTTTCTTTTGACGATTGAGCGCTTTTAGCTATAATTACTTCTGTGATTTAAATGTTTATTCTTACATTTGTTTATTTTAATTTAATTTGTGACAATAAAAATTTAATTTTCGATTGATTTATATTTTGCTAAATGTTCGTGTTCCACGTGTCTCAATTATGGAACGATAAAATAAATGAATTAAAAAAAAAAAAAAACCTAAAACAGATGTGGCAAACAGAATACATGTGGCAAAGAGACTCGAACGTATCTAAATATACAAATAAGCAAACAATCCAACGTTTTCTGTTCCTTTATAACTGTAAGAATTTCAAAGATCCATAGAAATTACCCAAGGTAATGTCAAAGGCCCTACCGAAGTATGTCTCAGACCATTCAAATATAGAAAAGCTTACATCCAAGGACTAACTCATTTTTCCGTAAAACCCTGGGACACGTGTTCTCTAAAATTTTATTCTCTACAACTTTGTCTTTGGAAGCAACTTTCTACCTCTCATAGTTCTGGAGATTCGGGTCATCCTGTCCAATTATGGAAGAGGCCATATACCGGTATTGAGCCATATTTCACCAAAACCCTGAAACACGTGTTCGCCTAAATTAAATTCTCTACAACTTCGCCATTGAAACCAACTTTCTAACTCTCATAGTTCTGGAGATCTGGGTCATCCTGAAAAATTATTGAAGTGGCCATATACCAGCAATGGGCCATATTTTCCGAAAACCCTGAAACACGTTTTCGCTTAAATTTAATTCTCTACAACTTTGCCTTGGACAGTAAATCTACATATTGCATAGTTAAGGAAATATAGACGAAAAACTGTTTTCGTATATGGCCAGGAATCTCAATTTCGTCCATTCCATTAGTCCCAGTGCCCAGACCCCTGTACCGATTCCCACAAAATGTTTTTCACAGTTTTGTGACATCAATGCTTTCATTTGAAACCAAAATGAGGAATTTCCGTGCTATACTTGCTGAGATATTTGCGAAAAAGCTTCACCGACCTTCGAAAAACCATGTTTTTGGTCACTTCCTCGACCATATCTCCGGAACCACGTCATCGATTTTGCTCATCTTCGAACTTGAATCATGGGAGGCATGTACCTTTCAGGGAAAAAAAAGTTTAGGCTGATCGGTTCAGCCGTTTAGAAAAAAAAGTGGAGACGGACAGACGGACAGACGGACATTTTTTTTATTGCTGATTCGTCATATTTAGACGATAATAGATGCATCCCCCCCACTACCACCTCGGTCTACCCCATGTTACAATAAAATTGTTTGTAGTAAACGTATAGGACCTTTGTACTTCGTACGGGTCCAAAAACAGTTGAATTTGTAATTCGAATTGAATGAGGATTTGTATATTTTTTAGATTTAGTGCCATCCAACTCACCTCGCCCAAAAAGTTTGCTGTTGCGTTCATTATTTATTTTCTTTTTACAACCTATATACGAAATGTCATTTTCAAAACAATTTCACAGGCACATTACGGTCAATTTTCATGCCACCGTCAGACAAAGTTTTAAAACACCTTTTCTAAGCTTATTTTAGGCATTGAAAACTATGAACAAAAAGAAACCCAAATTTGTTTTGCCAATACGAAATAGTACATTGCAAAAACAACTAAAATTTGACACAACGGACGTAAAATTAAACTAGAAACGAACCGGCTAAAAGCCTATTAAGGTTTTTTTTCTAAAGCGCTGGAACTAAAATTTGTGCTATCAATGCATGCGCATAAAAATACTGACCAATAAATCAATTTCAATTTAATATAAAAGAGATGTTTTAAATCGTTGCTATCAGTTTTCAAGAATAAATGTTATTTTTGTGAGAAAAAGTATTGCTTTTATTGTCCTATGAGACAAACGGTACTCATAGTCATATTAACGAATCGACAATATGTGCACACTTACCAGTTTTCGTATTCGTTATCACATGTTTCTGGCAGTTATAAATTATAAGATGCAGTGATATTGATTTGATAATGTGCAATTTTTGCTAAACAAAAATTTGGCCAGCTAAGTATCAACTATCAACTATCAACTATCAAATATTCGGACTATGTAAAGGTAATACGAACAAAATATTTCATCAGTCGATTGTAGTCTGTCGGCAAGTACGCATCTCTTTTAAAATAACAAGTTGAAATCAGGCGAACGCCTGCATGGTTTTTTCGTCGCAAGTAAAGGTTTTCTTTAATTGTTGAATATTGGCAAAACCATTATAGTTGACTATCACCATAATAGTCAAGTATTATTTGATAGTTAGACAAGTTAGTCTAACTATCAACAACTACCAACTTGGTAGTTGTTAACTATCAACTTGATAATTGTCTAACTATCAACTTTATAGTTGTTAACTATGGTGATAGTTGACAATTACAATCATTCTTAGCTATAAAAAGAAATCACAAGTTAATATTTGTGACTCATTCTTAATGTCCAAAAAAATTCACTCACCCTCAACCGAAAATATTGCTACGTCTAAATTTGCACATCCTACCAACCAACCTACCAACCATCTAGCCGAGCACAATAGGCTTTTCGTTGTAAGTATACGAAAAAGCCTAAAAATTTGGCCAGCTAAGTATCAACTATCAACTTTCAACTATTAAATATTCGAACTTTGTAAATATTTCATCAGTCGATTGTAGTCTGTCGGCAAGTACGCATCTCTTAAAATGAAAATTTGGTCGGTTAACTGTCAACTATCAAGTGTCTTGCTATAAAAGGATGATACGAAAAAATTATTTCATCAGTCGATGGTCGCCTCTCTGTCAGTAAGCATCTCAGTTAAAACAAAAATTTGGCCAGCTAAGCATTAACTAGCAACTATCAAGTTTCAACTTTCTACTATCAAATATTCGGACTATATAAAAGTAATACGAACAAAATATCTCATCGGTCGATTGTAGTCTGTCGTCAAGTAAGTATCTCTGTTAAAACAAATTGAAATCAGACGAAGTATCAACTTGATAGTTGTTAATTATCAATTTTATAACTGTCTAACTATCAACATAATAGTTGTCTAACTATCAACTTAATAGCTGTCTAACTATCAACTTGATAGTTGTTTAACTATCAACTTGATAGTTGTCTAACTATCAACTTAGACAACTATCAACTTGATAGTTAGATAACTAAACTTAAAGAAAGAGGAGCGTTAATAAGTGTCATAGTCAAAGCAACAATCAAAAATTATAAAATCCACAATTTGACTATAAATGAAAATTGCGTTTTCTACAATTTTGAAAAGTCAATCAATTGTCAAGAGTCTGTCGGCAAGTAAGTATCTCTATCAACTATTAAGTATTATGACTAAAAAAGCGATGCGAACAAATTTTTCCAGCTAACTATCAAATATTTAAGTCACTTGGATGTTCATATGTTAACTATTAGCCATCAATGATCTTTGAAAGACATAATGAAGTTATTCTTATCACTGAGGTTGATCGGTTAGTGTTGGCATAACTGGAAAACAATTGGAGGCTGAGTAATTATTGCAATGAAGCTGTGTAATGTGAATACAAGTTATTTAATAAATTGATCAATCACCTTCCATATACAGTAATGAAAAACAAAGTATAAAAGCAAGAAAGCGAGGCGAAGGATCTATGATTTTGGAATATTAGCTCTCACAACAGAAAATATATTCAATTTTGAAATACAAAGAATAGATTTTTTCTGCCACTTGATATTCATATGTCCTATGTCCTATACTCGATTTAAAGCACATTCGTACGTGTGATTGATGTAATTGACTTTATAACAGTGTTAGAGATTTAATTCACATTTTTGTTGCAATAATCTCTCGCTCTGAGTTTTCTATTTTTGATGACACAGACAGACGGACAAAGTGTCCATGTCCATAATAGGTCTTTTGTCTATAGAAAAAAGACTTAAAAACTATGTCTGTAATATTGACAAAAACAACAACTTTTCGCAACTTGTTGCATAAATTTCCATGAAAATGCACAACTTCCGATTCCAAATCTGTTTGCGTCGTGAAGTTTGTTGCTCATAGGCTTTTATTTTGTTTTCTCATTAATTTTCTACATTATTCAAAACAAGATGTGAGATTCTTGAATAGATTGTAAAGTTTTGGGTAGGACCGTGCGAAATGTAATTGAATAAAGGTTTACAGATAATTTAATTCACTTTGTTTCATCCAACAATCTACATTGTGTGTAAACTTAAAGTCTGGTTGACTATGGGACAACAGTCGACGCTTTAGTCCTACAGGGAGTTGGTATATGACTGTAAGGTCAATATGCTAATTTATTCGTCGTGAAATTCGTAACCAAATTACCTACCTGGTTATGTACAAAGGTTTAATTTGCAATACAACAATGAAATGTGATGTCAAAATGTGTAGTTCCTTTTAAATCAGATTAAAATTCGCTTTGCCCAAAACAATTCAAATTTGAAATTAAAATGGTTATGCTATGCATGTATAGTAGGTTGAGCAGAAAGCACTAACAGTATGAATAGGGAAGCACGTCCCATGACCTACATTTTAAACAACTAGAGGTATTTTATACCGTTAAAAACAGAAAACGAGTCATCCGTTCATATTAAAGCACGAAATATCTAAATATGCGATGATGTTCGATTCGCTCATTCTACTCAGTCAAACCTATTTTCTAGGATCATTGAAGCTAAAATTGCCATCACGTAATGATTGCATATTTGCCATATAATATGAAGTGCATACTTCGACGTGAACAGACTTATTGATGGCAAAAAAACACATGAGCTCTTTATCATTTTTTCCTAATTACAGCAACTGTACGAAAGCACCTGATTTTCAATAATAGCTCGTTAAAATAAAAACAAAATAATAACACGAAATATTTGCATTACATAACATTATACACCATCACGAATATAAACATTAATTATAAACCACAATTTAATCACAAAAATATTATAATTAACAACCATATTGAAATTGTGAAATAAAATTGAAAGCTGTCGAAGTTGATGAATATATAAAAACGGAAATTGAAAATTTTATTTATAAAACCAAATTGATGAAAACTTAACAAATTTATATTTAAAAACGAAAAAAAAAATCAAAGAGTCCGCACATCTTTAACATGAAACTGTATTTATTGCAGTTACTCGATAGTTTTGTTGGTATAGTCGAAAAATCGATGTTTTTAAGCATTTTATTCGTATTATTATCCTAGAGAGAAAAATAACACAGTTATTGACGAAAGAAGGGAGTTACATTCAGAGTCTTCAAGGAATCTCCCAATTTATGTAGTTCTTGCTTCAGCTGAATCTACCAGTTTGTTCACGCACACACGTCTAGTGTATTTGTTACCTTGGCGTCAACTATAAGTGCGTACGTAACGATTCCGCGCGTAAAAGTTCGTTGATTTTGTTCACTATAAATAAAGTCGTGTGTATGTGGACCAACTTTGCTGAATCTAGTAAAAATTGCGACATTCCTTAATTTTGTGCAATTTATTTTACATTCGGTATTTTGTAATTTAACAATAGAGTGAGTTGCTCGGGTTTCGAAAATTTTAATCAGTTCGGATCCCGGTTCTTTATTTACATTTTATATTTTGCAAAGCTCATGTAAATTTAACAACATAGTACTCGTCTCAAAATAAATGGAAACCTACTTTTCAATATGAAATACGATTCGCTTTTATTAAGTAGCGTTAGCTACGTTATGTTTTCACCTTTCCTGTCCGTCCGTCTGTGCACCCTTCCCCTGTGAGTCATCTGTGATTCCCTGGTGTCGGGTAATGTAAGATGCCGCCCATTCGTCCACTCATATTTGTTTGGGAACATTACTTCAAAGTTTTTTCGAAACTTAGTCAAAATATCATATTTTTGATCTTCCCATGTCCGCTATTGAAACCTTGAGGCCATCAGCCATTTTGTGTCAGCCTGTCTGCTGTTGCCAAAGCTTTCCACTGTGAGTCATCGGTGATTCCTCTGTGAGTCATCGGTGATTCCCTGTTGAGTCATCGGTGATTCCCTGTTGAGTCATCGGTGATTCCCTAGTGAATCATCTGTGATTCCTTGATGAATCATCAGTGATTCCCTGGTGAATCATCTGTGATTCCTTGATGAATCATCAGTGATTCCCTGGTGAATCATCTGTTATTCCCCGATGAATCATTGGTGATTCCTCGATCACTGTCGGTTAGCGTAAGTGGCCGCCCATTCGCCCACTCATCACTGTTTGGGAACAGTACTTCAAAGTTTTTTTCGAAACTTAGTCAAAATATCATATTTTTGATCTTCCCATGTCCGATCTTGAAACCTGGATGCCATCAGCCATTTTGTGTCAGCCTGTCTGCTGTTGCCAAAGCTTTCCCCTGTGAATCGTCGGTGATATCTCTATGAGTCATTGGTGATTCCTTTGTGAGTCATCGGTGATTCCCTGTTGAATCATCGGTGATTCTATGGTGAATTATCGGTGATCCCTTTTGAATCATCGGTGATTCCCTGGTGAATCATCTGTGATTCCTTGATGAATCATCAGTGATTCCCTGGTGAATCATCGGTGATTCTATGGTGAATTATCGGTGATCCCTGTTGAATCATCGGTGATTCCCTGGTGAATCATCGATGATTCACTGGTGAATCATCGATGATTCACTGGTGAATCATCGGTGATTACCTGGTGAATCATCGGTGATTCCCTGGTGAGTCATCGATGATTCCCTGGTGAATCATTGGTGATTCCCTGTTGATTCATCGGTGATTCCCTGGTGAATCATCGGTGATTTAGATCCGAAACTAACGCTCGCTACTTTCCTATACCCATGACAATGGTTTATTCACACTGCTCGCACACCACCGCGTAGAGATAGTAATCCGAGTAAACTGTATATTTGGGCAACATGATAGAAACGTGGGGAAAGGGAACGCAAAAAGTTCCTACTTGAATAAGCTCCTAGCTGTCGTCTCACTCAGTTGCTATGTGGTTCCCTTGATACTTGATTGATTTATGTTGCTCGCCGGCTCATTCTTTGCCGCGGATAAAGCTAACTAGTTGAATTATACTAATGAACGAAGATTTTTGTGAGGATTGTAAGCGGGGTCAATTCCATGAGCAATAATCTTTCGGCTGCAGGGCAACTAAAATCGAAAGTTTTAGCAGGCCACAGAGGTTTCGCTTAAGTCGAGACCCAAACAGGAAAATCTTACGACTTACAGTATTAGGTTAGATCCGGACTGAATTCAACACCCACCTGATAGCACCTGATTGCACATGAGCGTTCAGTAGAATATTGTGTCATATGGCACGCGTGCAACTGTTCAGGTGGTATCCAGTCGATTGCTGGCTTTAAAAAAGGACGGCAATGTGATCGGGCACTACAAAGGATCCGTTTGTGATCTATCTGCATCGATCAGAAATGGTCGGCCACAACTGAAGAAATTTGCTTGGACGATTCGAACCAAACGATATCTCCCTGCAACTCGATATTTGATTAAGAGCACGTTGGAAAAATGTGAACTGTCAAATTTGCGATGTTTTTTTAAAACAAAATCCTGCGTAAACAACAAATTATTTAAAATCATAGCTCATGTACTGTGAGAGGATGACTGTTACACGAATATTAGGGGAATCAGAATTCAAAAAAATTTGCGTATTAAGGTCAAAATTTGCTCCGAAAAATCATCGCATTTCAAGTTCGTATGCGATGTTATTTCAGATCAAATTTGTACCTTCATGCTTAAACCTTTCAAATTTTTATTCAGCTATTTTTTGTGTAAGTGTCATCCACTCTCTTACGCAGGATTCTCTTCTAGGAAAACATCGCAAATGTTTTTTTAGAATAGAATCCTGCGAAAATAAAAAATTATTATTATGACTATTACGCATATAATAGATGAACCAGAACTCAAAAAGTTTAAGTGTGAAGGCACAAATTTGCTCTGAAAAAACATCGCAAATGAACTTGGAATGCAATGATTTTTTAGAGGAACTTTCGACCCTTATTCTGAAACTTTTATAATTCTGATTCATGTATTATTCGTGTAAGAGTCATCCTCTTACAGTACATGGGATATAATTTTGAATAATTTGTTACTCACGCAGGATCTATTCTAGAAAAACATCGCAAATGTGAACTGTCAAATTTGCGATGTTTTCTTAGAAAAGAATGCTTCGTAAGTAGCAAATTTTTCAAAAAAGTTTGAGTATGAAGGTCGAAAGTTGCTTTGAAAAATCATCGCATTCCAAGTTCATTTGCGATGTTATATTAAGAGTCATCCTCTCACAGTACATGAGCTATAATTTGGAATAATTTGATATTTACGCAGAATTCTCTTCTAAAAAAACATCGCAAACTTGACAGCTCATATTTTTGCGACGTGTTCTTAAGCTTAATTTGCTACACATAACGTGTATGAAAAACCGTGCGTATCTTTCCTAATGTATAAGCACCGCAAGCACCCATTTGCCGGTGGTTGAATTTTGGCGGCTGAGATGACTAATACAAAAAAAAAAAATTTGAAGAGTTGAGAAAAATTTTGAAACAACTACACCCTTTATTTTCCGTGTGAAAATACGTGTTTCTTTCACAAAGTCTCGTCACAATCGCTGTTCATTTTATTGTTTATTTTGAATAAGTTGAGCAAAATATAAACATTCAAGCCAAATGTAAACAAGAGACGACGTGAACGTAATGATGGAATTGCAGGTAAAAATGTTACTCCTCCAAACGCATAAACGGAAAATTACAAAAGTAAACAAAAAACCTCTTTGGCCTTAGATGTATTTTCACACACCAAACGTTTATTCATTTGTTTTATTTAAAATACTTTGGCTAAATTTATTTCTTCTGTTAAGCTAATGTTGGGTATACCCTCTGGTATAACGACAAGTTTTACGTTACAAAATAATGAATAGATGTTTTCATTCGGGAAATAAAACTTACAATTGCAAATTAAAAATTCGAACATAAAAGTAAATTATTGCATAAAACTCGAATGTGTAACTCTCCTATTATATATTTGAAATATTTTTTGGCTCGTTGCAAGCAGTGCGGACATATAAAAGATTAATTAATAAATACAATTACAAATATATAAATGTTAAAACAGAAACTTTTACAAAAGATAATATTAAAAAAAAATGAAAAAAAAAAGATAAAAAAATATTTTAAATGAGTTTTAAATAAACCAATAAATCTAATCGATTTTTTAATGTTAAAATAAAAACTAAATAATCAAAGTCTAACGTTTGCGTACTCTATGTTATGCTATAAATGTTTAGATAAGTCAAACAAAATGAATAAAAACAAAAAAAAAATAAATTTTAGCAAAAAATGAAAAATAACGAAATATTCATTTAATTTTATATTTTGGTCAAATGAAAGAAGAATAATATATTTTTTTCCCTCTAATTTATTCTTCTCAAGCAGAAAATTTTTTGTTTTTCTCAGCTTTATTCTTTGTTTTTAGCGGAACGGGGGTAAATCATCCAAGACCGTCATTTTAATGGTGGCCTGTCTCGATTTCACCTGCTCTCCCATTTCCTCCCATATCCAATATTTCATATGGGTAAAAATCGTCAGACATTGATTATAGTAGTTGAAAGGTTACTGAGGAAAGTCCTCGGACGTTTAAAGCACCTGTGTCAATATCCTTCGATGAAAAACGTCATGTAACGTCACCCTGTCATCCCTGTCATTTAATGTACTATTTTCAACAGATTTGGCTATTCTCTTGCGCGGGGGAATAAAATCTGCAGTGTTGAAATGCTACTTTCTAGAGCGCCAAATGTAATGAGAGAAGACTATTCGCACACGTGGGTCACCTGTAAATGGAATGACAAAATTTTACTTTAGGTCACAAACTTGGATTAAATTTTTTTAAGGTTGGGGGAGGGGGGGGAGGGTCACGAGATGACAATACAACAAGAACTAGACCGCGGTAAATCTTCAGCACGTTCCCAGCACGTTCCTAGTCGCCATTGTATTTACGTAATTTGATATTTCAATTTTTTTAGTGTGGTGGGTGGCGCAGAAACCTAAAAAAAATATTGATCAACTATAAATTGTCGATGTTTTTGCGAGTAATAGAATATCGTATCAACATTTGGCTTTTTAAATGGCTTGCATATTGACCAAGTGTTTCTTTCCACTAAGCCAATGGAAGATCTGAAACAAATTGAACGCAATAAAATGGTCCAAGACAGCGGCGCCGAGTTTAGGGGGGCAGGGGGGGTTAAGTGCCCCCGTGAAATGATCAAATTAAACGGAAGATAAATTTAATCACTTTCTGAACAGAAATGTTGCATTCAAGGCTAGAGGTGTGCGCCGGACGCAAAATATCGGCGGCGGCGGAAGTGTGTTTTGAGGGATTCTTTTGAAAAAGAGCCTGCCGAAATCGGATGCATCTCCCTGGTACGCTTCTTCTAGCCGGAGAAATTTCTGTAAGAAAAGTGCATGTTTTCGGTTTTTGAACACCTCTCAATAGCCACACAAACATCGATGATTTTTTTAAAAAATATTTTTGGCTTCTAGGGATCAGTACCTATTCAGGAAAGTATAAAAAAATCCGCTGGGAGATGCATCCGATTTCGTCAGGCTCTTTTTCAAAAGAATCCCTCTTTTCGAAACGTCGGCGGCGGCGCACTCGGCTAGCCGACATTTTTGTTTTCGTCGGCGGCGGCGCAATTTTTAGCAATATTTTGGGCGGCGATCGGCGTGGCGCAAAAAAGTGAATCGTAGAAATATTTTTTTTTGTAAATTACGACGACGTATTCGAAAATATGAAGACGACGACGAAGGATTTACCGCTGCTGAGAGGTTACCTTTAAGTGTAGTCGCACCCTTTGGAAACTATTGACAAGAAGCAATATCATACCGTTAAAGGACATTCGAAAACTCGTTGGCACAGCATCCTGATAATGTTAGAGAGTCTCGGTTTCTAGTTAAAACAATTGTTTTTGCTAACCCATATATTTAGTGAATCGAAATCTAACATTTATGTTGAGTTTTGATAGCTTTAAATGATAAGTTTTAAATGGATTAGAACGAAATTAGTGATCATTTGTTAAATCGAAATCTGAGATTGAGGTTAAATGGATTAAATAAAGAAATATATAAGAAGACATTGTGACAAAATTTACTCCGTTTTTTTTTCGAAAAAAATATTGCGCCGAAATGATTTGTCGGCGGCTGGCGGTGGCGTGACGTTTTTTTCAGCGTCGACGGCGGTGCACGGCTTAGCCGACCTTTTTTTTCTTCGGCGGTGGCGCACTTTTAGGCCCTTTTTTCGGCGGCGCTCGGCGCGGCGCACAGGTCTATTCAAGGCATATTCCATCCTACAGTATTAGCAATCCATTTTACATTTGACGTTTTTTCAAGGACCGACTATTTTTTTTTAAATATTCGGAATACCTAGCTCAATTTTGTATCGATGAAGTGTTATTCCAAACTTCTAGCCCATACATTTTTGAAGTCACTTCTTGATGTATAGGTTACGTGGGTGAACCGAGGTTCAGCACCTAGGCCGTCTTTGCGCCTGTTGTGCTTAACCTATACTTGCAAACCACTACAAGTAGCATATATGTGTAGAGTTTTCAACGAGACGGGCCTCAATTTTTCATGAGAATTCCTCAGAATTGCACCCTAATGGCCAGAGCAGACTCGTTTTTCGATAGTTTCCAACAATTTAAAAAAAAAACTCGTTTCACAAATTGAGAGATTCAAATTATAGGGATATCTTAGGACTTTAGAATATTTCTTGTAAAATCTATAATTGCTGTGGGTTCCATTAAATAACAAAAATAGAAAAATTTTCGCTCGCTTCGCTCGTGTGCACACTTAGATAGATAGATTTCTGGCCGAGGCGGCCAACTGGCCTTGAAATACAGATACTATGATCTTTTGTTCCTTGCACACTTACTTCTGTCACATAAACGGCAAATATCGCATCTTCATTCGGAATCTATTACTTCAAAAATTTTCTTATACCTTTCGCTATAAAAGCAAACATTAGCTACCGTTTCATTGCTTACTTTGGCATGCTTGCCAAATACACATCATCAAATTAACAAATTTTGCTTGCCCCCCATGGATGGTATACAATTCGGCGCCGCCGCCGCTGGTCCAAGATTTTGAAACTTCTACAGACGAGACTTCTATTCTTATCATTTTTATCGAAAATTAGTAATGTTTCTCAATGGTGATATCCGCAAGTTTGAACAACGACTTGTCAACTTATAAATGAAACATAAAATTTGAAAAGGAACAGTGTGCTTGATCAGTCCTCGCAGTTTCGTACAAGGATAATTAAGGTGTAGTCGCCGGTACAAAGAAAATGATTCGTCGATATTTTGTACATACAAGGAAAATCTTTCGCCTTTTTTCTGTACAAGGAAATATTTGCGCCACTCACCACGCCAAAAAAAATTGAAATATATTACCAAAAACAGATAAATTTTTTTTTGAAGACTGGGAACTTTGGTCAAGCCTTTTAGTGGCCTAATTCTTATTGTATTCTCATCAGGTGACCGTCCCCATCTACCTAAAAATTTCAAAATTAACGAAAATAGAAAAATTGTTTTCTTGGACGACTGTCTGGGAACTTTGGTGAATGCTTTCCGCGGCCTAATTCTTGTTGTATTATGTCATCTAGTGACCTTCCTCCACCTTCTCCAACTTAAAAAAATTTGATCCATGTTTGTAACCTAAAGTAAAATTTAGCCAAGGGCATTAAGTACTGCAACGAACGATAAAGCGTTTTTTCAAAGTCAAATAAATTTTTCATTTTACGAATCACAAACGAAAAAATTTTGTTGATTCAATATTGTAATTCGAGAAATTCGCTGACAAAAATACGCAATTTGCTGAAAAAAGAATAAATTTGCTGATAAAAAAAATTATTTTGCTGCTAGAAGAATGAATTTCTTCCCACAAACTTTATGCCAAATAAAATGTACTTCAGATTTGTTGTCGTAATTATTTCTTACAAAATCATTTAATATCTCAAAATTACACACATTCTTTCAATGGATATTGAGTGCGCATTAAAGTTTTTATTTCAATTAAATGAAAATGTTCCATCGTGAAATATTGCGAGGTGCGAAACAATTCAGGTTACAATATTTATTGTGTCGATTTGGAGCATGGAATCTGATAATGAGGTGCGCATAATTCATATCCATAATCCAATGAGCAATTTAATTAATTTCATAATTTACGGTTGCGTTGAACGGTTTAAATAATTAAACATGGAATTCGGTTATTCAATGGGTCTCTGTGCAACAATAAAATTGTTTTCAATTAAATAAAAATGGTCGACATTTAAACAAACACGCGACAGTAATTCATTTGTTTGGAGAATATTTTCACCTATTAGGTTCTGATAACATATGTGAGATGCATATGTGAGTGAATTCAAAATTTGCGCAGTTTTAGGCTGTTGTGTTGATTGAAAGATAGGCAAAGTTGCGTAAATGATCAATTCTATGAGTGTAACTTTCATTGGTGAAGAAACGCGTTTGTTGGGATCAAAAGTCGATCTATTTCAACTGTCAAAATGGCATTGCAAACGTCAAATATTTAGACGAATTCTTACATTTTTCTTTCGTCTCAGATTCTTTTTTGTTTATTAATGGCTTTACCAAATTCTCTCATTCTCTTCGTAATGCTGCCAGAGCCTAAAGCCGCCAAAAACGGCGGCTGGTGGCTGAAATCCAACGATTTTCGAACGGCGAACCGCCACGCCAGTTGAAGGAAGAAATATTTTTGGCCTATTATGTTGTAAAGCGAATAAGCGAACCACCGGGTTGTGGTTTCTACCAAAACGATCGGGGTTCAAATCCCGTGTCGGAAAAATTCTACATGGAATTTTTCTATCAAGCTTCAAAAATTGGGTAGTTGTGGTGTGTTTGGTGCCCATAACGACGTACACACTGAATGAATCGTATGACGTAACCCATATTCAATGAATCTGTGTACGAAGTACATATCTAAGCCTACATTTAGGCGAGATAATAATCATGTGCCTCACAATTCCTGGAGCAATTGAATAAGACGCTACATTCGCATTACTCTGAGACGTGGTTCGGAAGTTACGTTAAGCCGGTGGTCCAGATAACACTTGTTTTTGGCTATAAAAAGCTGTTAGTGGAGTCTCTAAAATACAAAATACAAATACCGCGTGTGCTCTCATGCGGTTATATACGGTTGTACACAAGTCCAGGTGGCTCAGTCGGTAGAGTGTCGGAATGACACAACAGATGTCCCAGGTTCAAACCCACGTGTTCAAATTCAAAGTACTTGTCTGGTTTTTCCCATCACGTAGTGATTAGGCACAATCTCTATTAGTTAATCCAATCGACATTAACACGTCGCACAAAAGTAAGGAAGCCAGTCGATGTCGTAAAAAACAACTACATCTATCTCCACTTACAATAGAGATATTGGGCTGGGCTACTTAAAAAAAGGGATGCAAGATAATTTTGACATTTGTGACTTAGCCTGCTTTTGTAACACTTCGTTCAATTAGGCTTTGATTAGAGTACAAACCAAACTGACTAGGATTGGTCGAGTGAGAACCAATTTACATTGGAACAGTTAAACCAATTTACATTGGCAAATGAGCTTTCGCTTTCAAATGAGTCTGTTTACTCCATTAAGTTTGATTTCGAGCTGTTTGGCTTTTACCTTTTTACGAAATATTTCTCGAGACATCGAGCTGTCGTATAATTCCGCAAACTTGTTGAATTGCATACATATATTGTTCATAAGTTCATAGTTGCCATAGTCAGTCCTGTGACTTTGAACCACAAGATGCTGAGACTTACGATTGACGGTCTGCCGTAAAAACCTTGCCTTCTGATTGACTCTTAACTTTGACAATAGTGCCGGAGCATCCAAGCGCATACTCAATAGGTCAAAAGCAAAGAAAGCACAAGCCTTTATCCGGCGTATTGCTAAGACCTCCAAATCAATCGACTTACACCTGCTGACGTAAGGCGGAAGTCTATAGTTTTCGTCCAGGGAAGCTGTTCGTCTTAAAGCATAAACTATAAACTTCTTTTGAATGGACTCAATTTTGTCAATGTAAGTTTCATGATATGGATGCCACACTACAGAAGCGTATTCGAGATACGAGCGAACATGAGCGAAATAGACACTTTTGAGGGCATTTACGTCGTGAAATTCCTTGCAAATCCGGCTCAAAAATCCAAGCATAGAATACGATTCTGCGATAATATTCTGAACGTGACTAGAAAATGTTAATTTCTTATACACTAAAACGCCCAATTCGCGTATAACTTCAACGCGTTTAAGCGAATTATTGTCGATCTCATAATCAAATTCGATCGTTGACATCTTGTGAGTGAAAGATATTGTTCTACATTTATCGGTGTTTAGATAGAGTGCATTGTCATTACACCATATGACAAGCTTCTCTATATCACGCTGTAGAGCTACCGCATCGCGGACAGTACGGATCACCCGACATATTTTCAAGTCATCTCCATATAAGAAATAAGTAGATGACGAGGCAAAAACTTTAGTGGCGTCGTTCATAAATAATATAAATAACAATGGGCCGAGGTGGCTACCCTGAGGAACTCTCGATGATACACGGAACGTGCGCGACGTCCATCCAGACATTTTGACATAATGTCTCCTGCCCATTAGTAATGAGGTAATCCATCTTGGAAGACTAGAATGAAATCCCATAAGATACAATTTGTGAATGAGTATCGAATGCTTTACTCTATCAAAGGCTTTTGCAAAATCAGTGTAAAGAACATCTCGCTTTTGAATCCATCACTTGTAGAGCATGACTCACAGAATCAATTAGATTGGTTGAGTAATGGTTGGTTAATGAATCCGTATTGACATTTAGAAATGACATTCAAGACTATCAAGATCTCACTTACAATCCACTCAAACAACTTGCCAAACGTGGGTAAAATCGCTATTCCTCGATAGTTCTCTACGTTCCCTCTTGCACCATTCTTAAAAATCGGAGTGATATATGAAGTCTTCTGAGACCCATATCATAAGAATCGCTTGTTTTTAAGCCACACGGCTAAGAAACAGGTCAAGGAAATCAATTTATTTGAAACCGTTGTATACTGTGACTCAACATAAAATAGCTTTCGGTGAACTCCTGTCGAAATACATCAGTAACATAAAATCCTACATAAAAAAGAACTCGAAAAAAAGCGTCGATTTCGCATTTTTCTTTTGATTTTATTTGGAAGATCGGTCCATGGGATAACATAAAATGTAGGTCTAAGTGCAGAGATGATAAAAATCGGTAGGTTGTTCCAAGGGTATGACAGAAAAAGTGGTGGAAATTGGTTTAGTTGAGGCATTTATTTTTCAAAGATAGAGATTTTCTTTAAATTTAGATTATTCGTTTACTAATTCAGATTTTCTTTGGAAAAATTGCGAAAATTTAATAATTTATGAGAAATCATTCAACTTGTGTCAGGATCTTTAACAGTCTTTTGCCCCTCAGGTGAGTAAATATTGGAATATAATGCTAAGATACGAAATCGTGCGGTGCTGATGAAGCTTGCGATTGTTTTTGTTAGCGTGTCATAGCAGTTTACTACGAACCCAAAATGTTTATAGGCGAATACAACCCTATTGTATTGTGCATAAACTGGATAAACTTATCACCTCGTAAGAATTCGTTTTCCCGTTTCACACGCTTTATGTTAAAAAATGTCTAAACTTTTTATCTTTCTTTTAAAACTTCTATTTTCTTACTCTGAACAAATTTCATATGAAATGCGTCTTCCGAACAAAGTGCGCATTCATAAATATTGTAACGGCTTTTCCCGGTCTCCATTTCGACAAACCAAACCACAAATTTAAATTTTAATCACACAAAATCTACGTAATGTGAATTCAACAACTTCTGACAAAATTTTAATTCTAAATGTAGGAGTAAATTGAGAAGACAACGAATATCTCGTTAATGCATTTTTGTAATTCCGAAAATTACGTTCCTCATTATTCGATGTGATTCAATTAGAAAATTACCCACATCATAAAATAATGTTTTCAAAAGCCTTTATCGATTGCTACATTTTCCTACACGAACGTTAAGTGTAAACAGACGCACGGAAAAATTGTTTCTTCAAACTTGGATGCTCCCACGAGAAAATCTTAAGGTAAAAGGTAAAAGGTGGATTTTCGTTTAAAATTTAATAAAATTTATAGAGAGGAAGTTTTTAAATTCGGGGTCGTTCATAAAAGATGTTAATACTTGAGACGAGTGCATAAAAAATGTACTCAGTATGTACACTTCATCGTCAGATATTAACACAAAAGGCATTTGAATGTGTAACGTACGTTCCGGACTGTACAGCGATCAAACACTGTGAATTCCTAGAGAATAAAAACGAGAAAATATCGTCGAGGCTCGTACAATTTATTAACATTTTATTTGGAGCTTGCGGTTGTTTTAGGAATCGACTGTTAATTCGATGTTTAACTTTAAGAGCACGTCGCAAAATGTGAACTGTCAAATTTGCGATGTTTTTTTCGTAACAGAATCCTGCGTAAATAAAAAATTATTAATTATAGCTAATGTACTGTGAGAAGATGACTGTAACCTAAATAATAGATGAAGTAGAATTCAAAAACTTTAAGTATGAAGGTGCAATTTTGCTCTAAAAAAACATCGCAAATCCACTTAGAATGCGATGATTTTTCAGAGCAACTTTCGACTTTCTTACTCAAACTTTTTGAATTCTGATTCATCTATCTAAGAGTCATCCTCTCACAGTACATGAGTTATAATTTTGAATAATTTGATATTTACGCAGGATTCTGTTCTGAAAAAAAAACATCGCAAATTTGACAGTTCACATTTTTGCGGCGTGCTTCTAACTCCTTATGGGCCCTTTACAAAGTACGCACGCTGGAAAAAACCGTTTTTTGACCCCTTCCCCCTCCCTTCCCCGTCGCTCGCATATAAGGTTTTATGGCTGCATGCTTTTTTCAAACCCCCCTCCTCTTTAGTGAGCGTGCAGCGAAACATGTTCCCTGGACAAAAAATAATCGCTTCAAACTATCTCTACCTTGCCTCAGATCAGTAACTACGGAAGATATGGGTGACCGCCCCCACTTGAATGTCTTGGGCCCTCCTAGAAATTTCGAAAGAATTTTTCAACGCAATATTTTCATTTCTGTTCGGCTAAGAGCTATAAGGTTTTCGCACAATGTAGAACCTTACGAGGATATTTTCCCCGAAGCCTGGGAATTTGATTAATTCCTTGTCAGTTTTCAGGGTCCTTTCCGTGGTCAAAAATAAAAAAAGAAAACCGGAATGCTAAGGTTTTAAAAATATTCGCATGCGGCGCTTTCTCCTCGAAAATTTGATTAGTGAAATACATACTTACTTATAAAAGAAACTCTAAAATCCAGAATTAAAAAAATTTTCGTCTGCGGCGAGGGGTTTTCCACTTCTTTTTTTTTGTACAGGCTGATGGAATTTTTGGAATTAAAATGAAATTTTTGAAATTAAAATGGGATTTCTGGAGTTATTGGAATTTTAGTGGAATTTCGATGGCATTTTTGGAGTTTTTGGAATTTCCGGAATTTCTGAACTCCGGAATTTCAATGAAATTTTTGGAATTTCTGTGGAATTTTTGGAATTTCTGTAGAATTTTTGGAATTTTCGGAACTTCTGAATTTCGGAAATTTTGTGGAATTTCGATGCAATCTTTGGACTTTCTTGGATTTTTTTTTATGGAATTGAAGTTTTTGGTACAAATTTTTGACCAGTGGATAACCCCTCGGTCTGCGGCGCTAAAGTCCATACTTTTAAAAAAGGCGTTACTGTAATTAACAGAATTCATGCTTTTACTGCGGCACTTCTACTAGGTTACCTCCTAGTACATAGAAAGCACTAGGTTTGTCGCACAGCTTATCACTGGCAGAGTAAAAACACGACGGTAAGGATCTCACAAAGAAAAACCGTAGAGTAGTGAAACTAGTTAAAACCTGCCAAGGTTTGTTAAGGTGACGAAATATTATGATTATGCATTTAATCAAGAAATTTTACATTCCTTGACTTGAGCCGACGTCACACTTATGCGTGGAAATCATCGGCGGCGGCTGAAATTTAACATCCAATCGGCGGCTTCCCCTTTCAAACTTTCTGCACCGCAAACGCCTGTTTGTCAGTAATTTACGATTTGTCAGGTTGGCACGGCCGATTTCTGGGCCATGAAACACAGATCTTCTGATCCTTTTACTAGTCCCGTTCATCATGTAAATCGTTCGAGCCCGCCCGTGCCAACCAAAAACTTATCCAACTTATATCGGGGCCAATTACGGAAAATTTCTCTTTCATACTTGGAGTAAACATAACATGCTTATTGCGAACATGTAAACTCTGTTTAAGTTAGCTCATTTTTTCTTGGGGTGTCATCAACAACATCTGAGGGCGCGTAAACTCTGTGCAATTTTAAAATGCAAACGTTTTTAGATGAGGCGAATAAAACTATCTATTTATTAAATTGCACTAATTTTATTTTTACTACCGACCACGGTTTTGGTTGTCATACAACCATCTTCAGGGAATCTTATTCGACTAAATTCTAAAACATATTTCAAAATACACCTGAAGCTGAAACATACATACTTACACATTCTTGATAGCATATCAGTCGTCAGATTTTATAATTACGGTTATCACGACATACATTCAAATCAAACATTTAAATTATATCCTTCAACTATTCCGATGCTTTTGGTGTCGGATGTGTCATTCAGTTCAATTATATTATCGTCATATTTTCATTCTGTCGTGAAAATGTAGAGTAGTGGGGAAGTTATATTTCCAAAGTCTTCGTTCAGCAGGTTTTCGTGTTTATGTCGGTGTATGTGTAGTGTATGGCTTCGTAGTACTCGATCTTCCACCTCTGGTTAATGGGTTGCATAAGCTTCAGTTCACTTATGTTCACTTCGTGGTTCGTCATAAAGATGTGTCTTATTTTTCCACTTCGCAGGCTTAATATGCTCATTAAATCGCTCGAATAATTTGCGAATTGTCATTCCTATGTACAAACGGCCACAACAGCCGCACCTTATCTGGTAAATACCTGATTTGTGTAGGTCAAGAGGTTGGTCTTTCAACGTCTCTAGGGCTTGTCTCAACGATCCGTCATTTCTATGGACTAGGGTCATACCCTGTTTTTTGTATACAGGTCTCAGCTTTTCACTAGGATAAAATCTGAGTGCGACTCGTTTGTCGGTCTCTTCTAGTACATCGTAAAAAGTCGATACGTTACGGTTCATTCTTATTTCACGGTGTCTGTTGATGATCCTCAGTATTGTTGACTAATGGTGCCCGTTGACTCTTCCAATCTCGACGATCTTTTCTATTTCAATGGCTTCTTTCTCTTCATGTTCACCATGAAATGGTCCACCGCATGGTACGCTGACATTTTATGCTGATTGTCATGGAAAGAATCGCCTGTGATCAGTCTCTTTGTGCTCGTTGGCTTTCTGTAGACATCCACTTCGATAGCACCATTCTTGATTTCACAACATCACGTTTAGGAAAGGCAATTTATTATTGACCAGTCGCTCTACGGTGAACCTAATGGCGTATTTCTTTATGTAGTCCATGAATTTTTCGAACAAGTTTTTGACTGAGTCGAACATACGGACATTTTGGACTGCAAAAATGTCGTCATAGTATCTTTTGTAGAGCTTATTTTGATCGATGCTACCCATTCCAACGATGAGTTTTTGTTACTGTCCGTGGAATATTCTAAATATCACATTCTCTAATTTCATACAAAATTTATAAACGAAACATAAAATGGGGTCCTTACAATATCCCACAGACTGTATATGGGCAATTCCATTGGTAGGTTGTGTCTAAACGTTGTTTTCTTGCTAAACAAAGCACATACGAGGCTTGTGTTTCTACAAATGTTCAATTTTCAACTTCTCCATACAAAAGAATTCTAATATCTAAGCATTTTAGCCGGTAGAGCGTTTGCACGTAACGCATTTTCCACTTTTTGCATGGAATTGCCCATATACAAATTAGTTGCTCTTTGTGTGAGTTTTGAACTGTATGACGATAATAATGCCTCGGTATTTCAGTTTATTCCCAGCGCAGCACCATATCCAGGGGAAGGAGAGCTCCGCCGCCTCTTAGATTTCTTCGCTCCCTGAGATTTCTTCCTTCCTAAAATTACATTCCTCACCAAATTGCAAAAAAAAATGTGGTGCCTAGAAGACACGGTACTGTTTGCTCCACTAAATGAATGCATCATGGCGAAGAGCTATGCAACTTTCCGGGATATTTTGTCAGAGAAATAAAGCAGATCTCTTCAAAATCGGGAGGGTATAGCCCCTACTATGCGTGGTGGTTGTAGAGCGAAGAGTCACTAACAGCCATTTAAATTTCACGATAATTAATTGTGTGAAATTCAACTTTTAATTGGACTCGCTGTGCAGTTAAAATGCACAGATTGCCAAAATCCATACAAAACCAAAATTGCAATTGATTCTGACACTTTTTTTCCCATATTATTTAATTAGTTGAAGGACTGGCAGGTGAAAATATCTCTGGCGTATAATTTTCGATAAATCATGAACAATTGAACGTGAAAATTAAAAATAAAAATCAAATAAAAATTATATTTGAATATTTTGAATATTTAAATTAAAAGTGAAGATGTTTTTATACTGAAATATTTAAATTAGAACGGAAATGGAATAAGTAAAAGAATTAATTAAATTGTCCTGTTTTCATTTGATGGATCAATCGTAATGTTAAAAATCAATGGTGGAAAAAAGACCTAACCGAATATTTAAACGACGCCAAATATGATAGCTGTGTAATAATATTTAGATGAGAAATGTTTTGTATTTGAATTTGCATTTGAATAAAAGTTGTAACTAATTAACAAAAAGATGACGAAACATTAAAACACAAAATTTAATTAAAATACTAATAATTGAAATATAATTGTCCTGATTAAAAAACCAAACATTGTGTCGCTCATTTTACTTTTTTCGTATTATGCTGTCACCCTTTGTTTCCGGATATTTGAATGGAATGTTAGCTAATTATTCATCTCCTGGGCATACAATGGGATAGGCGAACGGAGCTTGTGGACGACGTGGACGTATTTTTGCTGAGTTAATACTTTTTGGGGTGGCTGAACGAAATTAATGACACTGGAAAAACTCATGCAAAACTCAACTACAAAAATAAATTGTTCAACAGGCATTCACATTTACTGGCATTCTCCTAAACAGTGATCGTGGACATGAATTTGTTTATTTAGTGTATGGTTTCTTATGTCTTCATTTTGCGATTTATTGTACGTATTGCATTCTATTTTGTTACAATTGGTTGCATTTTGTGTTCTCTCACTCAATGGTAGTGGACGCTTTTGAGCATATTCACTTCATAGGATCAAAGTACATACTAATTCAAAAGCAAGCACATCATGAGTTACGCGCGCCATTAACAAAAAAACAGTGGTGGAAGCTTGAACTACGAATCAATACGGGACATATTGTGAGTGTCCGAGAGGTCATTACGACAAGTTCGATTACTTTCTTGGTATATCGACATTTATTTGGTATGAGCATTGCTATCTTGGTATACCAAGATTTCTTTTGTTGTAAGTTACACCAAGATCATGCCCGCAGCGGTAGCAGATGGCATGACGCCTTCCTCACACCACAAAAAAAGAAGTCCAAAAACTCATAAAAAGCTATAAAAAAACCTTTTTTTTATTAAAAACAGCCATCTTACTTGAGTAAGAATCGCACGGGGGTCTCCGTTCGGGCCCATTGTGTGGTTAACCCATTGCTGTTACTTCAAATCTTTTCGTACTAGCGATGAAGTTGAGGATGTGCTTTGGTTCCAACTATTTGATCATGTCGTATTTGGAGGTATATATAGGTAATGTTCGGCTGTATCTGTGTGGTGTCCACACAGATCGCAGCCTAGATCCGTTCGTTTTCTGATTGTGGTAAGGTGCCTGTTAAAACCATAATGTCCAGTAGTCACCCCGGTGAAAATTTTTAATCTTGTGCGGCTGATATTTAGAAGAAATTTTGAATTCTTACTGCTTATCCTTAGACAGTTCTTTGCCTGCCGGCATTTGGGGATTTTGAGCCAGTAGTTACCAAAATTCTTCTTTTATTGTGTCAGCAATACTTCTTGAGTGCGAGTGTGGGGTACCCATTGATGGTTCCGGTCAAATTAGCTGTTTTAGCGCGCCTTTCCTGGCTAGTTCGTCAGCTTTTTCATTGCCTTCAATTCCGTCGTGCCCTGGAGCCCACATCAATTTGATTCTCCTAGCGGGATTGATTTCTCGATCTCTGGGTTTTCACAGTAGACGCCTGCTCCCCCTCCTTCATTGATTAAAGAGCCGTCCGTATATAATACAATACCGCTCGGTTTTATGCTACCTCCTAGCCATTCTACTTTTGCTGGAATACTAATGTTGAATTTTCTGTCAAATTTGTAGGCTTTTATTGTTTTATCTGAAGGCATGTCAAGCGACGGCTCCGCTTTAAGTGTTGGGAACCATATTTTGGAATGCTCAGTTTCTCTTATATTACACTGCTTAGATAGTCTGCTGAGTGTGCTAATCGCCTCTGTTTCTATGAGAATGTGGAGCGGAGTCAAGTTCAACATTACCTCAATAGTTGCTGTAGTTGCTTCTAGCATCCTGTTATGGCCTTGCATGCCATCCTTTGGAATTTCTCGAGTTTGATTTGAACTTGCCTGTTCTTGCATGTATGGTTCCAGTGTAGATCCAGATGTATGGTCGTGTAGATCCAGAACAACACTTTAGGGGAGAGACCCCAACTTTTACCAATCGTCCAATTTTTTTTTTAAAGCAACAGTGTTCCAACGAGCCCAGACTCAAAAAAATCGGTTGGAAATTAGCTGAGATATCGAGATTTGAAAATGATATTTTTCTGTGGATCTTCGATTTTTCTATTGTTCTCATTATTATGAAAACTTTTTTTCTGATTAATTTTCGATCTCGAGAACGAGCCAGCCGATTTGTCTGAAATTTTCAGGAAACGTCAGTCTCGGCCCAAAACAGGACCTATTTTTGAGAAAATTTTTAAGAAAATTTGAGAAAATTTTCTCAAGTTTTCTCAAATTTGCTTAAAAATTCTAAAAATTTTTCTGAAAATCGATAAAAATTTTGAAGCATTATTGATGTCTTTTACTCGAAAAATTGTTCAAACGACCTATTTTAGGTGTTTTCGGGCATCCTAGAATTATAAACATAAGTACTAAGGGCTGAATTTTCAGCCATCCGTTCATGCTTGGTTTCTTGTGGTTTTTTTCATCTGCACGACCTCTAATATGGTTCAGAATACACTTTACGTCGATTCTTATTAATTCTACTCTCATTTTAACTTGTTTGAACGTATTTTTCATTAAAATAAAATTCTTGAAAATTTGAGAAAATTCGAGAAAAATTGAGAAAATTTTAGAAAATTTGAAAAAAAAATTCTCAAAAATAGGCCCTGGCCCAAAATGAAAAATTTCATAAGCCGCTTTTCCAGGAAAAATCTTGAAAAGTCGAGGCATGTGGAAAAGTGGTCAATTTTGAGGGTTTTTCAGGTAATGCTCGAAGTTTTCGAATTTAAGATCCGGAACGGCAATACCTAGAGGCTTCTTCTGCCAAGTTATAGAGTTCGGTCAGGAGAATTTTCTAAGACCTTAAGAAATGGCTGCCGGCTGTCAAAGTGACGCAATCTTGGATTTTTTGCAATCTTCTAAATTAAAGTACATAAGACAGTTGGTTTCTTCGGCAAAGTTAGGGGCCATTCATAAATGACGTCCGGTTGTTAGGGGGGGGGGGGAGAATTCGGACGGTGGGGGGAGTATGAGGGGTATGAGAAACGTGACGTCCAGTTGAGAATTTGTGGTTTTGTCAAACTGTCAAGAATTTATAACTTATAACTGGGAGCATGCCCGAGGTTGTTTGTCGAGAGAGAAACGCAGACTTTTCCTGTAGTTTCTTTGACAGTTTGTTAGAAGAAAATATACATGAAAATGGCAAAAGTATTCATTCTACAATAAAAAAATATTTTTTTTTTGTGAACTCAAATTTTTCGTTGGGAGAGGAGGGGGGGGGGGTAATGAAAACCGGACGAGTTCGGACCAGGGGGTAGGAGGGGTCGGAAAATTGTCAAAATAACCGGACGTCATTTGTGAATGGCCCCTAACTCTTCAAATGTTTTAGATAGAAATATTTGATCTTCAGCAAAGTTGTTAAGCATAAAATAAGGAACAACATTGCTAAGAAAACATTTTTAGGAAAAATTTTATTTTGGAAATTATGAACTTTTGAAATCTGAAAATTAGATTTTACAAAGCATATGGGCAATGCAAAAAGTGGAAAATGCGTTACGTGCAAACGCTCTACCGGGTAAAATGTTTAGATATTAGAATTGCTTTGTATGGAGCAGTTGAAGGTTGAACATTTGAGAAACTTCTTTTTTATAACACAAGCCTCGTATGTGCTTTGTTTAGCTAAAAAACAACGTTTGCACATGGAATTGCTCATATGAAAATTTTCCCAGTTTAAGTGATCATAACTTCCAAAATAAAAAATGTTTCTTCAGCAAAATTGTTCCTTATTTTATCCTGAACAACTTTGCTGAACACCAAAGATTTCTATCTCACTGTCTTATACAGTTATTCGTACGTGCCCACATTATTGACATATTCCGCACTGTGCGTCACGCTGGTTTTTCATCAATATTTTGTTTTGAATTTTTGATAGTTGCTTTTAATGACAAATGGAAAGCATCGTTGCGACGATCAATTTCTAAGGTTTTGCGGATAAATTAAAACCGGTGTTTATCATTCAACGTTACAGTTCCAACTGAACTGCATTATTATGTTAATAATAATTAGATATGACAAAAGGTCCAAAGTGAAGTTAAACACCTGACAAAAATGACTGTACCGATTATACTCGAAGCTAGTTCAGTTTATTCTGAACAATCAAAGAATCAATTTTGCTCACCAAAACATTGGTTTCCAAGGTCACTGTTGTTGATCCTCAGGTTAACCGTCGAACTGAAAAAATTTTCCGGTGGAACTATGGTTGGTTGGTTTATTTAGGAAACATAATTCAGTTCGTTACAACAGTTTACAAAATACACTTAAATACTATGAAGCTAAATTAATTGTACCTCCGTCTGTTTAACGTCCTGAATTAAAGCACTGAGGCCATCTTTGTTGGGCCTATTGTGCTGCATCTCCTTCCCTATTAAGTTTAAACTCCCCTTTCGGATTCCATCAGTCTCCTGCTCCTTGTGATAAAGGAGAGCACCTCGACTAATTTCAGTTTCAGCTGCTCTTCGGGGGTCAGATAGAAGTCTTCTAAGAGCTTCGTTCTGAGACATTTTGAAGCCGGACAAGTGCATATGAAATGCCCCGCCGTTTCTGGTTCTAGTCCGCAGCCACTGCATTTCGGGTCTGCAATGATTCCCATCTTGCTGAGATGGTAAGGCAAACTGTTGTGACCTGTTAAGATTCCTACAAGTTTGCTTAATTCACTCCTGTTGAGGCTCAACAGAAATTTTGTGTTTTCGGCATTACGTCCGATCAAAAATTCTTTAGATTGCCTACAGGCTGGGAGCGTTGCCCATCTATCCTGGTGGCACCGATTCATTTTCGCCTTCACTAAGGACTTAATTAAGCCTGCATGTCTGGTGACAGCAGGTTCTGGCCCAATGAATGTGGAACTGCTTCCCTTTCTGGCCAACTGATCAGCTTTTTCGTTCCCCTGCACTCTTGAGTGACTTGGTACCCATGTCAATGTGACTTTATTGTCTCTTGACAGATTTCCAGAGTCTCGAAGCACTGATGAACCAGTTTCGACGAAATCTTGACCGATGACAGCGCCTCTATGTGGAACTATGAGTACCGGAGGTCATGAAAGGGCTTAGACATCCAAAAAATTGTGCGTAAATAAAAATTACTTTGTACGTAATTCGCTGGCTTAAAAAAATTTGATCGGTAAAAGTTCAATGTATGTTTTGAGAAAAAAAGAGTTCAAAGTTTAGCTTGGTGCCCTGTAGTGAACAACAGGAAGCTCTGTGGGAACAGTGCTGTGTAGTCAGTTAAGCTCAATATATCAAAAGTCGATTAAATTTACATGTGAATATATTTCTCACTCATAATGTGATGTCTTACTCATACTTCCAAATAAAACCACAAATATTTCCCAATGTGGATCCGCGTGTAAGCCATTTCGTTAAATAATAATAAAAAAAATAATTTGAATAATCCTTGATTTATATGCGACATTATAATTGAAACCGTCGTTCTTCTAAATTCATTCAACTGTAAGATTTAAAATAACATTCCAACAAAACGACCTGTGTAATCGAAACACATTTCAATAAATGCCTATGGCCACTTAACCCAATCCAATTATGACATTTCAATGTTTTTCTTCTAATTAGATAATAAAGAGATCTTTTCTGAAAATAAAAATCACGAAGGCAAGGAAATTCTAAACATTACCGCTTATGAATATCTCATAAATAATACAAAACCGAAGTCAACAAATCAAAAGATCGTTGCGTTTTGTCGAACATTTTGAGGGAAAAAAATGGTTGGCGACTGGCTTTTGTAAAGATTGACTGGCGCGCCAACGTCAAACGATGCGTCTAGTGTTGTTTATTTAATTAAGCTCGATGATATGGATTTATCTGTGAAATATTATAAACTAAATTACTACGTTCATTCAATTCCCATAAATGAATCGATTCAAATTCAAAGAAAGTACTTTTCAAACGAATTGGAGCATCACAGAGAGATCGAGATTTGTTTTATTAAATTTATGTAATCAAAATGATTAAAGAATTTCAAATATTCTCGCTCGTTTGTGGGCCGACGCATGTATATGGAGATGAATTGCTGGAAGGTTATGAACTCGTAAATTATTATGATTGAGTTGGTTAATCTTTTATTGGGGAAATCGTGACGTTTGCTTTGCTGTTGATAAAGAGATGATCGCAACGAGACAAACGGAAATTGATATTCGAAAGTGAAATTTAATGGTTTTGGTTGTTTGTTTCTATTATTGCCGAAATCACTTGTAATGACGTTTCAAATATTCATCGTGATCCGTCTGTGGATTGCTTGGGAACCAAAAATGTGACAGGGTTCATTTTAAGAGAATTTATTTCCCGAAAATTCATCAAAAATGCTTGAAAACGGCTCTTGGCTAAAATACTGGACAAAATAACCCAATAACCCAGGGTTTTTTTTCTGATTTTTGGTGTAGTTAACGAGGGTATATTTCAAAGTGATATTCGACAAAATTATATTTTGATGTAAAAATAATGTAAATTTTGTGTATGTTTCATGAAAAAATGATGGAAAGTTCGTGCATAATTATGTAAAATTTATGTAGATCATGTAAAAAAGACGTACAAAAGATGGATAATTAATGTAACAACGATTTTGCTACATTATTTTTCCATTCGAAATTAGAAAAACATTAACATCATTTTAACATACTAATGATGATGAGTAATTTTTAAAAGGACATTTAGTACGTCCTGCAGGCTGCGGCCATGGAAATGATGTTTTCTTCATGGGAACCGAGTCAAAATTTTCCGGCAACCGAAAATCAGCCCACGATTTCCCGGTGTCGTTGTTAGGTTTTCCCGGTGTCGCTGGTAGGATTTCCCTGTGACCGGGGGGAGGGGGGCTTAATTAGCAGTTAGGGTTTTCTGTATCGATCCAACGAGTAAAGCGCCGCAGGCGGAAATGTTTGATTGTAGTTGTCGGGTTCATTATAAGTTAGAATTTTATTAATTGGCTAATTGGTGCTACACGACCCGCAGGCGAAAATTGTTTATTATAGGGTTCATTGTAAGCAGAAATTTTATTAATTGACTGATTCCGTGTAGCGCCGCAGGCGAATATTTTGAAAATATGAACATTCAAGTTCGTTTTTTGCTTTAAGTTTGGGAAACTCGAGCTCCTCTCGCTCTAATCGCACCTGCGAAATAGTAGATTAAAAAGATTCACTGCCCGGTGGGTGACTTTGACTTCCAGGTAGCTTTGAATTCCAGGTAGCTTTGACTTCCTGGTGCTTTTGACTTGCCGGTGGCTTTCACTTCCCTGTGGCTTTCACTTCCCTGTGGCTTTCACTTCCCTGTGGCTTTCACTTCCCTGTGGTTGTCACTTCCCTGTGGCTTTCACTTCCCTTTGGCTTTCACTTCCCGGTGGCTTTAATTTCCCAGTGTTTTTTACTTCCCGGTGGCTTCGAGTTCCTGGTGGCTTCGAGCTCCCGGTGGCTTCGACTTTCCGGCTGCTTTGACTTCCTTTTCTCGTTGCTTTTTATTTCCCGGTGGCTTTCACTTCCCGCTTCCTGGTGCTTTTGACTTCCCGGTTGCTTTCGACTTCCCGGCGGCTTTCACTTCCTGCTTCCCGGTGCTTTTGACTTCCCGCTTCCCGGTATTTTTGACTTCCCGGTGGCTTTCTTTTCCTGGTGGTAATTGCTGTATAGTAAAATATTGAGATTGGGTGGACTGCGGATATCTCGTGCATGGCCTGGAGGTTTCTGATATGAGGGTTCTTAGGAGTATAGCGAAGGTTAATCGGAGGGTACTAACATTCTATCAAAAGGGGGGGGGGGTAGACCAAGGAGAAGGTTCATAGATTCAATTAAATCGGATTTAGAAGTTAGGGGTTGTGCCATAAAGACCTCACACCGAAAGGTACATAATGGTCAATAAAGTTTGATGATGATGATTTTTCATTTATTGGTACTGCTTAATGAAAAAAACACTATATAACGTAAATCTTAATAGTTTTCTCCTCTGAGCACTATAAATTCAAGCTCTACCATGAACCTGAACATAAACAGACCCGAAAGTTGATTTAATAAATATACAACTGACCTGATAGGTGACTTGAGACGACCTGATAGGTGACTTGAGACGACCTGATAGGTGACTTGAGACGACCTGATAGGTGACTTGAGATGACCTGATAGGTGACTTGAGACGACCTGATAGGTGACTTGAGACACTATTTCTCAAAGTATCGTCTATTACCAGGTCAACATCAGGTCTGATCAGATTACTTCAGTTTGAAAAAACTGACCTGACCTCAACTTTTGGATCGAAGAAAAAGGTGGCTCAGTTAACATCATTAATCGCATCGACAAAAATTGATAGCCAGTTTCGCTCAACTCAAAATGAACAAATTTCCTCTTTTCCAAGCAGTGAAAATTCGTTGATTTTCTTGTGCACCAATACTCGTGAATACAAACACCAAAATCTACATCCAAGGTAGACAGCAATAACAATAATGACGTATTTACATACCACAAGCATACACAATTTCTTTAGTCTTGAATCAAAAAAAGGCAATTACATTTCGTATAAGACTGCACTATGGCCCAATTTTTTTGTCTCGTTCGATATATCATATTGAAATGTCGCTATTGCAAACTAAAAGCAAAAAATCTTTTCTTATCGGAAACCTTCAACATTAAATCGTATACTTTTCGTTCTCTGTATATCTCATCTTCATACATTTGCATCTTAAGATATAAGAAACCTCAATCGGTATAGCATACAATCAACGAACTTGTGTATACTTAACACTCAAGGACGTTTCAGTTAATTACAAAACACACATAACAGATAACCGACTGGAATAAAACGTAAACACTCTTTCGAGCTTCTTCAAAATGATATCTGTTTAGCGATCTCATGTAAATTAGAGTTCTCTATTTTATAATAAATTTTTTCAACGAAGATTTTAGTTCAGTATGTTGTTGATGCAGGTAAAGAATGTTATCATGCTAAGTGAATGTAGAACCGGAAAATTTAATTACCTGGACGAAGATAACCTTTTTTTTGTCTTGGAAGCCATTGGAAACTGACAATATTTAGTCTTATGTACAAGAGACGATGTCATGGGCGCAGAACAATACGGTTTTCGAATTTGTTATACTTTTAGCCACTGTCTAGTCGGTGTAGAAAATACAAAAAGTGTACCGAACAAATCCCTTCTTTACAGTAATGATTTTTCAACGTCGGAAAAATCCACATTTGTCTCATACGCCAAGAACTTTGTCGGCTAGTTGGTTTGCCTTGCCTCATCTCCAAAATGGCTTAAGATCGCACTACGTCCATAAACAATTTTGATGTACGAACAAAAAACACGGACGTCCCACTCCTTTCATTGAATTTGTTTTTTCAAGAGAGGTGTATTTCAAAATGCATATTTAGTGAAATTAAATGAGTAAGAAATTGATGTAAGAATGATGTGAATGATGCATGAGCATTGTCGATTGCTAGGTCGGAGATTTATAGCTTAAGGACGCACAACAGGACCAACTGCGGCCTAGGTGCATGGTGCATGGCTCTTATCTGAGTCAGCCTACTTATCCTATCCTAAGGACCTTACACCAAAAGGTGCGTGAGGGTCTGTAAAGTTCGATGTAGATGAAGAAGAAATAAAATTCGGTAGTGTTTTAGAAGTAAGTTTTTTCAAATTTGTTGTTTGAGTTAGTTGATAATGACACATAGGAGAACTAAATGACAAAAGAGACGTGAACGCGGGAAAATAAATTGAGAAACGTGTGTGCTATGAAGCGTTAAATCTTTGCATGTAATGTATCGAATCTGGTTTTCCCCCGTGCTACCGTTTTCCCTCGTACCACCGTTTTCGCCATACTACCGTTTTCCCCGTACAACCGTTTTCCCCGTACTACTGTTTCCCCCGAGCTGCGCCAATACAATATCCCGCGATCAAGACAAGTAATGCAATTTCAGCTAAAATTATATAAAATAAATGCAGGGTGCCAATATGGCTAAAGAGAGTTAAAAATTTGGTTTCCACATGGCTAATGAAGTAGAAGCAGTAAGTAGTAACAACTCAGGGAAGTGGAGCAAAATCAATCGTTGTGTCTAGATTCCCGAGACTCAGTTTGATAGTGACGACACATAAGATATGAAGATGAATGGTAATGTAAAGTGGGAATGAATGAATGAGCATGAGGATTGAGGATGAGGGTGAGGATGAGAACGAATAAAACAGGGTTCTATTCACCAGTGGGAGCCACAGACCATAGTGATCCCTGCATACACGCTTCTTAAAGCCAGTTAACGAAACAACGCTTTTCATGCGGCTAGAGAATGCGTTATACTTCGAAACTCTTCACACAAAGAACGAACGGCTCGTAATGTCCTTATCGTTACGAGGTACTATTAAGTTCAACGTCCTAGATGAGGATGCAAAACACAAGTTTTCGAACAGATAGTTCGGCTCCTTCGTGACAATGACCTTGTGCAAAAACGATGAAGTAAGGCAATCGAAGTAGGTGAAAAGGTCACGCCCAAGCAGCAGATTTACATGAGAGGAAATGGAATCGTAACGCCCAATTCCATATATTAATCGCACACATGCGTTGAAGGATCTCTCCAGAACATTTTTTGCTGATGATGAAAGCTCCCCCAGCACGGGACAACAACACGTAAAATGCGGCAGCAAGAGAGACTTCACAAGCAGCTTCCGTGTTTCACGAAAGAAAAAACGAGATTCCTGCCACATCAAACGAAGACAAGCAAACATTTTAGCAGAAAACGCATTAACATGGCGATCACATCCCAACCGGGGGTCTAGCGTCAACCTTAAGTCCTTCTCAAAATCCTCGTACCCGATCTTCACACCCTCGAAGGTCACTTCCGGAATGTCCTTAACCCATGCACTTGTAGACATGACAATCGCTTTGGTTTTCCCGCCATTCAACTTCAGACCATTGTCCTTCGCCCACTCCGATATGGCTGACAAATCCAACACCAGAAGGTGGATATCTGCAAGCATACTGTGCTCATTGACCGACTTATACAACTGGAAGTCGTCAGCAAATAAGTGGATACTTCTAAAACCATAAAAATTGACCACTTTGTCAACTGACCAACATTTACACCAATACTGGTCATATCCACTAACAAAACTTTGAGACTTTGCCAAAAAAACCGATGGTTCATTTGTCAAACCTCGTAGATACTTCTAAAACCATAAAAATTGACCACTTTGTCAACTGCTGATGCTGATGTATAAGTACCACGTTTTTCTAGAATTTTTTACTTCATCCCCCCCCTTCTCACTCGCTTTTCATATTTTTGCAATTACGTCCAAGTCTGTAACCCTTTCCCCTTCCCTTTACTAATGCAAAAAAGGTAAAAAATATTTTTTTTAATTTTTAATTAAATCCAAGGGTTTTTTAGGCGAAGAAATGGCTGGCAAGAAAGCATTTTCTCTCTGTCGTTCTTTTTGATGGTGACAAATCATTTGTATGATACAGTAGAGATGAGCGGGTTGCCCGAAACTTCAAAAAACCCGAACCCGAACCCGAATTGTTTTTTTCGGGTTCATGGGTTTCGGGTTTCGAAAATTTTAATAGGGTCGGGTTCGGTCCGGGCCGAGTTTGGAAACCGTTCGGGTTTCGGGTTTCGAAAAATTTTATCGGGTCGGGTTCGGTCGTGGTCGTGTTTCGAAAAATGGTCGACCCGCTCATCTCTATGATACAGTAGTGCAGAAAGGTTGATTTCTTGATTATTAATTGTGTTGCTAGTGCAGTCCGTGTGTGTTTGCTTTGTCTCAATTATATTCTTGAGAGACCCCCCTCCGCATCGCTTTGGTCCAACTTCACCGAATCCCCCCCTCCTTTGATGCACGTTATTTATGAACAGCCCCTAAAGTAACTGAAACAATCTACGGTCCTCTGCCCCGTTTCTTCTCACATTCTATAGGGTTATAGGGCTAATAGTTTCTTCCTAGCGAAGCAGTTCACGTATATCCTGATTCATAAAGGTAATCGCAATAACTAAACCGAAAAGTCTTACACTACATGAGAAAAACATTTGTGTCTGTGTCGCTAGATGATATGGTGAAAAACTATCATCGAAAATTAGAAAAGAGTTGATATGAATTTTTCCCTTTTTCGCGAAAACCACGAGGATGCACTGACTGCATACGAAGGTTTATTCAATAAATCGTTTAAAATATAAATCGCTTGCATTAACATATAATTAATCACGACCACGACTGGAGTGACCTCTTCACATTATAAAAGCATTCTGATCTTGATATTAGCAATATAGAGTAAAAATCGTGTGTTTGCGAAACAACAAATAAATTACACTAGCGGAGAAACTATTTCATTTGTTTATATTTGTGTAAATACCATACTGTCTGTTCAGATAAAAGCAGATTGTATGATCAGCTTTTATAGAAACATACTGTCGTAGATTTTACATTTAATTCGCCTCAGTTGATTATTGCTAAGATGACTAAACGACATTTTCCATCCTTTTCGAGTAAAAAAGGTTTGAATCACATTTGCGTTACGGTGATTCCAGCATTCAGTGAAATCTAGAGATACGAAGTTTTGTTTGCTTTTAATGATTTTCAATAGACCCTGTTTGCCACCCTCCACAAATATTTACATCGTTATAATGTTCCCTTTTCCGATTACCTTCTTCTATAAGTGTCTCATTCCAACGTATTTCAAGTATTCCGTAGATTTTCATGGTTTCTACAATTCCCTCTTGAACATTCAAAATACATCCCAACACACAGTCCATCCTTCATGATTCTCACGATGGATCAGTGATTTGTTGAGATTGGGATGACTGAAAATTGTTCCCGAGTAAAATCAGATCGACAAAAACAAAAATGGCATAGGTATCGTTGTTGTTATTATCTCTGAGGAACTGGTTGCGAAATGGACTCAGTCTTAATGTGATCCTCGCGTTTAGTGCTTCATCGTATACGTTAAATGATGATGTGCATTATGCTAACAAGTACACAATGGATTGATATATTATGGTGTCTTTGAAATTAGCCGACGCCCCATTAAAAGCGTGAGTTATCAAGGCAATCAATTTTCACTGCTCGGTAACCTTTTTGTATGAAAAATTCACAAAAAATAAAACTCAAACTTGGCATGTGGGCTATCGTTGGAAAGGTAATAGTTTGGGCTTCAATAAGAAAATAATTTTAGATGTTAGGGGTTGGGGGTGGGTGTGTGGAAGTGTCAAAATAGGCTGAGATACAGTTTTTTTTCCAAACGGCTCGACCGATCACCCTAAACTTTTTTTTCCGTTGAATGTACATATGTCTCATGATTCAAGTTCAAAGATGAGTGAAATCGTCAGGTGGATCCGGAGATATGGTCGAAAAAGTGACAAAAAACATGGTTTTTCGAGGGTCGGTTAAAACTTTTTTCCAAATATCTCTTGGCCATATACGAAAGCAGATGGCTTCTCGTCTATGTTTGTTCAACTATGCAATATGGAGATTTATTGTCAAAGGCAAAGTTGTACAGAATAAAATTTTAGAGAACACGTGTTTCAAGATTTTAAGGAAAAATGACCCAATCCTGGAATGTGACCAATTCTAAAATTGGGCGGGATGACACATATCTCTAGAACTATGGCTGTTAGAAAGTTGCTTCCAAAGGCGAAGTTGTACAGAATAAAATTTTAGAGAACACGTGTTTCAGGAACTTTGGGGTAAATGGCCCAATCCTGGGAATGACCACTTCTAGAATTAGGAGTGATGTCTCATCTCTCTAGCACTATGACAGTTAGAAAGTTCCTTATAAAGGCAAATTTTTAGAGAAAACAATTTTGGAGATTACGTGTTTCAGGGCTTTAGGAAAAATGACTTCTAGAATTGGGAGAGAGACTCATACCTTAAAAACTATGGCAGTTCGAATTTCGCTTCTAAAATCAAAGTTGTCGAAAATTACATTTTAGTGAAAATAGTTTCAGGATTTGTTGGAAAAACTAAGTTGGTCCTCTTTGTGATAGGGTGCAGGAGTGAAAACGAAGAACATAAAACATTGGATTGTTTCCTCATTTCCTTTTGCCACATCTATTCTGATACGTACGGGTCTTTGTTTATATAAGAATCACTCAAATGAGCAGGACACTGTTATTTTCACCCACATTTGCAGGGTAGGACGTATTTCAAGGTCACTGTACTTGTGGCAAGTATGCTCTATTCTTATTATACATCTGTCATACGTGTCACATGTATATAACATACATGTTGTGGGTATGCCTTTTTAATACAAAATTAAATTGTATAAAACATGAGCTCCACATCACATTATTTCAGTTCGATTCTGACACACTTTGATGTCACACTTCCATAATTTTAACAATTTAAAACAAAGCGAACCTTCAGATGTGTTCGTCTATGGAAATGTACGTGTGTCAAGTTTTTCATATGTTCGGTCGCTTTCGAATGTATCGATTTGCTATAGAGAGAACGCTGTTTTCGACTTACCTGCTCACCAGTTGACTTTCCTCCATTCGATCTTCTTTCCAATGATAAATCTCGCACTAATTGCGGCATGTTCTCGTGACACTTAACCTTTGAAAGCAAAAAATTACGGACACGACCGATACCTTTTTCGCAAAAACGATATTCTTGTAACGTTATCACAAATCGCAGTAAATTTTATCGCTGAATATTTGATAAAGCTTTCAATCAATTTTTACGCGAACAACATTTTCAAATTGCACACAAACACTTCATTTGGTTTGCTTTAAAACGTTGTTAGAAACCTACAATAGATTTATTGAACAATACACCACCACCTTCATCGTCATTGCCGTATTTTAAATTAGTAAGTTATGACTGGATGATAACTTTTTGCCACGATAACACGTTTTATTTACTTCACAAAAAAAAGTCTCATACAAAAACTCATAATTGGTTTATTTTTCTCATGTTAGTACACATTTATTTATCATGTTTCCATTTGAAAACCGACCGGCAAAATACACACAAGGTAAATGCCTCGAGTTTGTAAAAAACCGTGCTCAACGTATTCCGATAGAAGACTGTTTTTGCCTATCCATTCCATGTAATTGCAGTCTCTCCAAAATCGCGAAATTATTTTTCTCTCATTTTTCTTTTCATCTCGTCGTATATTCGAAATCGAACAATTTTGATTGCTCCATCTGTTGAGTAAAAGTGCAAACCGAAGAGCTTTTATCTAACAGATCAACCGATTTTGCTCATAAAGGTAATGTTTATAGGAAATTCAATAAATATTACTCAGAAACAATTATCGTCATCTCATGTTATTTGGAAAGATGTTGAGAATTTCAAGAAAATCTTGTGGAGGTCAGAGGTCACCCCACCACTTAAATGAAACATTACAGCCAGCGGAATTTAAATGCGATGGGTGCGATGAATACTTTAATCCGCAAAAAAACCTCTTACAGAGGAGGTGTGACGCAAGTCTTTATGTCTGCTTACAAAAGCTGTGAAATCAGAAAAGTGTGACGCATTAATCACCTAAGGTAAACTTATTTTCTTCCAGTTACAAAAGTTCTGAAATCAGAGGGGGGTGACGCATTAAGCTTGGATTCGCAACAAACTTTTTTAAACAAAATTATGTTGAGTTCAAAAAATTGCGTCACAAATGCCAGACCCACCAGCGGAATAATTTTTCAACACTCAATTTTTAGACGCAAAAATTAAAATTTACTCTAAATAATGTAATAAGAAATAAAAGTCAAATTTTCGCAGCGTAAAAACTGAAAGTACAGAAAAATTGTTTCGTCGTTGGGTCTGGCATTTGTGACGCAATTTTTTGAACTCAACATAATTTTGTTTAAAAAAGTTTGTTGCGAATCCAAGCTTAATGCGTCACCCCCCTCTGATTTCAGAACTTTTGTAACTGGAAGAAAATAGTTTTACCTTAGGTGATTAATGCGTCACACTTTTCTGATTTCACAGCTTTTGTAAGCAGGCATAAAGACTTGCGTCACACCTCCTCTGTAAGAGGTTTTTTTGCGGATACTTACTACACATGCATAAGAACAACGGAGACATGTTGCAGAATCAACGTTTATACAATTGTAGATTCCTAAGTTAGAAATGAAAACTTCAATTGCTAATAACTTCGGAATTACAAAGAGTTATGTTATCCAACTTTTGGACCTTGGAGATAATGATTTATGCACCGTTTAGACTATTTACTGCAAAAAAATTTTTGTATTTTCATTAAAAACGAACTGTGTGAATATGTCAAATCCCACGGTTTTTCCACGGGAATCACTATTTACAGAATGTATTTTCATAATGAAGATAAAATATTTCGTTTGCAACAAATAGTCTAATCTTCAAATTCCAGAAGTTTGCATAACTCTTTGTAATTTCAAAGTTATTAGTTATTGCAACTTTCGTTACGGACTTGTAACACTTGTGATATTTTTTCTGAAAATATGTTCCCGTTTTCATTCTTATGTTTGTCGTGAATGAATGTAATTTTGATGTGTGGCTATGAAATCTGGTGAATGAGTTTAATGCATTTAACCAATGGTTGCCGCGATAATTTAAAGTTCTCAAAAATAACTAAATCATGTAATCATTCCGGCTAACACTTGATCTTTAGGTAAAAAGAATATTGGTTTATTAAATTTATTTTGCGTTATAGCAACAACAAAGAAGTGAGTTTCGTCACCTTTGCCTTTGTGAAAATAAAAATTTTTTTATTAATGCATCGTTCGTTCGAGGTACAAAGTATTAAAGTGGAAAAATGATCCAAGTCTCTTACATTCGACGGTAAAGATTGAGAAAGGTCTTTAACCGAGAATTTAATAGATGAATGAGGTGAAATAACTTTTCCCGCGGTCTCCTGTCGCTCAATTTTTTAGTTTGTTCGAGGTCGAATCTTTGAAGTTGAGAAATGATAGTTTTAATAATGTTGTTATCTTGGTTAATGATTGGACATAAAATACATAAATGAGAAATTGGTGACTATTCCCTCAGTCTCCTGCGAATTTTCGAGTCTAAATGAAACTGTTGTAAAGAAATTTCAAATATTTGCTTTAAGAATACCTTTAATTTCTTTTCGCTCGTTCTTTCTTCTATCAATTTGTCAATGAATTGAATGGCTTCGCAACACTATGGGCCCAGTGTTTTTAAGCAGAAGCAAATGGTAAAAACTGTAAAACTTTGATTGAATATATATTTAAAAGAAAACACAAAATCACGCAATAGATCCAGTTACCAATATCATCAACAATCACTCATCACCATCCATCGACCAATCGACCACAACGGGCTTAAAATTATATTCTATTTGACTTTTTTTTTGTATTTGTGCGAGAGGCAACCGAAATAATAAATCAATCATCAACCTACTACCTACTACCTACCTACTACTACAACCACCTTCATAGCTGATAATTTGTTAGATGTTTGTTTTTAGGGACATATTCAAATACACAAAATTGTCTTTACAGAACACGGCACAATTGTCAACAAATGAGACAAAATATATAAACTAGAAAATCCTTTTTTCTTATTATGCCAAAATTTATTTTGAGAGTGACCGGTTTCGAAAACTAAGTTTTCATTTTCAAAGTTATGGTCCAGACTCTGGATTGTCTAGGCTATTTATTTTGTCTCATTTGGTTTCTTTTATGTTTGGGAAATGTACATGTACACGTTGTTTCAAATTAAAGGCTAGAAAACTTGAGAAAATGAAAATTAGGAAATTGCAAGGACAGTGATCGGTTTTTAAGCTTCAAATTAACCGTAATCGTAATCAGTTTGTAACCGATTCGTAATCCCTAGTGACTATCTCAACCTTATATATTTTTCTGATAAAATTTCAATGTTTTGTCTCGTTTTTGAGTAACCTAAAAATTATTATACCTACGTATCGTCAGCTATTTCTGAAACGAATAATGGAATAGCAATGCTTGTTCCACCTCCAGATATTCCAGCCAACACTCTAGCCGCGTACAAATATTCAAGTCTATCAGCAAGTACAACGGTCAACCAAAATATCTTTAACAAAATATGAATTCAGCAATTGATTTTTGCAGCATTTCCAATTATTACAAAGTACGGAATTGCCAAAACGCAAAATGCAGATTTTCTTCCCAAAAGCTTAATAACGATCAAAAAAACAAAAGTTCCGAAAAAACCACCAAGATAGGATATTGAGCCCAGCCATGATGCCTGTTGTGTTGTTATTGGCCCCGTGGTTATTGGAGTATCTGCTGATAATAATGTGAGAAGAGAAGGTGACATCCAACCAATTAAATTGCCATAAGAAATGGCACACATATTAGCTGTAATAAAATTCCAAATGAATTTACATAAATTTATTATCCACACCAATAAGTTTTACCGCAAATAACTGCAATGAATTGATTTTTAACATGGCTAAAATTCACAGTAGCACTGAATAATTTCATTATCTTGAAAAATGAGGAGCTTATTGCTACTATGTTGTTCAAAACAGATACTTTGAGGTTTATTACTGAAAAATTATAAAATCGATTCGTTTAGTTTTTTGAAATCTTACGCAGGTTTATCAATTGTTGAATGTCTTTTCAGCACTTCGTTCAAACAGATTGGCGTATCAGACTACGATTACAGTCCTTTCATGAATGAAACTAATCTTATCAAAATTTTCGCTAAAATATCTCGCTCTAGTTCTTTTAGCTGATAAATTTTAAAGAGATTACACTCTAAAAATTTTTTTGACGAATTGCACAAAAAACCAACCTCACATGAAATATCATTTAAACGTAAAATATGTGATCGTGCTATGTGATTTTCCCTATCGATCATGCCATGCCCTGTTTTGCCAAGGTAACCGTCGTAAAAAGATTTACACATTGTGTGCAACCACCCAGTTTTCGATAATATTACTTATTCACATAATTTCGATCTAACAGCAAGAAGATGCAATACGCGTTTTGAATGTCTCGAAATGAAACTTCTATGAAATTCGTAGTTAGTTTCTTTATTACGCCGCCAAAAAAAAGGCTAAATATAGTTACATTAAAAAAATACAAGGTCGCATAGAAATTCTCTTGAAATATACAAAATCTAATGAGAATAAAAACCAGATTAAATAAAATTAAAAATCACCATTTAAAACAAATTTTACCAGAAGTAAACAATAGTTATTTACGTAACTATAGGAGAAATATTGACGAGTGTGAGGTTTGCAGCTCGCGGCGAAGCCAAGGGCTGCAATCACACTAGTCAAAAGACATATTTTTCCGAGTTTCGTACAATATTTTTCATTCCGAGGGTTCAGAAAACTGCTTTTCTGTTTAAAAATGAAGGGGAAACAGCAGTTTTCCGTCCAATGAATGAAAATTCATATTAGCTATTCATCACTGTTTCGCTCAATAGTAAAGTACTTTTCTTAATTTCTTGAATTTTGAATCTATGTGTTATTATTTGTTTCTTTACCATGGTTGACATGTTTTGTGTTGTTTTTCGGCTTTATGCGTAAAACCAAAAAACTAAACATTCTTGAATCTAAAAACATGTGCTTTTAAATTTACTTGTTATGCTGTCTTCAACATTTTCGACATTATCTCTGTCTTCAGTGTATTTTTTGTATGGAAAACCTTGAAAACAGCTGAAACTTGATAACAAGTAAATTTATAAGCACACGACCGTATGTCGCAATACTTCACTTCCAATATCTGAAAAGATTTTATCCAGTTTTGTATGTTTTGCTCTAAAATTCAACTTGAAGTATGTCGTCATTTCGTGGTAGATTTTAAAAGCAAACAAAACTCTTACAGATGAGGTGTGACAAAGTCTTTATGTCTGAAATCAGAAAGAATGACACATTAAGCTTCTAACGTAAAAATATTAGCATAAGGTTACAGAAGTTCTGAAATCAGACTAGGGTGACGCATTCAGCTTCAATACGCAAAAAAATAAAACAAAATTACGTTGTGTTTTTAAAGGTGACATGAATAATCTGTCAGTTTAATATCTTCAAGTATATTTTCTTTGGGTTCAATTTGTCCGAATTCAATTATTTTGGGAGCAATTTCTACCGAGTTCAATATCTTTTCTTTTATTTTTTCTTCGAATTCAATTTCATCAAGTACATTTTCCCAAATTTTACTTTTGAATCAATTCATTTAAGGTGAGTTCATTTTATTCTTATCCAATTTCATCAGAATTTCATTCTCAACAGGTCCATTTTCTACCCAGTCCAATTTCGTCGAGTCCATTTTTAACAAACCTAAAAAAATTTGGTTTATTTTCCATAATTACAATTTAATTGAGTCCAATTTAATTTTGTCTAATTTTAATGAGTTTTTTTTTCATTGGTACATTTTCTTTAGTTACATTTTAAAAATGTATAAATTCTTCAAGTACATTTCTTTTAAGTGCAAATAAGTTGAATTCATTTTTCTTATCATAAATTCCCCGAGTTCAATTTTTGCGAGATCAATTTCATTTTCATCAAGTTTAATTTCTTCAGGCTTAATTTATTTCATTTCAAAGTCTACACGTTAATTTTATCTTATGTCAAATTTAATTTTTTTTATTATATTTGCGTCTAATTTCCACACAATTATTAGCAATAAGTACATTTTCTTTTTTACTTTTTCTTTATTTTCTTTATTTTGAGTGCAAATTCCAAAATCCCATTGTTTTTGAATCCATTTTATATCGAATCCAATTTATCTACATTCATTTTCATCAGTACTTTTGGGGGTTTTGGAATGGAATGGAATTTTGGAATGGGGGTTTTCGGAATCGCAGGGAGGAATTAGTGGATCTGGCAAAGGACTACGGTATAGACATATTGGCGTTGAGTGACGTTAGGACGAAGGGACAGACGGAAGAGCACGTAGGCGGGTATAAGGTTTTTTTGTCCGGGGTTCAGTCTGGTAGGGCAAATTGGGGGGTTGGAATCGCAATCAGGAAGGAGTTGATCAACTTTGTCCTGGATGTTCGTTTCGTAAATGAAAGGCTGATGTGGGTCTCTGTAAAGTTAGCGGGGGGAATTTATCGCCTGGTTAGCGTATATAGACCTTGCGAAGGCAGTGATGCTGCTGGCTTGGACATTTTTTACGAACAGTTGGGGGACGTGGTTAGCAAAAAGGGAAATGAATCTCTGATTTTGATGGGGGATTTTAATGCAAGAATAGGAAACTTTAAAAACAACTCAGGTTATGAAAGGGTAGTGGGTAGATTTGGGGAAGGAACTCTGAATTCAAATGGTAAACGGTTGTTAGATTTTTGTGATGTCAATGGGTTAGCAATAACCAACTCTTTCTATAGGCACAAATGGATCCATCGGTATACGTACGTCAAGGAGGGTTTGGATCACAAATCCATCATTGATTACATGATTATAGAACAGGACAGGAGACAGGTGGTCAGGGACACACGTGTTTTCAGGGGTTTCACGTTTGGTTCTGACCACCACTTTTTGGGTACCCATCTGTCGGTTAGGAAACTCTGTCAGACTAAAAGGAAGAAGGTGGTAAGTCGCAAATTTCGTGTGGGCAAATTTAGGGAAGAGGCAGTAAGGTCTCGTTTTAAGGCAAAATTCGCCGAAGGGTTTGAGGGGCTTCCAGCTGACTGCGGGGACATTGGGACTGAGTGGGCGAATTTTAAGAAATTTATCTTGGGTGCGGCTGAGGAATGTCTGGGCAGTGTCACTAGCGGGGGTCGAAACAACAAAACGGGTTGGTGGAACGCCGATATCAGGGATGTTGTATTGGAAAAAAGGAAACTTTACTTGATCTGGTTACAGGACAGGACGGCGGAGAAGTGGGATGCTTACAAGGCTTGTAGTAAACTGGTTAAGGATCTAGTCATTGAAGCGAAGGACAGGGAGGGGAAGAAGTTTGGGGAGGAATTGGGAAAGGCAGGTCGAGGCAGGGGTAAGAAATTTTGGTCGATGATTAAGGACATTAGGCGCGGTGGCGTGAAAGAAGGATGTAGTAGCATTTTAGATAAAGGCGGCGAGTTAATTACAGATAAGGGTGAAGTCTTGAAGACTTGGCGGGATTACTTTCAGGATTTATTTACATCTGTCAATCTGGTAGAAGAAAATGGGAGGGAGGCGGGTCCTAGCTTGGAGGTGGTGGAGGAAATTACACTGGATGAGGTGTCCCGGAAGGTCGGCAGATTAAGGGCAGGAAAATCCGCAGGGGTGGATGAAATTAGGACAGAATTTATTAAATATAGCGGATCAGGTGGGATCCAATGGCTTTGTAGGATTTTCAATTTGGCCATGAGGTCTTCTACGGTACTGGAGCTTCGGTGTTATTGCTCCAATTTATAAGAAGGGCAACCGTAAGGTTTGCAGTAATTACAGGGGGATATCGCTCTTGAGCGTGGTAGGTAAGGTGTACGCGAGTGTACTTGTTGACCGGGTTAGGAACATAGTGGAAGGTGTGCTGGATGAGATTCAGGGTGGTTTCAGGCCTCTGAGGGGTTGTCAGGATCAGATTTTCTGCCTCAGGCAGACTATCGAAAATCTTTATGAAAAGAACAGGGACTTGTACCTATGCTTCATCGACTTTGAGAAGGCATTCGACCGGGTACCAAGGCAGAAGTTGTTCGGGGTTCTTAGCGAGTACGGTATCAATGGGGGCTTACTGCGTGCCATTAAGAGTATTTACTCAGAAAGCAGGGCAGCGGTAAGGATAGACGGCGAAATTAGCGAGTCTTTCGAGGTTAAAGAGGGCTAAAGAGGGTTGTTGTCTTTCCCCGCTTCTGTTCATAATTTTCATGGACAAAATCATCAAGCAGGCGAACTTGCAGGGAAATGTCAAGGTGGGTGAGGTAATAATGAAAATTCTGGCCTATGCGGATGACTTGATTTCGTTGGCAGATAGTACCGCGGAGTTACAGGGTGGGATTGACTGCCTGAATGCTGCATGTGAGGAGTATGGGATGAAGATAAGTGTAGGGAAAACTAAGGTTATGCATATAGGCAAATCTCGGAAGGAGATAGCTTGCAATTTAAATGGGGAGGAGCTGGAGCGGGTTTCTGAATTCAAGTACTTAGGAACCATTTTTTCAGAGGATGGCAAGTTGGTTAGGGAATTTGAGGAAAGGAGGAAAATGGGAAACGCGGTGGCCAGTCAGTTGAGGTCGCACGTGTTCAACAAGAAGGAATTAAGTAGCGAAACGAAGTTAGATATTCACAGGTCAATATTCCGGCCGACGATTCTGTATGGTAGTGAGAGTTGGGTGGATTGCGGATATCTAGTGCATGACCTGGAGGTTTCTGATATGAGGGTTCTTAGGAATATAACGAAAGTTAATAGGAGGGAGCAGTGGGATAATCATATCAGGAACGACGGCATTAGGGAAAACTTAGGGATTGCGTCAGTGGAAGAGGAAGCAAGGGCCAGTCGTCTACGTTGGTTTGGGCACGTTCAAAGGATGGGTAATAACAGGTTACCGAAAAGGATCTTGGGTGCACAGGTCCCGGGTGTTAGGCAAAGGCGTAGACCAAGGAGAAGGTTTATAGATTCAATTAAATCAGATTTAGAAGTTAGGGGACTTTCTCTGGGCGAACAAACCATCTTCTTGGCAGGCGATAGAAGGGCATGGAGGACGATAGTTCACCATTCTGGGGTTGTGACATAAAGACCTCACACCGGAGGGTAATAATGGTCTATAAAGTTTGATGATGATGATGATGATCATTTTCATCAGATCTAATTTGATTAAATTTATTTATCTTTTTTTCCTTTTCACCAAGTAAAATTTATCAGAAGTCCAATTTCATATAGTTCATTTGCACAGGGTCTATTTTTTCCGGTCCAATTTGAGCCAGTACAGTTTCCTTTTTGTACTTAAGGAAAATAACTCATAGAAATTATACTTGATGAAATTAAACTCACAGAAATTGCAATCAATGAAATTAAAGTCAATACATATTGAACTCGTTGGAAATAATCATAAATTAAAATAATCGAAGTTGTTGACGATATAATCAAATGAGCTTGGGTCGAACTTAGGGGTTTATGTTTTATACATAATTTACTATACTTTTACTATAATAGACAACGCAAAAAAATGTTTTCTTCGACTTTTTTGAATTAACTCGTTAATAGTAAAAAAAGAGCTTCCTATCAATTAGTTTGACGAAAAAATTTGAAATTGAAAAGATTTCGCAGTTTACAAAACCCCAAAAAGAGCGATTCGCGCTCTTTTTTCCAAACAAATTCCAGATAGAGTTTGAGGTTGGTAATGAGAAATATCACAAAATTTTGTGATAAGATCACAAATTCTGTAATAAAACCACAAATTTGTTATAAAATCACATCTTTTGCGGTAAAATCAAATATTTTGTAAATTTGCTGTAGAATGTGGCCATTCATGGGGCTCTTCCCCAAACCACGCTAGGGGCTCCACCCCTTAGACCCCGCAAAGGGGAGATTCACCCCTTGACCCCTCTATGCGGGGGCTGCCGCCCCTCGACCCCGCTTTTTTATTATTCAATTTATTTCAGGGCCTGCGGGGCTGCAAAACCAATTTATAGAATTTTTTCTGAAATTTTCATGTCATGACATATTGAATAATTTAACTAGATAACTCTGCGTCACAAATGCCAGACCCTATAACGAAATAATTTTTCTATGCTTTCAGTTTTTACAGTGCAAAAATTTGAATTCGCGATTATAGGACGACCTATGTAAACTTAAATTTTTGCACGTGAAAAGTGAAAGTGTTGAAAAATTATTATGCTGGTGGATCTGGCATTTGTGACGCAAGTTTTTAAAAACACAACGTAGTTTTTATTTAATTTTTCTGCAGGTCGACACTCTTACGCTATAAGGTTGTAAGCCACATACATTTGCTATCTCATTTTTTAACTTGACATTTGTGCGAAAAAAAGTGACAGCAAATTATGTGGCTTACTACATTATAGCGTATGTGTGCTTTGCGACACCCTCCTCTGATTTCAGAACTTTTGTAACCGGAAGCTAATATTTTTGCGTTAAAACTTAATGCGTCGCTCTTTCTGATTTCACAACTTTTGTAAGCAGACATAAAGACTTGCGTCACACCTCCTCTGTAAGAGTTTTTTTTGGCGGGTATCAGTACTTTTCTATGTTTATCTCTCAAAATGTTGGTCAATGTGAATACCTCACTCAAGTCGAGAATTACCGAAAATATCAAAAAACCCAAAAGAAGTTGAAAAGTGCTAGCAAATCCACAATAATCCCATAAATCTACGAAGACACATTGGATGACGTCACTCATGTCGAAAATAACCGAAAAATATCAAAAAACCTTATGGAAGTTGAAAAGTGCTAGAGAAATCAGCAATACTCCACAAGAATCCCATAAACCTAGGAAGGCCCATTGAATTACCTCACTCATATCGATAATAACCGAAAAATATAAAAAAACCTGATGGAAGTTGAAAAATGCAAAAGAAATCACCAATAATTCACAAGAGTACCATAAGCTTAGGCAGCTCCATTGCCAGACCTCGCTCATGTCGAGAATAACCGAAAAATATCAAAAGACCTGATGAAAGTTGAAAAGAGCTAACTGAGTCCGGAAGCGACTTTTAAGGAAAAAAAATTATGCGTCGACTAATTTTATGATCTGAAGCTACCCTCAAAATTTCAGCAAAGTCGTCGAAGCCGTTTCCGAGATCCCAAAAAGTAACAAGGTAAGAAGGTTTGCCGAATCGATCAGTTAAAAATATCCGATTTTCCCTCATTTGTATGAGAAAATGGAAGCTTCAAAAATTAGTATCTTCGGATCGTCTGAGCCGATTTTAATGAGTTCTTGTTTATATTATTCATAGACGACGCTTCTAAAGTCTTCTCTACGTCAGTTTACCTAATCTACGCTGACGACTTGAAAATTTTCATGAGAATTAAAAATTTTATTGACGCAAGTGCTCTTCAACGTGACTTGAACAGGTCACGGTGAGCTTGAACGAAGTTATACTGAAAAATCGCTGCCCATCAGATTTTATTGCTGATTGTGATAGACGGGTCCCCTACGAGTTCGAAACTACTTTTAGTGAAATAAATTTTCTGGTAAATTTTAAAGAAAATTGATAAAAACATAGTTCCATACATTTTCCTAATTTGTGTAAAAGTGATGAAAAAAATTGTTGCGTGCAGGTGTTTTGATAATTTTTATCGATAAACAACATAATTGTAATCAAAAAATTGTTCTCTCTAGATCTTTTAGTTTTTTTTTATAAAGCTACGTTGATATACTGAATTTGGTCAAAATCGGAGGCAGGTGGAGCTCTCTAAAAAAAACTAAAAGATTTAGAGATATACCGTAGAACAATTTTTTGCTGACAATTATGTTGTTTATCGATAAAAATTAAAAAAACGCCTGTCCGCAACAATTTTTATCTGCCTAGAACGATAATCTCGCATTTTTCTCCCTAGGGCAAAATTGTTTTTCTCGATATATCTTTTCTCGGCAGATAAAATAGCATATGCACCGCTGTCCAGGATGGTTTATTTTGACGATTTGCAGGTTATTTCCCGAGCCGAAGCATCCGAAGAGCATCCTGGACAGCGGTGCATAATCTACTATTTTTCATCACTTTTACACAAATTTAAAAATGTATGGAAAAACAAACAAAATTTATTTCACTAAAAGTAGTTTCGAGCTCGTAGGGGACCCCTCTTTCACAATCAGCAATAAAATCTGATGGGCAGCGACTTTTCAGTATAACTTCGTTCAAGCTCACCGTGGTCTGTAATGTGTGTGTCTCAATGTGTCTCAAAACAAGTTTTTGCATTTTTTAAACTATTTTAATATTTTTTTGTTTTGCAGGTTTCTTCAATACTTGGTGAGACTTTTACACCGTTTCTTCGGACGGGTTTTTCAATATTGCCCTTTCGACTTTTTAATATGGGCATCGTTTCATACACTTTAGAGTTATGGTAGATACGATCGAGTCTTTTTGCAACATCTATTCTGTTTGCCACATCTATTCTGATGAGTACGGGTCCCTGGCATATGTTTAGACACGTACGAAGTACGTAGGTCTGATGCGTTTACTACCACGTTTGTAACATTGCGAATTCAAACCCGGGAGTAAGGGGGAAACTTTTTTTGTTGCCTCCAGATGAAAAATCAGCGAAAAAAACAATGTCCGTCTGTCTGTCTGTCCGTCAACACGATAACTTGAGTAAATCTTGAACGATTTTCAAAAACTTTTTTTTTCCTGAAAGGTTGTCAAGAAATATTTTATGGGATTGAATCTGGGCACTGTCGGCCCAAGGGCCGCCAAGCTAGCGCCGTTTAAGTGGTTTTTGGTCTTTTGAACATAACTCGAGTAAATCTTTTCTGATTTTCATAATTTTTTTTGTTTGAAAGATCTCGGCACGGCCGACAATTTATAGAAGAATTTTTGCCTGTGCTTAGGGCTCAAGTGGGCCTCATGTCGGTCCTAAGGTCGGCCCTAGCATAAAAAAATGTTTTTTGCTATGTTGCAGAGCAAATTGATGGAAACATTTTTGTCTATGGAAGTATGTATCCGAGGCCCCTTCTTAAGGCCCTAAGTCGGCCCTAGCCCAAAAAATAGTTTTTTGCTATGTTGCAGACAAAATTGAGGAGAACATTTTTCTCTATTTGGGGGTCAATTTTGTGCGTTCGGAAAATTTTTTTACAGCGTTACTTCGGACGGGTTTTTCAAAATTGTCTTACGGGCAATTTCCAATACAGTCTAATGTGAACGCAGTATTTACTTAAATACGTTCCAGTCTTTTCGTTTTAAAACTAAAATATATTTGGTTAAGAATAAAACCAAATCTAATTTAGTAATAAATTGCACCAAAATATTTTTTTCTTCGAAAAGCGGTCTTATGAGTTTACCTGAAGCTACGATTTGTAAAAATTTTTTGGAAAAATTCGCTACCAGATCTTGGTTCTGGTTTTTCGATTTACTGTTTACTGTTGTCGATATATTGGCGATTTGCAACGAAGGGTGCGACACGTGTCGGAAAAAATCGAACATACTTATGTCCGATTTTCTACATAGAAAGTAGTGTCATCTGTTTAGTGTGAAAATCGCGAATTAAACAAAGTAGAAACATTTTTTTCTTCTTCTTCTTTGAATAAAACGTTCGAAAATATTGACTGCTGAGTTCGAAATTAGCGCTATGACAGCTTCCGCAAATGACAACGCGGGTAAAATGCCTTTCAAAATTTGAATCAATTTGGAGTATACGACGGTTGGTGTCTCAGATATCTTCGAAATTTCGCTAAACAGTATAGATGGCAATAGTCATGGGGTTGTGTCTAAGCTAAATGGTATGGTGTCCGAGCTTTTAAATAATTCGCTCTGAAAGTAAATTTTTCCAAACATCAGACACCTTATTGAACGTCATAAAATTTGAAGGATTTTTGAAAAGATACTGTCGATTTTTTTTGCTTAACATAAGATTTAGCTAGCATCGGCTGCATCTAAGATGTGATAATATTTTTATGGTTGGATTTGTTTTTCGTTGTTAAAATATCAAAACTGAGTATGAAATGTGAAGTTTTGTATAAAAATATGGAGGAGAGACAACGTTCATTAAAATAACATATTTTCTTGTGTATTTTAACTATGTTTTGACTTCTATCGGCCCATTGTAGACTAGCAGTGAGCTAAGTTTCAGTTAAAGTAGTTATTATATGACCCTAAATACAAAATTAACCAAGAAGTGTGGAAATGAGAAAAATTTTTGCTATCATTTGATGAATATTTGATGAAAATTTGTTAAATGTAAAATCTAACTATTTTCAAACGGCACATTTCAGGTTCTATGTGACTTACGTCAAAAGGGACTTCTGGGAGTTGCGGGAAACGTGCACTTTTTGTACATGTTTTCAAATGGTAACATTCACACGATGAACAGAAATTCTGACAAAAATTCGAAATTTGTAATCAAAAGCTCTTACTTGGAAAATTTTACAATGATTCTGCACAATAGTAAGGTGTTCGAAAAGTGTCAACATTCAGTAAATTAGTTTCAATTAGTTAATATTGCGAAAATAACTCACTAAGCCATTCTATAGATGAAAGCGACCGATAAATAATTGATTCTCTAGTAATAATTCAGTAAGGCCTGCCTTGCTCATTTTGGTTTCATTTTATTTAGTTGAAGTTCAGATTACCTGAAATTTGACATCAAATAATTGCATTCATTCGCTTTTTCCTTCAATTCTTACATTATTCTCAACATACTGTGAGCCGAAAAATTAGTTTAGAAGTGAAAAAGTCATATTTTAATTTCGCTACCACATAATTATTCATTTAGTTTTAACTTACACCTAACAAGAATGTCAAAATTTGAAGTATACGAAAATATGTGATTTTCACATTTGCTCACCCTCGTCTTCCTATTAACTTTTATCGATGACTGGGAGTTGCGGGAAACGCGAACAATTGATGGACATCAGTCGATTCGAATAGTCAGCACTAACATCTGTAAGATTGTTTGACACATTCGTTTATTACAGAAATATGAAGCAGCTACGAAACATTTGTCATCTTCAAAGCGTTTTGAAGTAAAATACCGAGGTTTGAACTTGTTTCTTTTTAACTTCTTAAGCTCCTTCCTTGTAATTTTTACAGTAAAAAAAACTCACCGCAATATTAAGTAATTTTATTTTCTGGTGCATTGCCTGGAGCTGACATGCGTGCGATGCGAAGTGACTCTTAAAAATTGTTATATTTTTCAAAAAATGAATTTTTATGTCACATAGAACAGTCAGAATAAAGAAAATCATAGATCTGCACCGTTTTAAGAGAAGAATACAATTTTCATTTTTATCCATTTTTGTGTCAGTTTTCGAGCCGTGGATGCTTTCAGGGAGTTGCGGGAAACGCGAACAATTGATGGACATCAGTCGATTCGAATAGTAAGCACTGACATCTGTAAAATCGTTTGACACATTCGTTTATTACAGAAACAAGAAGTAGCTAAGAAACATTTGTCGTCTTGAAAGCGTTTTGAAGTAAAATACCGAGGTTTGAACTTGTTTCTTTTTAACTTCTTAAGTTTCTTCCTTGTAATTTTTACAGTAAAAAAACTCACCGCAATATTAAGTAATTTTATTTTCTGGTGCATTGCCTGGAGCTGACATGCGTGCGATGCGAAGTGATTCTTAAAAATTGTTATGTTTTTCAAAAAATAATTTTCATATGTTACATAGAACAGCCAGAATAAAGAAAATCATAGATCTGCATCGTTTTAAGGGAAGAATACAATTTTCATATTTATCCATTTTTGTGTCAGTTTTGAAGCCGTGGATGCTTTCAGTTGCTGAGATGTGACCTAATTTTTGGTTTATATTAGTTTTTGTATGTGTAAAAACATTTCAAACACAAAAAATCGAAAATGTGAATTTCACATTTCACATTTTTTTCACAGATGTGGTCACATTTATGTGAAAATATGTGAGTAAAATGTGAAACACATAATTTTCAAACGGCAAATTTGGCGTCAGCTTAAGATTTTTTATGGATATTTTTGCACATCTGAAAAGTTTATGGTAGAATGTGCCGAGATGTGACCTAAAGTCCCACAATGAAGTACTTTATATATGGAAATGTGACGTTCACATCTGGCAAATGTGACGAAAAAAGGCAAATTTAGCCACTTTCACCACTCACATTTTCATATGCAAACTACTTCATTGTGTTACTTTAGGTCACATCTCGGCACATTCTACCATAAAGATTTGAGATGTGCAATAATATAGACGAAAAGTTCAATGCCGACGACAAATGTGCCATTTGAAAATTATGTGACTTCACATATTTTTTTCACAT
>CM055403.1:54747134-54762931 GCA_029228625.1 Pseudolycoriella hygida | reverse complement strand
TGAGAAACGTGACGTCCGGTTGAGAATTTGTGGTTTTGTCAAACTGTCAAGAATTTATAATTTATAACTGGGAGCATGCCCGAGGTTGTTTGTCGAGAGAGAAACGCAGACTTTTCCTGTAGTTTCTTTGACAGTCTGTTTAGAAGAAAAATGTACATAAAAATGGCAAAAGTATTCATTCTACAATAAAAAAATATTTTCTTTTGTGAACTCATTTTTCATTGGGGGAGGGGGGGTGGTTAATGAAATCAGACGTCATTATTTGGGGGGGTACTGTAAAACCGGACGAATTCGGACCAGGGGGTAGGGGAGCCGGAAAATTGTCAAAATAACCGGACGTTATTTGTGAATGGCCCCTAATAGTCAATGGAACAAATTCTTGTTTTCAAATTCATATATTCGAATGAATGATTTGAAATAACGTTATTTACAGCGAATGCATTGACAACTCGATTCAATTTGATTAAATTTGATTCCAAATGAAAACTTGTTTCATGTGTGTACCACAAAACTTCTTTCGAAGATTTTTTTTCAAAAAAAATATTTTTCTGAATATTTTTCTGAAAAAATTTTTCTCTGAGAAAATTTTTGTAGACGAAAATTTTTTTAGAAGAAAAGTTGTTTAGAAGAAAAAATTTTTTTCTGAGAAATTTTTTTTAAGAAAATTTTTTTTTTGAGAAAATTTTTTTTTGAAAAAGGTAGAAGAATTTTTTTCGGAGAAGAAATTTATTTTCGGAAAAAAAAATTTTTTCAATGAAATTTTTTTTCAGAGAAAAATTTTTTCCAGAGAAATTTTTTTTTCTTCAAAGAAAATTGTTTTAGAGAAAATTTTTCTCTGGCAAAATTTTTTTGAGAAAATTAAATTTCTTGAAGGAAAAAACTTTTTGGAAAAATTTTTTCTGAGAAAAAATTTTTTTTGAGAAAATTTTTTTTTTGAAAAATGTTTGTAGTAGAAGAAATTTTTTTTCGGAGAAAATTTTTTTAGAGAAAAAATTTATTTTTCGGACAAAAATTTTTTCAAGGAAATTTTTTTTCAGAGAAAAGCTTTTTTCTGGAGAAAATGTTTTTGAAAAAAAAATTTTTTCTGCGAAAATTTTTTTCGAAGGAAGTTTTTTCCTGCCAAAAAAATTTTTGTCGTAGAAACATTTTTTTGGAGAAGAACTTTTTTCGAAGAAAATTTTTTTCAAAATTTTTTTTTTTAAATTGCGTCAGAAATGCCGGACCGGAATCCTTCTCTCTCTCTTTCTCTCTCTGTGCCTCTAGAAGCAACTTTCTAACTGCCAGAGTTTCGGAGATATGGGCCATCCCTACCAATTCTAGAAGCGACTAAATTACGGGAATAGGCAATGTTTCCCTAAAACTCTCAAACACATATTCTCTAAAATTTTATTATCTACAACTTTGCCTTTGACAGTAAATCTCCATATTGCATTAGTTGAGCAAATATAGACGAAACACCAAGTGCTTTCCATTAGTCCCAGTGCCCACACCACGGACCCGCTATACTTGCTCAGATATTTGCGAAAATGTTTCACCGACCCGCAAAAAACCATGTTTTTGGTCACTTTTTCGACCATATCTTCGGAACCATTTGACTGAATTTGCTCATCTTTGAACGTGAACCATGGGACATATGTACCTTTCAGGGAAAAAAGTTTAGGGTGATCGGTGCAGCTGTTTATAAAAAAATGACGTGACGGACTCACGGACATATTTTTTTCGCCGATTCGTCATCTCTAGACGACATAATGTATCTTCCTCACTCCTACCTCGATCTACCCCATGTTACAAAAACGTATAGGATCTTTGTACTTCGTACTGGTCCAATATCGAACCAATTGAACAAACATTTGTAATAAAATAAATAGGTTCTTTGCACGCATAGGTAGATATCCATTGACAACAGAATCAAAGTTAACAAATCAATAATTGCTTCTCAATTTGAATATTGCTCGTCAATGTTGTCAATAATATAGAAATTATAGGAGAATTTGAAGCTCTGCTGAAGCGATGAGAGTAATTTTGAGATGCAAGGTAGGCTCGTAGATGCTCGATACGCTGAGGTACAGAACGCTGATTGTAATATTTTACGTAGCTCCTTTGAATTGTTCAACATACTGGAGCTACGCAGATTCACTTCTTACTTAATTTAAATATCTTAGGTAAGATTTATACTTTTTGAAAAAACTATGAATAAATAAAAAAAAAAAAAAAAATATTCCAAGTCAAGAATGGAATCTTGCCCAATTACCTATCTAACAAAATAAGGTAAGTAGGGGATAATAGCACAATTCAATCGGAGGAATGCGAAGGATTTCAGACTGAAGATAGAATTGATGAGCTCACCATTCCACACCGGATTGAAAATATTCAAAGAACTGCCACGGGACATACAATGGAAAGTGTTCAAAAGACTATTAAGTGAAAACATAAAAACGAAATTTAAAATTGGACAATTAACTGAAGTTATATGAATTTAAAAATATAGAAATCAAAAATTGATAAGTGAACATATGCAAAGACCCGTACGACCCGGAAAGCCTTCACGTGCGAAAAGCGTCGATGTACAAAACTCTTACTATTATCATGCTTGGAGCGGAAACGGAGAGCGTGACGCAGTCTTCACACCCCCAAAAAAAACGTCCACAAACCCAAATAACTCCATACAAAAACCTTTGGGACAAGACACGATGTATAGGCCAACTTTTGAGTTTCTCCCCCTCGCCCCAATCCCCTTCCAAATTACAATTAAAAAAAAACTACGTCGCAGCAGCTTTCCAACAAGCCCACACTCATCAAAATCGGTTGAAAACGAGCCAAGATATCGCCAATCAAAGATGACCAATTTCTATATAAAAATGGTCAAATTATCTTTGAAAGTAATCACAATTTCATTCCTGTGTTGTGTGTCAACGATCTATGTCTCTATCTATGTATGTATGCATCTATCTACTTTTTTTTTTCTCGAGAACCGCCCGAGCGATTTACTTAAAATTTTCAGGGAACGTCAGTCTCGGCCCTAAATGAAAAATTTCATATGCCGCTTTTCCGGGAAATGTGGAAAAGTGGTCAATTTTGAGGGTTTTTAGGTAATGCTCGGAGTTTTCGAATTTTAGCTCCGAAGTGACAATAGTTTCTTCGGGAAAGTTATAGAGTTTGATCAGGAGAATTTTTTGAGATCTTAAGAAAATGGCTGCCAGCAGTCAAACTGGCGCCATCTTGAATTTTCCCAAGCAATAAATTAGGTTTTTTTTTTGGTTTTCGAATTTTAGTTTCGCAATGACAGTACTTAGAGAGATGGTTTCTTCTAGAAAGTTATAGAGTTTGGGTAGGAGAATTTTTTTGTATCTTAAGAAAATGGCTGCTAACTGTCAAAGTGACACCATTTTGGATTTTTTGCTAAATTCTGAATAAGAATACCTAGATAGTTGGTTTCTTCAGGAAATTTTTATAAATCACTGAAAAGAATTGGTGACACGAAGTGTTCCGAAGGCATCCGAAGGTGACACGAAGTGTTCCGAAGGTAGCTGAAGGTAGCACAAATTATTCGGAAGGTAGCCGAAGGTGATACGAAGTGTTCCGATGGTAGCTGAAGGTGTTGGAAAACAATTTTTTTCGGAAAGAAAAATTTTTTTGGGCAAAAATTTTTTTCGAAGAAAAATTTTTTTTGGAGAAAAATTTTTTTCGGAAATTTTTTTTTTTTTTTGTAGAAAATTTGTTTGAAGGAAAAACTTTTGTAGAAATTTTTTTTTGGAGAAATTTTTTTTTGTGAGAAAGATTTTTCCGGAGAAAAATTTTTTCAAAAAATAGAAATTTTTTCAACAACTGAAAACTTCCAAAACGACTGATATCACAACAAAAACCTCTTAAAAGGTAGAGTGAGACGCAGTCCGAAAGTCCGCTTCCAAAATTAATGATATCGCTTGAGGTGACACTATCGTTGATAATACGCAGCAGTTTGTTTGAATGGAACCTTGTGTTAAAAGTTTGGATTTCCTGAAAAAATTAGAGCGCTTTCTTTGAAACAAAATTACGTTGTGTTAAAAAAATTGTGTCACAAATGCCGGACTCAACCACGAAATAATTTTTCTGTACTTTCAGTTTTTGCGCTGCAAAAATTTGACTTTTGTTTCTTATTGTGTCTAAAAACTGAAGTGTTGAAAAATTATTCCGCTGGTGGGTGCGGCATTTGTGACGCAATTTTTTTAACACAACGTAATTTTGTTTTAAAAGAAACGCTGTAATTTTTTCAAGAAATTAAAACTTTGAACACAAGATTCCAACGAACTTCTGCGTATTATTAGCGATAGCGTAACCTCAAGCGATATCATTAATTTTGGAAGCAGACTCACGGACTGCGTCACACTCTACCTTTTAAGAGGTTTTTGTTGTGATCATAAATATAATGCGCATCAGAATGCATAGTCATGTTCTTTTAGAACTATCAGAATTTAAACGACTCTCAGAAATTACCCAAAGTAATGTAGAAAGCCCCCTCGAAAAACATTTTCTGAACTCTGACACCAATCACGCGTTATCTAATGTTCTTATCCCTCTGAGTTCTAGAAGTGGCTGAATCTCAGGATTGGGACATTTTTCGGGAAAACCCTGAAACACGTGTTCAATAGCATTTAATTCTCTACAACTTTGCCTATGGAAGCAACTTTCTATCTGTCATAGTTCTTGAGATATGACTCATCCCTACCAATTCTAGAAGTGGCTAAATCTTGGGATTGGGCCATTTCTGGGGAAAACCCTGGAACACGTGCTCGCTAAAATTTAGTTCTCTACAGCTTTGTCCCAGAAGGTAGCTTTCTAACTGCCTTAATTCTAGAGATATCTGAGAAAAAGTCTCACCTACCCCCAAAAAACCCCGTTTTTGGACACCTTTTTGACCATATCTCTGGAATAACCTGATCGATTTTGCTCATCTTTGAACTTGAGCCATGGGACAAATGTACCTTTCAGTAAGAGAAAAGTTCAGGGTGATCGGTGCAGCCGTTTCGAAAAAAAAGTGGAGAAGGACAATTTTTTAAATATTGGATGTGTGGGAGCCCTGAAATTGTAGTAAACGTATCTATCCTATAGGACCTTCGTACTTCGTACGGGTCCAATAATAATTTAAAAATTTGAAATAAAAATGCTGAAACTTAGAAATTATAAATGTAAAGGAAATCTGTAGAACATCTACTTAAATATACATTCAGACATAAGGAAGCATTCGTTAGACGACAGAATTGTTGATGATGTGAGTGGATATGTTAAGTGCCGTAGGTATCTTATGCCCCCAAATACTTATAAAGCGAAATCTTGAATTTAATTTTCTCTAATCAAACCCATTGGATATTGGAGACCCGTCGAGGACCGATACGTTGCGTAATTTTATTTTATTTAAATAATTTTATCGGAAGTTGCTCAAAATCATTACAGCGACTAAAACAAACAAAGTCTTAAAAACTAAATGTTGAATTCCGCTACTCCCAACAGTCGACGACGTCATTACAAAACTTCGAATTTGCATCGGTTCAAAAGTTATTGATGTTGACTCTAGTTTTGGGAAATTTACTTCACCTTCGGTACCTGGATAACCGATTTGCTTAAATCGGAGTCGTTTAGAACTTTCAATCCATTGATTTGCCGCTAGCGACACCTCGGCGAAGTCAAAGTCCCCGGGAAAGACATCCTTCAAATCAAAACTGACTGGTTTCGACAGTTCAGCATCGTCATATTTATCAAGAATATGTTCGAATCGAATTAATTGTCCACCATCCTTCCACGGCTCCAAAGTCATTAAATAAACATTTTGTGGAAGTGACTGTTTCAGTGATGAATTCTGAAATCAAGAATGGCTGAAGATAAATCGTATTTGGTTGAGTTAGAGTTAATATACTGAGTGTGTATAACGTTGTAGCCAGTTGTCGTAGCTCATTCCAGAAATATCGTCGAAGAACAGCCAGTTCGACATAAGAATTTCATTTTGTAACAATCTTTCTTGGCCGATTTGATTTGTCTTTCTTGAGTAGATGAGATAATGTTTACCTCTAGCAATTATGCCTTCACCATAGGCAGTTTCATTCAATGCTTCGCCTACACCTTTCGCATCGTCACTGAGTAATCTACGGTGGACCTGATGGTTGAACAATGAACAAACTAAATTACATTTAAGGGGCAGGTAAGTACTTTACAACCGACTTTACATAACCTCACAATTGCATGTCATGACTCGTGTGAAGTGTAAGGGAATTTTAATTTTATGAAGGAGATGATGGTATCGTAATTTGAGTTTTAAAAAGATTTGTGTTGAGGAGACAGGCAACACCCCTTTCCTTTGAAGTTCCTTGATGGAATGGAATGTGAGGTTATATCAAGTGTATGATTCTCAGTCTCACCATTATCTCTACAGTTCCATCAATCAAACTAGATCCTCCTTGTGAACGATCAGTCAAAATAGCCAGTCGTTTAAAACCTTCTTCCAAAATTACCTTCGCATTGATGGGATAATAATTCCCAGAAATTGGCTCATTAACTTGCAAGTTCCACGTTCCTCGTTTATTAATTTCCCTACGAATCATCTCGCGACCGTTCGAATCAGTGTAAAATACTCCATTATTGTTTATGTCCGTAGTGAATCGAGTCACAATTTCTTTTCCTACATCATCATCAATCGGAATAGGTCCCACCATCCACTCGAATTCCACATATTTTTCAGTTTTGTAAATTCGTACGACTTGTGAAATCCATTCGTTGAAGATCTGATGCACTTCGTCAACCAATACTCCACGAACAACTTCGAGAGAAACATCTGTTCCAACTATTTCTACTGTTTCGTCAGGTTTTGGCCGAAATATGTACGCTCCCGATGATCTATTCTTATACTCCCTATTGTTGCCAGCGAATCCTTTATAGAACAGAAAGTTTTGAGACAGTTTACTCGATACTCCATCAACACTAATTTCAGACAAAAGTCCATTTACGTCGAACGTGACATTTAATTCATCAGTTCCAATGGTAACGATATCATCTAAGAGCTTTGGTTCCACACTAGCTACTGATACCAGCGGAGACACAATACGATCCACATAAAATGTTTTATAACCGAGAGCGGGAACTGAATCCGCCCGGAAAACAAGATCCCAATTCGCAGAACTAACCCGATAATGAAGATTCTTGACTGGAGATGCAATTGGAACCAACTGAGACAAGACTATGTAGCTGTCGGCATCCCTGACTTGGTAATTGCTTCCAGCGACAGGGAAGCGAGCGTATTGACTGGTAACATAACTCAGTGGATTGTACACCGTTACCATGAGAACTTCCGCATTTTCTGACCACTCGCAAACACTAATGTTAAGATTTAAACACGAATGGAACTGAAGTTCCCAATCGCCAGATTGTGACGGAGGCGTACCGGTAACAAATTGATTCAAAGCAGAACGAGTGTTCGTTTCACATGCTTGAATCGATGCTGTTAACTCTCGATGATAGTCATTCGTTACATTCTGTTTCTCGGTACCGGTAATAGCGTCATGATGTTGCATCACTCCCATTTGACTTCTTAATCTTTCTAAATTTTCGTCGAATGTTTCTTCCGAAGTGGGAGCCGTGGCTGAGAGTTTCTTGCATACTTGCAAAAATTGATTTGCTAATCGCTCGAATCGTTTCGAATTCGGTCTTGACGTGAAGTAGCCCGTCCAGTAACAATTCGGATCGGATGCATACGGAAAATAATCGTCAGATTTGGTCGGCCATTCAATGTTCGAATCATAAAGTGCTTTGAGGTAGCACGATGGCGTCGAATAAATTAAATTAACTTTTAACGTATCTTGGTGCTCGTTGGTGTATCTGATAAAGGGGAGATAATTTCAGTTTATCGGTTAGCCACTTATGTAAGTACGTGTGCAATATAATGTTAATTACTTTATTAGTTTGTCCATATTTTTGAACCACATCTGAGCGGACATGTAATAAAAGTCTTCTCCCATGGTGATGAGAATGTTGTTAGTTCGATAGTATGACGCTTGGTTCTTTGCGTAGTTAGCGAATTCTGTCGCCTAGAAAGCATTTCCATTATTCAAAACAAAACTCTGCTTTAAATTCACGTGCTCAAACACGCGAGCGAATGGCATGGTGAGTTATTCATAGAACTACATTTTCTTCTAAGAATAATGGAACGCCGCACCATAATTCTGTCTTATCAGCCATTTCAATGATGATGTAAATTCACATCATGACAAAGTTTTCAACGATAAAACTCGCATACGAAAACGATTCTCTACCAATCTCGCAAGTCATTGTATGCTTCCGAAGGCGTGGCAACTGGTACCATGACTTATCGCCCAGGTTAGCATCGTTCCCAGTGTTATTAACGCCCACGGGATGTTGTTAAAGCGCCTAGTGGTTTGATAACAACTAGAGTGCATCAACAATAATCATAGGGCGTTAATAACACTCAGAGGGCGTTAAAAGTAATAAAAGGGCGTTCATAGTACTCAAAGGGCGTTAATAGCACTCAGAGGGCGTTAATAGCACTCAGAGGGCGTTAATAGCACTCAGAGGGCGTTAATAGCACTCAGAGGTCGCTAATAGCACTCAGAGCGCGTTAATAGTACTCAGAGTGCGCTAATAGCACTCAGAGCGCGTTAATAGTACTCAGAGTGCGCTAATAGCACTCAGAGCACGTTAATAGTACTCAGAGTGCGCTAATAGCACTCAGAGCGCGTTAATAGTACTCAGAGTGCGCTAATAGCTTTCAGAGTGCGTTAGTAGCACTGAGCGTTAATAGCACTCAGAGGGCATTATTGGCATTCAAAGGGGGTTGATAGTATTCAGAGGGAGTTAATTGCACTCAGAGGGCTTTAATAGCACTCAAGAGGAGTTAATGGCATTCAGAGGCTGCTAGTAGTACTCAGAGGGCGTTAGTAACACTCAGAGTGTGTTAATAATACCCAAAGGCCGTTAGTAACATTCAGAAGCCGTTAGTAACACTCAGAGGGCGATTATAGCACCAAGAGAGAGTTAATAGCACTCAGAGGGCGTTAATAGCACTCAGAGGGTGTTAATAGCACTCAGAGGGTGTTAATAGCACTCAGAGGGCGTTAAGAGCACTCAGAGAGCGTTAATAGCACTCAGAGGGCGCTAATAGCTTTCAGAGGGCGTTAATAGCACTCAGAAAGCGTTAGTAGCACTCAGAGAACGTTAGTAGCACTCAAAGAGCGTTAGTAGCACTCAGAGAGCGTTAGTATCACTCAGATAGCGTTAATACCACTCAGAGGGCATTAATAACATCCAGAGAGCGTTAATAACATCCAGAGGGCATTAATAGCACAATGGGCAATAGTATCACTTCTTTTTAGTGTTGAATAACTACCTGGGCGGTAGTAACACTCACAAGTCGATATTGAAAGTAGGTGTGATGTTAACCTGGACGTTAGGTCTTGGCATTGCGGCAATGACTTGTTCGAAAACGTAGAAGATAGTGCTCTTAAATCATCTGTCAATGTCCTTCTAAGGGTTAGAGGTAAAGATATTCCCACTTGAAATTCCCGTTTCACCTTAAGCAAATAAAGTAGGGGACTTTCTATCCTTAAAAAGCTCCGGCCAATTAGAGATGAGCGGGTTGCCCGAAACTTCGAAAAACCCGACCCGAACCCGAACAAGAATTGTTTTTTTCGGGTTCATGGGTTTCAAGTTTCGAAAATTTTAATCGGGTCTGGTTCGGTCCGGGTCGGGTTTTGAAACAGTTCGGGTTTCGGGTTTCGAAAAATTTTATCGGGTCGGGCTCGGTCCGGGTCGGGTTTTGAAACAGTTCGGGTTTTGGGTTTTGGGTTTTGAAAATTTTAATCGGGTCGGGTTCGGTCCGTGTCGGGTTTTGAAACAATTTGGGTTTCGGGTTTCGACAAAATTTTATCGGGTCGGGTTCGGTCCGGGTCGGGTTTCGAAAAATGGTCGACCCGCTAATCTCTACGGCCAATACGACGAATTATTTTACTTATGATGAGACAAGGTTCCTTCTTCGCAAATCGTCTGGGAGCTTTTTATTTTTCTACGTGCACCTTAGAAGCGTTTGAATGATATGGCGCGGCGTGCACATAAATCTAAAAATTACTTTTTTATCCATATTGTAGTCAGTGCTGTTCAGGTCATCGATCATAGGTTCATCCTCGCATAAAATATCAAAACAAAATCCTGGGGGGTTTGCATATTCATTGAACAAGGCACCAGTGAAGATATCCGAATCTGAGAACGAATTGTCCATTACATCGGCTACCGTTATCCATATACAGATCAATTTACCTAAATTTTCACTTGACTTCCACACTACCTCCATAGTTTTGGTGTTCATACGATTTTGCTTGTCTTGGTAATCTAAGCGAGTCACGAAAAATCCGTCGTATCCCATTTGTGCGAATAACGACGCTTGTTCCCGGCTAAGTCCAAAACGTTTCACATTTTAACTCTCAGTTTAACTTTTCATTTCAATTACCTGTGTCCGAATGGGTCAATTTGCCAGCCGACTTTCGGCCGTCCGCACTCACCGAATGTATCATTTAAGAAACGTAGACCCCAAGAGAAATGATCGATAATGCTTTGATAATGAGTTCCTGCCTCGTCGTTCATAGACCATGCTCCGCCAATGAATTCTTTAATTTAAACAATTATTGTAGTATAGAAAGTAGAATTTTTGGCGTTCGCTCTGCATACCCAGTCGACCCTCGTTTACAAGCATTTTCACTTGCTCTTGCATTGCTTCATCTTGATCGTTCCACCACTTTGAGAAGAAAGCGGTTTCAACGTAAATAAATCGACGCGATGGATCTTGGAGTAAAGCGTCTACTGCAGAATCGATTATAACGTCAACAGCGGCTTTCTGAATTCTATTTTCGCCTACACAGTACAAGTTATTTGTTGGTAAAGTGAAATTATAACTAAATTTGCCCTAATTTTTCATAACCCCTTCCATAGAGGGAGAAATTTCTTCAAATTCTCCGACATTCGCCAAAACTCCCTTACTTAGAGAATTTTTTCCCTTTATATTTGAGCCCCGGGCCGCTAAAAAGTTGAACGAATGAAAACGTCGGGCAAATTGTTGAGTTTAGTGCGGCATTGGCTTCTGTCAAAGTATAGTGAATTTCGGGATGAAATTCATAAGCCTCATGCCATTATATTATGAATCGTTATACCACATTTACTCTTCGACGGAAGCCATTGTCGCACTAAATGTGTGAATTGAAGGGTTAACGACTAGGCAAAATCGTGTGACAGCATTCACCAATTTAGTCCGAATTTCCATCGCATTCACCCGAAATTTACTATACTTTGTATAAGAATTTGTTAGGCTAAATCTTGTGACAGTATTCAGCTGAGTCGTTTACCCTTCAGTGTGAATCGAAGTGGACTTCCTTACCTCCATAATAATATTGATCAGCGGTTTTCAACCTAAAAAATACTTTCGATGATTTTAATAAAACAGGAGGAAAAACTAATTTACGAACCATCCCACATCGTCATGTGTGTGAGCAATCAAATGAACATTAAGTATATCGGAACGTGTCGCATGACACGCCTAATGGTTTTAATTAAAAACTTAAAATCATTCGAATAATAGCAACGTTACAGTACCTGGTATCCGCAAGTCTCATCAATCGATGCCCTGCTACCGACATTGAGTGAAAAAGCATTGAAAAATTGAGAAAATATTAAAATTGCGAATAACGAAGCAGTCGAGTACATTTTCCTAAGGACTGTTTTCCGTTCGAATGATTTGGCGCAACTAAACCATTTGAACCACTTGACGTTCATAACGAAATAAAAGTTATTATCAATCACAGCCATAAAAAAACTTCTTTAGATATTAATCCGATTGCCAATGGCTTAGTCTCTATTCGATTTGTTTATAAACATAATTTTCAAGATTCCGACGACATAGATACACGTATCAAGCTATGAGATTTCGTAACAAGATTTGGAAAGTTACAATGAAAAAATCTCCTTATAAAGAATCGCTTCACTTGAGGCGAGCAGTCTGTTTTTATCAGCAATTTGTTTAATTTTGCTCCTGTGATAATTTTGGTGACTCGTGGTGAAGAAAAAAGAAATGGAAACCATGGGACAATTCAAACAACAAAAACCCTTTTTTAAAAGGGAAAACGTGACGCAAGTCCTCGTCCCTTCTTCCAAAACAACTGATATCAATTGGGGTGACGCTTACAGCTTTGAAACGCAAAAAAAAAATTTTGGAATGTTTTCTACGCTTTGATTTCCTGTACAAAAATACGCCATACATCCCATAAAGTCAAATTTTTGCGTTGTGAAAGCTGAAAGAACAGAAAAACTATATCACTGGGGGTCCGGCATTTGTGACGCATTTTTTTTTTAAATAAAAATGAAAATATTTAAAAAAAAATTTTTTGTATTTCAAAGCTGTAAGCGTCACCCCAATTGATATCAGTTGTTTTGAAAGAAGGGACGAGGACTTGCGTCACGTTTCCCTTTTAAAAAGGGGTTTTGTTGCGATATCAGTAGTTTTGAAAGAAAAGAGGAAACAAATTTTAGACAAAAAATTTCCGCCGAAAAAAATTTCCGGCAAAAAAAAAATTTCCGGCGAAAAAAATTAAGGCGAAAAAATTTTTCCGGCGAAAAAAAAAATTTTCATCGAAAAAGAATTTCGGTGAAAAACTATTTCGGCGAAAAAAAATTTCTGACGAAAAAAAATTTGCAGCGAAAAAAAAATTTCAGCGAAAAAAAATTTTCAGCGAAAAAAATTAAGAAAAAATCAATTTCCTTTGACACGAAACATCTACATATCTTCAACAAAAAAAAAATCAATTTTCCCCCTAAATCCGTCCCACACCACCGTCGGCCATTTTGTTGGTTGCTCTGACACACTACACACCCAACCCAACAACTTTTTCTTTGACACCAAACATCTATTTCCAACTAAAAAAAATTAATTTTCCCCCTAAGTCCGTCCCATATCACCGTCAGCCATTTTGTTGGTCACCCTGACACACTACGCACTCAACCCAATAATTTTTCCTTTGACGTCAAACATCTATCTCCGTCCTTACACAGTCGAAAAATTTTGCTCATATTTGATCCATACTTTGAATACACTCACACACACATACAAAACGTTCTTTTATATGGACTTTATATGGCGATGGCGCCTTCTAAGAGCCGTGGCGCCCAAACGAGGTCGGTATTCCCCCTTTTTTAAAATCTCATATGGCGTACAATGCCCAGCCGAAGATCCCTACAAAATTTCAAGGAAAGTTATCGAGCCGTTTTCGAGCACGAGCCAAAAAAGTCGGTTTTCATACGAGTGCTTCTGGAACTAACTAACTAACCCCCTAACTAACTAACACACTAACTAACTAGCGTAGGATGTTAACTATCGCTTCTATGAAATATCACATTTTGTATGGAACATATGCAAAGACCCGTACGTAAAGCCTTCACGTGCGGAAAGCCTTCACGTGCGAAAAGCCTCGATGTACCAAACTCTTACTATTATCATAAATATAATGCGCATCAGAATGCATAGTCAAGTTCTTTTAGAACTATCAGAATTTAAACGACTCTCAGAAATTACACAAAGTAATGTCGAAAGCCCTCCCGAAGTACATTTTCTGAACTCTGACACCAATCACGCGTTGTCTAATGTTCTTATCCCTCTGAGTTCTAGAAGTGGCTGAATCTCAGGATTGGGATTTTTTTCGGGAAAACCCTGAAACACGTGTTCGATAACATTTAATTCTCTACAACTTTGCCTTTGGAAGCAACTTTCTATCTGTCATAGTTCTTGATATATGAATCATCCCTACCAATTCTAGAAGTGGCTAAATCTCGGGATTTGGACGTTTCTGGGGAAAACCCTAAATCACGTGTTTGCTAAAATTTAATTTTCAACAACTTTGCTATTCGAAGCGACTTTCCATCTGTCATAGTTCTTGATATATGAATCATCCCTTCCAGTTCTAGAAGTGGCTGAATCTCGGGATTGGGACGTTTCTGTGGAAAACCTTGAAAGACGTGTTCGCTAAAATTTAGTTATCTACAGCTTTGTCCCAGAAAGTAACTTTCTAACTACCTTAATTCTAGAGATATCTGAGAAAAAGTCTCACCTACCCCCAAAAAACCATGTTTTTGGACACCTTTTCGACCATATTTCCGAAACTACCCGATCGAGTTAGCTCATCTTTGAACTTGGACCATGGGACATATGTACCTTTCAGCGAAAAAAAAGTTCAGGGTAATCGGTGCAGCCGTTTCAAAAAAAAGTGGAGGCGGACAATTTTTATAAATATTGGATGTGTGGGAGCCCTGAATTTGTAGTAAACGTACAGCACCTTCGTACTTCGTACGGGTCCAAAAATGACGATGTTTTAAAGGTCATACCTTTGGATCCACTTCAGATTTTAATGAGTAAAATGTCGTTTGCAATCAAAATTGTACGTAGAACCTGAAAAACTAGGTCTCAGGGGGGACGACGCAAGAGAAAAAAGTCAAAACTTACCTGCATATATGGTTCCGCCGTCTACGAAAAAAAATTTCTTAATTTTTTGATCTTAGGGGACTTGCGTCACGAGCGCATTGCTACCGCGCGCCCATGATTTCTTATAATTCACTTTCACTTCTGCGAGTAGTGATTTTAGAAGCAGCTCTGAATTAATTTTTTGGGACATTATAGCATCAAGGGTTAGACATATGTGAAAAGCTAGATTCCAAATAAAGACGAAGGGAAATAATAGACAAGTGGGAAATAAAGTAGGGAAATAATAGACTGGTGGGAAATAATTGACTCGTGGGAAATAATGTAGGGAAATAATTGACAGGTGCGGAAATAAAGTTGGGAAATTATAGACTGGTGGGAAATAAAGTAAGGAAGTTATAATAGTCAAAAGTGAGCCAAAATTAGGGAATTCAACCGGTAATTTTTTACCGGTAATTACCGGTAAAGATAATTACCGTTTACCGGTAAATGGAAATTTTTTACCGGTTGAGACCACGGTAACAGATTTCAAATTTACAGCACAAAAAAATGAGAAAAATGACATCAAGACCATCTACCATTCTCTTTTTTTCGATAATGATTATTGCCCTGAGACAGAAAAACCTCATAATGTGTCATATAATAAAAATTCTTGAAAATCCGACTCGAAATGTCATGTTTGTTCGAATTTTTTACTATCGATGGATGAATAACGTTTAGTGAGATTTTGTGGCTGAGGATAATAATCTGTATCAAAATAAAATGTTTGTTGAAGTACTCTTTTATACAAAAAGAAAACGAGGCATGAGAATTCTTAACACATTTCATTTCAGAGTAGAACGATACCGAATTGATTTTCTTTGACAATTTTCGATTTTTTTTTTTTTGTAAAATATAAGCTTGCGTATAATGAAGGCAGTGGAGGCCGGTTTCCATCTAATTCGCCGTCGATCACTTCAACACCTTATACAAATCTTGCGGCAGCGGATGCAGCGAGTTCAAATTCTTCAAACAAAAGCAATAAAGATTTGCATTTTCTCAAGTAACATTAAAACCTCAGAAAAACGTAGCCTATCAATGAAATTTCTTGCAGTTTCAAGTTATTTTGTATAAGGAAGGACTCAGTGGAATATTTGAGGTAGTCTTTATGTCATTTTCTTAACGGAGTCATCCGGTTGAGTAGTAAAGGGCTACGTGTCATTTGTAAAAAATGGGTGTTCAGTCTGTGAAATCCTCTCTACGTCCAATACTGATACCATCCGTGAAGCTCGTCAACCATTTTCGTAATCCACTGCATGCTACATGC